>JBBCBC010000009.1:18739862-19311369 GCA_037126765.1 Stenogyne calaminthoides | reverse complement strand
TTTCGGTGCTAAAGAAAGCTTTTTTTGCTATACTAGGATTAGATTCTAACTCTACGTAATGCTATTCATTCTTGCTATAAGCGGAGTTTGCACACTGTTTATTTTAAAAAGCTGTGTCCCAACGGCTTTAAAAAAGTGTTTTCTACACTATCTTATTGAATTTGCAAACACCCCTTTTGTTGTGTTTGCAAACACACCTATAGTAGATATTGTTATGACAAGATTAGGTGTTTACTAGTTTTAGGCCCTGTTTGCAAACTCATCTGAAAAGGAAGAAACACTTATTTTTCTAAAAAGTTGAGTCTAACAGCTTTAAAAATAAGTGTTTCTCCAAAGTTTTTTAGAGATTGCAAACAGGCACTTAGTACAGCAACTTAATATGCCCTGAATTGTCTGAAGGACTAATTCACTGATTTGTTTATTGAATTTCACTAAAGACTTCAAGATCAAAGCTTGTAAACTGATTATTTTGAGTTACACTCAGTTCTGTTTGAATTACATATTTATGCATCATTTAGGCTAATTATTCCAGTTTCAAAGATACAGTTATAATTTTTCCATTGAGCAATTTAACATGAAATAAGATTAAGATCTTGATTGGGAGTGATACATCTTTGTGGTACTTTCTGCACACACCCACATTGGATACAAGTGTAGCCAACTGAAGTATTTTTATCAAAGGAAAAAAGAAAAATACAGGAAAGATCACAAGATGGCCAAAAGAAGGCCTAGTTAAAACCTTCCTAATAATCCTGTCAAAAAAAATACCTTACTAATACGAAAATAATAATTAGGAAATAGGAAGTAAAGTTAGTAGCTCCAAAAAGGAATGCGTTGATGGTTGACCCTTGGACTAGTCATATTGTATTATTGTAGTACTTTGACCGATTGGTGCGTATTACGGGCAAGAGGCAAGACTTATGAATTCATATGAAACTCTTGACAGCTCTTTAGTTAAAGAGTTTGTTCTCGCTAAAATTTATTCACATTATAAAATTGATACTATTATATTTATAAAATAATACTATAATATTTACGTTGCATAGCTTAATATATATCCGGCACTACGTGATTGGTGTCTTCAGTTTTGATTCGATTTTTTGACGGGTTGGGGTACCCCTTGTACTTCGATATATATTCAACTTTTTTTTTTGATAAAAAAAAAAAAAAAAAAATCATGTAGTAGCATTTATGTATATGTAAATATTATTATATTAATTTATAAGAGTAATAATATAAACGAATAAATATTATTGTATTAGCAATTTAGCATAAATTAAGTTTCATAAGGTGAACAATTTTCATATGAGAGCTTGACTTAACTAAAAAGCCTATAATTGAGCTGATGAAGTGCTACCATACTGTTGGGGGAAAAAAATATAATTATTGACAAAAGAAAAATCCAAAACAAAGGCACAAAATTGTTTATTCCATTAGTCACGAATTGACTATGTTCAGGGTTACAAAGTCATTATATTTTCTAAATTTCGAGAGAAATGGGTACATTGAATTCGTGGGCCATTAATGTAAAGCAAAACTAACAGACCTAATTAGGCCCAAAAGAGATCAATTATTCGTTTGTCCCTTTAAGGCTTTATAACCCATTCATCACAAATACAGAAAGCAAACTTGTCTGTAGCATTTATCTGAACATTAAGGCTAAGTCTTATATGCATTCAGGTGTACCGTGCACTCATAGTACATTTTAGAACCGTGCAACTTGTTATATTCTAAGATGCAACTTGTTTGTACTGAAACGTGCAATAATTTTTCCATATTAATAGTTACACAGTTCAGTATAAACAAGTTGCATCTTTCAGAATAACAAGTTGCATAGTTCTAAAATACAGTATGAGTGCACGGTGCACCCGAATGCACATGAGACCCACCCCTGAACTAATAAGACATGTAACAAAATTCCATGAAGAATTGGAAGTAGAATATAAGAGACATTTTAAGAGATTTTTAACTGTTTCATCATCAAAACATGATCCACAATCTGGTAATTTTTTTCCCTACTTCTGATATTAGATGTATGATACACTGCCATGCTAGTAATAAGATACTGTGCCTTTCCACTTTCCAACCAATTGAGCTAACCTACCGTTTTCAATAAAAAAAGAAGACTATAGAAGACGATGTTACTTCACCAAATGAACACCATCCTCGTGAATGGTGAATTGAACAAGTTTTCATATTACGTGGATAACTAATGCTGTAACCAGTCCAAGTAGTGCACCAGCAGCAACCTGAAGTTAAGATGACAAACTTCATAGTAAGCAATCTCAGTTAAGCAAGTGCAGAGTATCAAAATTGCTCTATAATTTGAATGCTATTTATACTAATGCAATTCTGATCCAGAATGTATTTCTCCAGCAATAGTTTAAGCATCGAGAGGTGTACCTGAGTAGGAGTGTGACCGAGAAGTTCACGTAAAGGTGTGCTTTCAGCAAGAGGATGCTCAGCTGGAAGTTCATATAAGATTTGATTTAAAACCTGGGACACAAACACTCTGTTAGATGTTCTGTGAATGTAGATCAACTGTAATGCTCGTCTGTCAACTAAATTGATTATGCTGGCTATATGTTAACCAGTTCTTTTGGAGAAATACTGAAATAAAGAGTGGAAGTGTTTGTGAATGTGTACATGCTCGTATATATGCACTAAACAAATAACAAGAAATAGCACCAACCTCTGCTTGCCGTCCAGCGTGTAATCTTACACCAGTAGCATCATACATCACCTATCAAACTCTGATAATGTAAGAAAACTCTACCTCAAACAACATTAATGACAAAAGGGCATTATCGCAAAAGGTGTTTATGTTTTCCATTTAAGTAAGAAAAGAAAAATTATGTTAAAGGAAGATGAAGAAGTGCCTAGTGAACTGGGTAAGACATGTGCACGAAAACCACCTGTGTTTGATAAAAGTATGCACGAAAGCCCCTCATGTTTCATTAAATGCATAAAATCCCAGTGTTTGACAAAAGTATGCACGGAAACCCCCTTATGTTTTATTAAATGCATAAAACCTCATGTTTAATAGAAGTGTGCACAAAATCCACACCATCCTCTTCTTGACACCTTTAATATGAACATGTTTTGTGTCTATGTGTTTCTGTTTGTGCGCGTGCTTTTGTTTATATAGAGGCCAATTATGTAACTTCACACTTCAATTTTACGTTGTTAGTGTTCTTTGGATGAAAGTGGTCAGTGGAGATTTTGTGCATACTTTTATGAAACATAGGGGGGTTTTATGCAATTAATGATCCACGGGGAGTTTTTGTGCACATTTCATCAAACACAGGGGAGTTATATAGTTTTTACGCTTAGTGAACCACAAGCTCTCCTTTTCCTCTTACGCAGCTAAGCAGTAAGAGAAACTTGAGATTAAAAATGCCAATCAAGGGAATAGGCACTCGTTTTCCTCTTACGCAGCAAAGCAGTAAGAGGAACTTGAGATTTAAAATGCCAATCAAGGGAAGAGGAATTCAATTCTATACTAAAATAACTTGTCTGTAACATTCAGTTCCAGGAAACTGACAAAAAAAAAAAAATTACGAGCATAAAACGTGATTTCAAATGCAAATACACAATGGTTCAATAACGGTTTCAAACAGGATTATAGTTCAAACTGCGTAAAACAGACCTATAGATAATCATACCACACATGCCATGACTAATGTAATTGCAAATTGTGATCCACCAAAACCCTCTGCTAGACCAACAGCGACCACAAGAGCAGTTACTGTCGATGAATGGGATGATGGCATACCACCAGAACCAATGAGTTGTTTGAGATCCCATCGTTTTTCCTTATACCTGCACGGATAAGTCTTTAGACATTTAAAATTACCATTCTGTATGCATTTCTTTTTTCAGCATTGTATTCTTACCACAGAATGTATCGAGAAAAATTGGAGGGGGAAGTTGTAGTAAGGGAGTAGCACCAAATTAGCTTCGATAATATCAAGAAAAACATTGAAGTAATTGTAATTATCTTAAACACTTTTAAAAAGACCATATATACATACAGCCTAATTAGGGCTATGAATCCAAATACATTTCCTACAGTGCAAGTATATATATTAGTAACATAACCTTCTTCATAAAAGGTCTAAAGGGAATGTGAACTATCCTGAACAAACGATGAACAACTCTAAGTCCTCTGATAAAAGGGGGCTGGCTTAGATAGTTTTGTCCTCTAAAAATTGTACAAACTAGTGCCAATATATACTTCGTGATGCATGATAATTGTTCTTTTTAAGTGTCTATAATCACAGACAAGCAATTATTCAAAGAAAATAAATCTCAATCTTGGCTAACTTTACCCTACTAACCATAACTTTATGGAGTAAAAACTACTAGTTTACATCCACAAAGGATCACCAACAGATAGATCGACCTACGAAACTAGAAATTGAGTCATCAACAAGTATTATCACAAACTACACAACTTCATAACCTAGGGTATCACAATTCTGAAGAAACTTTCCATATCACGAAGATCCCTTTCACTAGTGCTTTCAACAATTTAGCAAACAATCAAATCATAACACACACAAACACATAAACGAGCATAGCAATTGCAGATTCCAAGTTGAAACTCAATTTTTGAAACAAAAACCATGAGATTAATTAGTCAATAGATGAAAGAGAGAAAGCTATATACCAGTAAGTTACGAACTTAAACGACTGGGCAATAGCAAAGGCTAGAAAGGCACACATCAATGGATAATTCGAGAAAACCGTGGACGTCGCGCCCGAAGTCGTCGCCGGTTCAGTTACAGTCGGCCTTAAATCGTGTGTTACCCCCATTGTTGATCCCCTCATCGCTAATTTTTTCCTCTGTTAGACTTTCCTCAAAATCTTCACACAAAATTACTTCTCTACGAATTTCGCTCCTATTATATTCCGCTCAATCTTCAGCCACGAATCTTGCTTCGCTAGTCTTGTTTAATTCGATTAAGATTGGGATTATGGCGAAAATGATGGATAAAGGGTCAGAATCGACGAACTTGGGAAACAAAGGAGTTGCAGGATTAGCATGTGCTTTGTATTTGCGTAATGTTCAAAATTTCAGTAAAAAAGGCAACGATATTGTGTAAATAATGGTCAAAATTATAAATATTAAATGCCCTAAATACTCATTTGGTTGTGAAAATATTGTCTTATGAAAGGAGGTTGTGAAAAATATTAATGTTCAGTTTAAGTCAAAGTTTTTATGCTGGCATTTTTTTAAACGTGTAATTTTTTATTATTTTTTTTGTAATGTTCAATTTATTTATACTTTTAAGATAAATAAGTTGATATTTTTTAAAAAATAAACTGCACGCTTAAAATCGCACTTGAATTATAGGGTGAGTAAATAAAAGACCTCCTTTTTTAACTCAAACTATAAATAACTTATGGAGACTTGAATAGTGTTATTTACACTTCAGTTTTATATACACAACAATTATTTGATTATTTGATCATATTTATTAAAAAATGTAAAAGAATAATCTTAAACGATCTTTCATTAAAAAAAAATCCTGATATTGAAAATGATATCAGAATCTAGATTTATTTATTCTCAATTTTAAAGATAAAAAGAAGTTGAAAATAAATTTAAGAAAAGTTGATGGTGTAAAGTGATTCGAGAGTATTACTACTACTTTGCGTCATTTTTATGGCACAAAGATTAATAATGAGTGGAGTATTGAAGGGTAATTTTGTAAACTTTACGATAAAGTAAATAAAGTAGTTTGATTGAGTCTATGGATGAGTCCTAAAATAATATTTTGTGTAAATATATAAATATTGTGAAGATAAAATTTAGTAAGGAGTTTTCTTTTTTGAATATGCAAAGTGTTGTGGAACTACGTCCTAATAAAAAAAGTATGCAAAGTCTTCTGGAACTGTGAGAGTATTTTTTACTAAGTTCATTTAAATAGCAAAGCACCCCACTTATAATTTTATATTGAGATTTAAGTTAATAAGAAATTAATATTGAACTTTATGTCAAACAAGGGAAATGGGGAATATGCCATTTGCTTTTGCTTCCTCTGTCTGGAATATTCCAAACTCTCATTTTACAATTTGGTTGCTTTACAAATGAATCTTCTTCGTTGAATCTTTTATTGGCTTCTTTTGGTTTTATATTGTGACAAAAATTTGTATGACTAATATCCGCTATCTGCATTTATCCTATTCAATAAATTTTAAATGAACTATAAATATTATTTTAGATCCATTTTACATGAGTAAAAATATTTTACATAAGGGTTACTCATACATTCTATAATATTGATATACGAATTTAAAAATAAATAATTTTATCAACTTATCAATTATTTGTTTATTTTTTATTTTAACAATTTAATAAATCTCAAACGTCTCACAAAATACTATAATAATAATAATAATAATAATAATAATAATAATAAAATAAAAATAAAGTCAAAGCGATTAGAGCATTATGCCATGAGAATGTGGGGAAGGGTTGGAAAAATTTAAAGAAAAAGGATAGATTTCTTATAAAATCGAACTCAATATACAAAGGATTTATAATTAATGGCTAAATCTTGTATGCACTAAATATATAGTGCATTTTATAGTAAAATTTTGAAACATACAATTTATTTATATTGAAACATGCAATTTATATATGAATACATATTGCACGTTTCAGTATAAACAAATTATGTGTTTTAGTGCAGGTTTAAAAAATACACTATAGAGCATAGTACACTTGGTGCATCAGAGATCCAATCATCAGGACTAGATCTCAATAAACTTCATATATCAGATTTTTGAAATATACAACGTGTTCCGGTAAAATATACAACTTATTGTACTGAAACATACAATTTGTATTCGTAAAACAAATTATACGTTACAATACATATATAGATTATATATTTTAATATAACAAATTATATTTTAAAAAATACATTATGAAATGCACTGCATATCTATTAAAACAGATTTTAATAATGATATTTTGTTCTATTTTTGAGCTTTTTATTCTATTATTTTTGGAAAGTGCCCAAGAAAGTTTTTTTTTGAAAGCAAGTGCCCAAGAAAGTTAGGCGGGCATTTAATTAAAACCATCGTGGTCCTAAAGATGTAGAGAGTATTTAGATGTTCAATACTTTAAATACACACGAAACGAGGCATGTGGGATTAGTGTGCATCTAACTTCTGAAATTGACCTTTATCACATTTTGTGTTTAATTTAAAAATTAAACGTAAGCAAAAATTTGTATGCGAATGTTATTTGTCGAAGGAAAATATATTTTGTGCCTTCATCAAGGTAAATGATTGAGGCGTGAATAAAGACATTCATCATGTGTGGTTAATAGAGGAATTAATTAGGTGTTTATGTATTTTATGTAACCTATATAAATACACATTTGGTTGAATAATAAGATATGTATTTTTCTTGCTCTGTCTCTTTTCCTTTTATTTTCTAGCATATTTTACAATATGTTATGATCAGCACGAGTGTTCTACCAATTATTTTTCAAGAATTTGCAGCCTCTCTGCGGAATCAATAGTGATGGTCTCAGCTCTCAATTTACGGTACACGTTTATTGAATTCTTCAGATTTTTTTTTTTTGCAATTCAAAAACCGTCTTCTTTGTGATATATTATCCAAAGTATGTGAGACACTTTAATTGATTTTCGTGGCTGGCTCGTCAGATTTATACTTCATATATTTGTGTGTTTTATTCTATTTTGATAAAACAAAAATTCATTTGAATTGGTTTTGTTTAACTGTTGCATTGAATATTGATTGTAGCACTGCAAAGGAAATCCTTTCCTAAGAAATTTTATATGCCGCCTATTTGTACAAAGGAAATAACCATGTTTTTGTGCAATATTTCTTTTAAATTCTAAACAATGTCTTATGTTCTATTTGGTTCTTTATCATGATTATATTCGAAATTATATATCATGGATTATTGCTTATGAATTGCCATGGATATTTTGGGACATGTAATTTACATATATATTTATGTAATAATGGTCTGGCATGTATATCTATTATGCTTCCAATTAGAATTGGAGTGATTGAGATTATTGAATGCGTAATAGTAATTGTGTTATTGCGAAATACCATTACGAGCCAAATTTTGTGTTATTCCAGAAACTTTTGCTTATTTATATTACTGGAATTTATTTGTACATCTTCAAGATTTTAAACTGTATATAAACCTTCGAATTTCATGTACATCTAATTCATTTCTATGTTGAATTTTCTTTTGGACTCGATTGGTTACTCTACCCATTTTCCGACAAGTGTAAAGTCAAGAAGAATTGCCCATGTATATGAGACGATAAAGTAGATACTTGAACCTCCCATTGGGTCTATGCAATTGACACGAATCAAATATCTCATTAGACGATTAGGAACCCTTACCGGGGTTCCGGCCTTTTCAAAGAAAAACTTAATCCCTTTTACATTTCAGCAATTAGAACTGCTAGTCGCAGTATATACTTGAGAATTATTTGCTGTAGAATTAGGGTTTTTGTGAAAATTCTTGTTTGTCTGTTATTACTTATTTTTGTGGTTGGTTTGATTCATTAAAATTTGTTGAACCTCAACACATCTAATGAAATTAATGACATCATATATATATTTGCAAGTAAAAGCCACACAAAGATATTATTTTGATGACACTATTTTATGATATTTAAAGCTCTCATGATGCATTTTGGGTATGTCATGATTTTATGTTTAATTGTTGTGAGGTAAAAATATGTATTCATTTAAATTGACATAAAATTTGTCACATGGACTCACACCCTATTTGTATACATACATGTTCGCTATTGTACACCTCTATGATAAAGAAAATTCATGGATGATACATATGAATATAAATTAATGTGATAAAGTATTTTCACAAAGCATAAAAAATATGTGACTCATCTCAAAATTAAATTTAATTCGCAAATACATTCTTGAAAAGTAAATATCTTATATTATTACGCTTACGTAATTAATATATATTCTTCTTTGCTTGCCATGAATGACTTAACCAATTTGACCTGAATTTATAACATTGAGCTCAAAAGAAATTGAATATCATTGTTTAGTCTGCGATGTGGAAACTACCATCTTAGGGAAGGATTATCTTTTCACAATCAAACAATCCACTAACCCCAAGGATTTAAGAACCGCCTCGACAAGGTCAAAGTCAATTGTCCTAATTATATTTCTAAGACAACATATCAATCCTAGTTTATTTTGGAATTACCTTCAATTGAAAAAACACCCAAAGAACTCGTGGGAGATTATGACATTTTGGAAACATGAATAATATTCTTTCTGTAACTAATCGCCAAGTGGAATGAAATTAAACCTCCTTACTATTAAAGGGTCAATTTTTAATGATATGTTGTGTTTTAAAATGCGTCTTACCTTCTGCGAAAAGTAAATCACAGAAAATGATCCTACTTTCCTTTTATTATTCATACATAACAGTTTTGATGTTATTGATAGGCTTTACCTTCTTAACTGCTTCAGATTTTTCAAATTTCTGGTGTTGGGATATTTTAGTTTTGATAAATTATGCCAAAACATTATCAACTTGTATTTTTGAAGCTAATCTACAGATAACAAGTTGAGGGGGAACGAGAACAAATTGAGGGGGAACTCACGAAATCGGATATGAGTAGGATGAGTTCCGAGTTAAGCCGATGATTTGTCTTAATCGAAGAGAAGAAAAATTAAGCCACCGATCGTAAGATCGATGACCAGTAACAAACCTCGATCGATGATCGGAAGAACAATTGGTGATATGGTGATCGGAAGAGCGCATAAGTTTGTCGAAAGAAACCGACCAAGATCGGGAAGAAGGTTGCAGGATCGTAAGAGGAATAGATGAGACCGATCGAGATCGATATGAAGATGAGCAGATGATCAAGATCAGACGTGATTGAGATCAGATGTGCTAAACTAATATGCTAAACCTAATGTCTTGACACGATGCTATCCCGAGATATTGATCCGAAGAAGTGTTGATCGACGATTAAATGATCGATCGTGTAAAGAAGAAAATCGAGATAGCTCGAGTCAAAGTGACTGAAGGTCGATGTCTCAATTCAGAGAATCGGACTCGGTCACCGAAAGTGTCAAGATGCCTGATCGGACAAGGTCCGCCAAGAGAAGTCTGTTGAATCAAGTATCCCGAGGTTTCAGATAAACCCGAGGCTCGGGATGAGAAATCTGAGACTCGATAGAATCAAGACTCAAGATGTCTCTCAAGACACCGAGACTCGAGAGAATCTGAATGATTCCAAGGCGAGGAATCTGAGGAATATAGTCGTTAGAATCAGCTGACGTGGACCAATGAGAGGAAGACAACCAGCCTGGAAAAGCTGCAGAACGTACAAAGAATAGTATGGATTTGAATGTGATTCTCTCCAACGGTAACATTCAAATCCACACTATAAATACAAGATCTTCCTTCATAATTAAGTGTGGTGAATATGCAAAAGATGCTACAGAGCCAAGAGCCTTATAGTCAAGCATTCCCACCATAGAACACAAGTCTATAGATATACAAATATATTAAAAGAGTATTCTAGAACTCAATCTAAGCAACCCACGATGTATCCTAAGCTTAGAGAGATTTTCCCAACCTTAGCATTGAGGCTAAACAAATGTAAGGGAAAATCTCAACCTAGTTGGAAACCAAACAAACCTTACCCAAATCAGTTCGGTTAAGTTTGAGGAGGAGTGTGAACTCGGAAAACATCTAAGAATCCCGAAAGGGAGGGTAGGCAATCCCGAGTGAGTGTGATAAGTCCCGATTGGAGTGTGAACTTGTTAAACATCTAAGAGGCGAGCCCGAGAGGGTGATAAGTCCAGTTGGAAGGAATTTCCCTAGGAACAGGGAGAGTAGATGTAGGAGCTTGAGCCTCCGAACCACTATACTTTGTTGTGTTCTTTACTGCCTTTTGTTCTTATATTGTCATATGCATTCGATTATAAGCAAAACACAACACATAGTTCTTAAAAGCAAAAAATTTGGAATCACTCTGCCCTCACCCCTGTTTTATATGCATCGCTTTTAAAATGTTTGCTTCATACGACGCAAAAAATGGGTTTTTAACGAGACCTCACAAAGGCTCGATACCACTTGTTGGTCCCGGTGCAAACGAGTCTTACACGTGTATGGGGGAATACACGTGTTCAGTGTTTTTAAAACTTTTTCTTACTGAGATCAGCTTGGGTCAGATAATCCTGAAGATTAGGTTCTGAGAAGCACAGATCGCTCTGAGTCAAAGTCTCATTTGAGATAGTGATCCCGGAAATTTCGGATACCTCAGATAATCCCAACTGAGTCCTGAGTGTCAGAGATCCTGAGTTGCTTGGATCAGATAACTAACTTACTGAACCCTCAGAAGAGTAAGTTCAGTTTGGTAACTATCTGTTCTAGCTACTCGATCGTCTTTGAATGGTTGTCCTTAGTTTATACTCGTTTTTAAGCTTTCTTTGAAAACCTTCCCTTTATGAAATAGTGATTAGGGCTGTGATTCAATTACATGCAACTTCAAGAGTGATTCCAACTCAATATCGATTGAAAAGTATGCTTTCAAACTTCAATTGATGCAATGAGCTTAAGTAATAATGATAAGAAAAGCAATAAACAACACAACAATTATAGTGGTTCGAGACTCAAGCTCCTACGCCCACTCTCTTATCCTCGAGAGAAATTCACTAATCACTTCGAGCTTAACTACCTCGCGTAGTTTATTTACTCAACTTCGCCCCGAGTTTTCTCGACTACTCAATGTAGTTTACTTACTCAACCCGACCTTGAGCTTTTCGACCTACCTCCGTAGTTTACTTACTCAAACACAAACAAGCTTTCAGACTACCCCAGAGCTTACTAACTTCTCCTCTAGAGTTTTCGACTACTCCGCGTAGTTTACTAACTCTCTACATAACTCTTCTCACCAACAAACACACCCAACTACCTTCTCAAGGGTTTGGGGGTTTCTCGGTTGGTTTCCAACTAGGATGAGATATCCTTTACAATGAAGCACAATGCAAAGGGTTAGGATATCTCGACTAAGCTTTTGATAAATCTTATCAAGCCAGGCTTAGTATAGTGAGCTCTCTTCAATATAGAAGCACTTGAGAAATTCTAAGTTTTTCGAGTGCTTTAACTTTTGCAAGAATAAGTTTGAGCTCTTGAGTTGCGATAAATTTCCCGTAACCTTACAATGTAGAGGGTCACCAAGATTTATAGGCATACACCAAGGTCACTTTTTGAAAACTATCCGTTGGAGAGATAGCTTCGTGAGTTTCCTCTTGTGGTGTGTGAGAAACGGCTATATTTTAGGGTTTGAAACTCCCTAACACGTTTTAGGATATAGCCTTTCATGTAAATCCATCATCACTTTTTAAATCGAACTTTTGTACATCCGACATCTTTTTCAAATGACCTATCATTGTCGATGTCAATATGGTGCGTGGTCGCCTTCCTCTTTTTTGACTTTTGTCTCCGCCAGTTAAAGGTAGACACCTTCAACTCTTTTTTTGGTTACAAACTCGAGTTTGATATAACCTTAACAACACTTCGACTTAGTTCCTTTTTCTCGCATTTGAATGTCTTGGCAAATATCTATTTTCAAAGGAATCGCGATCTTCCGAAAGATTGCATCCTTGAGGATAGATATATTCAATTGCCTCTCGGAACATTCGGGTTCATCTTGAGCATTCGATTACCTTCTCGAGTCTTGATAATTAATGTGCCTTCAGTATTCTTGATCTTCAATCTTCAGTCTTCAGTCTTGCGTCTTCAAAGTCTTCTAGGTCTTCTAAGTCTTAAGTCTATTGTGATACACTTTGAATCTTCGTCTTTGAGTCTTGCCTCAAGATCCCACTTGAGTCTTGATATCTCGATTTCACGAGTCTGAGTCTTGATCTCGATTTCCTACCGAAGTCTTGAAACTTCAGTTTCTTCAGAAACATACTGAGTTTTTCAGAGTCTTCAGAACCTATCCTGATCTATATCTGCTGACTATACATTTTGCAGATAACATCCTGAATACTCTAAAACTGAATCCTGACTCAACTATCAAGATCATTATGAACATGTCATACTCAGGGGTTTTGGGATCTAATCAAAATCATATATCTTTATTAAATTCACCTCCCAACAATTTCCCCCTTTTTGATGATGCCAAAACCTATCTTGTTACAAACATATAACCTATACTCAGGTTTCAGTTTATCCTATTACAAGATTAGTTGTCTCCCAACACTTTCCTAAATCGAGAAACTCCTAACAATTTAAATCATTCACAGAATTTCTTCAAGGAATGAATCTCTTTAAGTAGTTCATTACCAAATACTTAAACAATTTCCCCATATTCGCACAATTTCCTCCTTATCAACATACAATCGATTCGTAGACATTCATTCAAAGATATCAAAATAAAAGACATGTAAATAAGATAATGAGATATTATCTTGTGAGCATAAATGATAAATCTTCATTGATGATTGGTTTGAAAGCACTGATTACAATGAAATTATCAACAAAATCAAAAGACAAAAATTTAAAGATTACGTAAATCTTCTCGAGTTCTTGATCTTGATCTTCCGATTTGGCTCTTCGATCTTCGATCTTGGGCTTGCTTCATTCTCAACTTCATCACGGGCACCTCCGAATCGAACATTCCAAAAAATCTCTTCTTCAACTCATTTACATCCTTAATAATATCCCGATCAAGTTTCTGTTAAACCCAACCCACAAAGATATCGAGCAATTTCTTGAGTAATGGCCTTCTCATTTACCAAGCCATTACCAAGTCTCGGAGGAGGATAGGAATATGGTCCAGGGGCTACTATCGTACCTCTCCTTCATCCGCAAAGGTTAATCCACTCAGAGATACTTTGGATAGAAGGTTAGGAGATATTCAATGAATGTTTCATTCTGATATGAGCTTTCCCCTCTCCATTCCCTGAGAACATCATAATTGAACCAGAAGGTTCTCTTGACCTCTTCCCACATATCGTTGAGTTTGATAGACATCCATTTATCAACGTGGGGCCACTTTAGTGCTTTTGATGTCCCTTTCCTCTTGCTCGCAAACTTCCTGAATTCACTCCTTCGCTTCTGCTCTTCGCCTATCTTCTTTTCGATCCACAGACGCTCCCGAGACCGGCGGCAAACTTTCTTAGCTTGTTCTATTTGGAGTGTCTTCAGAGCATCTCTCGTGTTGAAGACTTTCTTCTGAGGTTGAGACTCAGATTCTTCCGTTTCTTCATCATCCAGAATCAGCTTTCTCTGGATTGGCTTAGAAGCCTTTGCACGCTTGCTTTCAGGTTGAACAACGCCCAAGGCTTTCCTCTTTATAGTAAATCGGTGGCCCGGCTTGCTTGTTCCAACCTTTGCTCTAGCACTTTCGGTTTCTCTTGCAACATCAAGCATGGTTTGCTCAGAAACTCGAGTGTAGATAGGCTTCTCCACCTGAGCGAACTTCAACTTCTTAGTACCTTCGACTTCTCTTAAGGCTTTGGCTAGGTTATACATTTTAGCATCTTTCTGAGCCTTCTTCTCCAAAGTACGTGCCATGAACTTTCTGAGGTCTTCACCTTCCTTTTCCCCTTTTTGGCACGTAATTTGGAAGAAGTCCGAGAGTCTTGTGTCCCATCTTGATATTGCTCTTTGCTCACACAATGAACTTCTCCTGCTCTCGATCTTGTTAGTCTTCCACCTCCTTAGATGGTTCTTGGTCCAGAAAAATTCTTGAGATAAGTGGGCAAATGCGGCGGAAGAGTGCTTCTTTGAACATCTCTGTCATCTTGGTCATGAGCATTGAGCTCATTTCCTCAACAATGATTTTATCATCACTTCATTCCTCTCTGCCAATTTCACCTCTAGAAATGCGATTGACTCTGGTGCTTTTGTTTCATTTTTAAACCTTGAGCTCGACCTTTGACTCCTCCAGAAACTTTTCATTCGAACTATCTTCCATGGAGGTCATCCGTGAGGTCGAGTGTTTTGATTAGCACCGACCAAGAAGAAAGACTAAGACCTTCCATCTTCCGAGCTTGATTGGCCAATGTTTCTTCCATCCGAGCAATCTTGATCATCATTGGCTCAACCTTCTCAAGTTTCTCCATCAAGGAGTGAGATCAATCTCGGGAACCTTCGCATACCTTCAGGTTTGTTTGATCATCCTGAAGACTTCATCCCGAGCTCCGGCCTCCAACCCGAACCTCGATCCAAGAGTGCTAGGAGCCGGATCCCGCGATATATGTCGGGAAGAGAACAGAGTACTTAGATAGGATTGCCGAGAATCTCAAGTAAATTTGAGGCGACATTGCATAAGAGACACTTGAAGCCACAATATCGAAGTTTTGATGGATATTGTGAGCAAGAGCATCATGAGTCTTCTTGGGAGTTTTGAGCGGATCAAGACTCAAGCTCGGATTGATGGCGGGCGATAGAGGCCTCACCCACCACCGACTTCAACCGGGCTGAAATTTTTGATTCGACGGTGGTGAGTGAAGCGGACCAAAGTTTTGAAGAAAGTTGACGGGCGATCTCAATAAAAGGCAAGATCCACCATGCCACCAAAATTGCTTATATTTTGGAGATGTGCGAGAGAGGGGAGGATATCTTCGCCAATTCGACCCCATTCCTAAGTCCAAAATTCTCTTTAAACCCATTCTTTGCAAAAAGCGAGCCATCGGGGGAAGAGAAAAGAAAGCGAATCACCTAAAGATGCTTTGCTGTGAAGAGACTCAACAAACCCGGGGGAAGGTTTTGTTGGAAGCAAAGATGGAGCGGTGCAAAAATAATGAAGGTAAGAACCTTGCCCCAAAGCGCGCGAGAAGATTGGTGGTTCTCACCGATGAAGATGGCAAATGATTCTGGGAGATTCAACCCGAGGGCCAAACCACTCGAGTTCGCTATTGCAAGTTTTGGCTCAGTTATCTCAAAGGCACAAGAACAGATCGAGGAGCGTGTCTTCTCTCGAGGTGCTTGAGACATCTCTAAGTTCGCATAAAATTTCTCAGAAATTTTCAAAGGAACTCAGCCTCGTGAGATTCCTACCAAAGAAGTGCTCTTGCAGGACGTACAGAAGAGCCAACTTCGAGTCAATCAGGATACGCCACCAAAGCCTCGTAACCCACTCAAATGCAAACCGAGGACCCGATCAAGACAACCTTCGTGAGGTCACGGGGAGACTCGAGTGAATATTCTTGATGAGCTCCCCGAAAGATCTATTTCTTGATCCCTCAGAAGGCTTCAACCGGAACCAGAGCCCGAGATGGAAGAAGGGCAAGACCAAGAAGGCGGAGTGGAGGAGCAAGGAACGGTTCATTCTTGACTGATACCGAAGCTCAAATTTCATACCTCGATCAAGCAAGATGTTTTCTTGATTAAGGACAACTGTGTTCATCCTCAATCGACTCTTCCCGAGATGCTTGATATTGTTTGCTTTGGAGGTAAGACTGGTGGAATGAGGAAACAACCTTTCTGACCGACTTCTCAGGGTTCAGAAGGACAAAGCTCAATAAGTCCAGTTGGAAGGAATTTCCATAGGAACAGGGAGAGTGGATGTAGGAGCTTGAGCCTCCGAACCACTATACTTTGTTGTGTTCGTTACTGCTTTACGTTCTTATCTTGTCATATGCATTCAATTATAAGCAAAACACAACACATGAGCTTAAAAGTGAAAAATCTGTAATCATCATTCCTTCACCCCTGTTTTTATATGCATTACATGGTATCTTCCGCGCACATGGGTTTTCCCAAAATCGGGACCAACAAGTGGTATCAGAGCAGGAGTTCAAAAGATCACCTTTAAAGTGATCACCTGAACTGATCTTTTTAAAAGAAAAACCCGTTTCTTTAAAAATGCATATATTCTAATGTTTTGGCTTCATTATCAAAAAGGGGGAAATTGTTGGGATATTTTAGTTTTGATAAATTATGCCAAAACATTATCAACTTGTATTTTTGAAGCTAATCTACAGATAACAAGTTGAGGGGGAACGAGAGAACAAATTGAGGGGGAACTCACGAAATCAGATGAGTAGGAGAGTTCCGAGTTAACTGATGAAATGCAAAAATCGGGAAGAAAAGAAAAGCTAAGCCACCGATCGTAAGATCGATGATCAGATCGCACCGATCGATGATCGAAAAAAAATTGAGCTGATATGGTGATCAAGAGCGCATAAGCCGATCGAAAGAAAACCCGACCAAAGATCGAAGAGAAGGTTCATAGATCGTAAGAGGAGCAGATGAGACTGATCGAGATCAGACGTGATCGAGATCAGATATGAAGATGAGCAGATGATCAAGATCAGACGTGATTGAGATCAGATGTGCTAAACTGATATGCTAAACCTAATGTATTGACCTGATGCTATCCTGAGATATTGATCTGAAGAAGTGTTGATCAGATCAGTCGAGCTGATCAGATCAGGCAAAGAAGAAAATCAGATAGCCTGAGTCAAAGTGACCTGAAGGTCAGGATGTCTGAATTCAGAGAACTGGACTCGGTCGACTGAAAAGTCAAGATATGCCCGATCGAATAAGGTCCGCCAAGAGAAGTCTGCTGAATCAAGTATCCTGAGGCTCAGATGAGAAATCTGAGACTCAGATAGAACTAAAGACTCAGTATGTCTCTGAAGACACTGAGACTCGGAGAATCCTGAATGATTCCAAGGCGAGGAATCTGAGGAATATAGTCGTTAGAATCAGCTGACGTGGACCAATGAGAGGAAGACAACTAGCCTGGAAAAGCTGCAGAACATACAAAGAATAATATGGATTTGAATGTGATTCTCTCCAATGGTAACATTCAAATCCACACTATAAATACAAGATCTTCCATCAAATTAAGTGTGGTGAATATGCAAAAGATGCTACAGAGCCAAGAGCCTTATAGTCAAGCATTCCCACCATAGAACACAAGTCTATAGATATACAAATATATTAAAAGAGTGTTCTAGAACCCAATCTAAGCAACCCACGATGTATCCTAAGCTTAGAGAGATTTCCCAACCTTAGCATTGAGGCTAAACAAATGTAAGGGAAAATCTCAACCTAGTTGGAAACCAAACAAACCTTACCCAAATCAGTCGGTTAAGTTTGTAGGTGAGTGTGAACTTCGTAACATCATCTAGCAATCCCGAAGGGGGGGGTAGGCAATCCCGAGTGAGGGTGATAAGTCCCGATTGGAGTGTGAACTCGTTAAACATCTAAGAGGCGAGCCCGAGAGGGTGATAAGTCCAGTTGGAAGGAATTTTCCTAGGAACAGAGAGAGTGGATGTAGGAGCTTGAGCCTCCGAACCACTATACTTTGTTGTGTTCTTTACTGCTTTACGTTCTTATCTTGTCATATGCATTCGATTATAAGCAAAACACAACACATCGTTCTTAAAAGCAAAAAAATGGAATCACTCTGCCCTCACCCCTGTTTTATATGCATCGCTTTTAAAATGTTTGCTTCCGCACGCGCAAAATGGGTTTTAACTGGGACCTCACATCTGGTGCTATGCATACTCAGTTTTCAAATAATTATTTTATTAATGAAGTTCTTATTTTTATGAACTATCACCTTTTATAAATCCAATAAGTGAAGTGTTTTTCAGTCCCATATTTGGTCATTATTATGTTATCAGTCCTGGTTAATTACCCATATTTATATGTTACAAGTAATTGCAAAGCATGACCAAATTCTTTTAAATAATAATGTCAAACCTGATGAGAAAAAAAAAATCCCAATGCTAATTTTATTAAGGGAACAATGGAAAGTGTCCCAAGGGAAAGTGAACACGACGTGTTAATCCCTACCAACGTGAAAATAATAAATGCACCATGTGGTACGGGCTGTGGGACACATGGTAAGGGTCACCATTACCATGCAAACACAAAGTAAAAAATTAATTATAAGAGGCATGGAGAATCTAAAGAACATGAAACCCACTATATGGAAGGAGAGAACCATCGTAAAGATGTTAACCTCACGATTGTAAATCACAATGACAACTAGGACTTTGCCAAATCAATAGATATTTGTGATTTTAACTACTTTACTTTATTAATTTCTCATTTTTCAAGAATGTTGTTAAGGCATAATACCTCATTTTTGTAAAAAAAAATTACTTTTGATCTTAAAGTTATTTAGACCAATAGTTTATATAGTTAGATTTTTTTTTATATCAGGCTTTCAGGTTGCGTTGGCTTATTAATAAATTTATTCTAAATTATTTCAACATATTATACATCAATATACATAGTTCAAAAATAATATTATCACAATGTAAAGGGATACATCTAAGGAATAAAGGAAAATATTGAATGAAAAGTAAATCATTCTACTTAATTTGAAAAGCAAATCATTTTACTCAAATTGAAAAAAAAAATTCATTTTGCATAATCGAAACTCAACAGGATATGAGATTTTTCTTTTCCAATTTATTTCTTACAACTCATCGGCAACTATAATGGTTGGATCGTTCCAATTTATAAAAGGCGAAGAATTACTGAATTTTTTTAATGTCTAAAAAGAAAATTGAAATTTGTTAAACTTTAAAGATATTTGTGTCAACGTAATCATTTGGAAGCTCATAATGAGAATGAAATTTAATTATCTAATGAATGTGGAAGAACACACATATTAGATAAACTAATAAGTCCATCTAGTGCATTGTATCTCACTACTATTTGAATTCTCAATCATATGTTGTCGCCACTGATGAACTACGGGACACTGATTCACATGGGCTTTGTCATGACCGTCTCAAATATTCAGGTCCTGGTATGATGATCCATATTTCGAAGAAACTAACGCGGACATCCTTTATTGAGTGACATATAAAATGAGATAAAATTTTGATAAAATGCACAATATCGATCAATGACACATCACTCATTTAAAAAGCACGCTCTTTAGCGAAAGTAACAATCAGACCTACTTATGCTAAAGATTCAAAATAAAATATTTTATTCTCACAAAAATACAAGATGATATTTGTGAAACAATTCATCCAGGATGTGGATCATTCACGTATTTTATGGTTCTGGTTGATTATTTGACATATGATCACATGTCGTTCTACTGTTCACAATTAATTCTGCATTGCAAACTCTTAGCACATATTATATGGTTAAGGGTTCACCAACCTTATCACATTATGATATATTTCCATATGGAAAGAGTTACAACTTTTTCCAAATTTTCACTTTAGGTTGTTGTTGGCAAGTTTTTTGAATAAGATATTAAAATTATGACAAAGTCTTATATGAACATTTTCACATATGAATAAACTCATTTTCCCTGACCTGACCCACCAAACCTTTGACCCGCCTCTGCCCTGCTACTTCCTATCCATGTTTTCCCCTTTTTTTTCTTCATTTTGTTGACTAGGTCTTGCCTTTTTTTTTGTTGCTGACTTTCCTTTTTTTCCCTTCTTTTTTCTCTTTCCTCTTTCTCTTCTCTCTCCTTTCTTTTCTTCTTTTCTCTAGATCTCTTAGCTCTTTATTTCTCTCGATCTCTTAACTCTTATTTTCTTTAATTTCTTCGCTCTACTTTTCTTACAGTAAAACTGTCTAAATCTTAGAATTTGTGTTACTGTCTTTTATTGTGTAGTTGATTTTTCTCGAATTTTTGTTCAATGTGAAGCGCAATTTTTCAAGTTATTCTACATTTGTAGGAATTTTTTCTTTTTTCGTTGGTTTTTGAAGTTCTTCTTCAGGTACTTTGACGATCTTTGCTTTAACCTTTTTTTTTTTTTTTTGTTATTCTGCGTTTATTTGCTTTTATTTGCATTTGTTTTCACTTTTTTTGCTTTCTAGGATTTTGTCTCAAACATGTTTAAACGGAATCAATTAGTTAGAAATTTTAGTGGTGGTTGTGATAAGCCGTCAAAGAAGGTGCAGAATGATATTGTTTCGGGTGATTATATTAGATATTTTCTCATGCTTGGCTGTTATGTGTATTCTTTTTTTACTGTAATTCTTTTTTGTTGCTTACTGTAATTCTTTGATATTATTTAGTGATACTTTTATGTTCTTTTCAGTATAATTTTTCTTATGTTTTTGTTTTGTCATCTCATGTGTACTAATATAAGCTGCTAATGAAGGTGAAGGATGATAGATAATGTTGCTGGTGATTATATTAGGTAATTCTCCCTACTTGATTGTTTTGTTTTATAGTGTGATGTTATTTAGTGTAATACTTTTATACTATTTAGTGTAATATTTTTATTTTATTTAGTGTAATAGTTCTTATGTTTTTGTTTTGAATACTTCTCAGTGATGGTGATTATGAGGATCTTGACACTGATTCTGCTAAGTTTTTGAATATTCATGCTAAAAGGTGATTATGAGGATCTTAGCAATGATTATGCAAAAAGATGTTTCAATCTTTTTAATCGTTCTGATTTTTTAATGTGGTTTCTTTTTTCCTGTTTCTATTGTAATTTCTATTTTACAAACTATGTTTAAAGTATTGATTAGCCCTCTAGTAATTTTTTATTTATAGATAAAGTATTGGTTCCAAAGTTGTTAAGAAAAAAAGAGATCTCTCTCTATCTGTTTCTTTTCATTTTCTTATTTTTGCTGACTATTACATATACTTGTGTGTTTCTGTTTGTTATGAGAACTTCAATAATTTTTTATTTTTTTATCGGACAAAGTTAGTTGTTAGATGTTAGTAGTTAGTACACCAAGCACCCAAACACTCCACAAATTCACCAAGCCACCTTATAACTCTCATACTTCAATTTGTTCCCAAAGGGAATCGAACCTGTGTCTCCCATTCAATTGAGGAGCCCAGTGGCCAGGTGGGCTAAGCCACCTGGTTAAGAGAACTTCAATAAGTTGTGTTCCATTTTTTGGCTGCAATATCATTATCTTGTTTGGCCATTGTAATGATGATAACAAAATGGTGGATATTGTGGTTGGGGAAGAAGAGGAGGATGCTCCGATGATTAATTCGATGCTAATCAAGGCAAAAAAAGTAGCGAAATATATGGCTAAGTGTAATTTTTTAGTGTAATATTGTTAAGTGTAGTGATGTAGTACTGCCAAGACGCAATACCGTTTCATAAAAAATTTGGTCCATGAATTCTTCTATAGTAGGATGTAACACTGTTATGTGTAATGATGTAGTACTGTTACATTTATTTATAAAATATATTCTTTCAGATGTTTTGATAACTACTCTTTTAGCATATTTTTTTCCCCACTATTTTGCAAAGCAAAAATTTAAAAAGAAGGATTAAAAAAAAAGAAATGAAAATAATTTTCTATTTTGCAAAAAGCGGAAAATCTAAAATGATGTTAAAATAATAATAAAAAGCTCCAGCACACATTAGGAAGACACCTATCACCAAGACACTATACGAATTATGACTATGCTCCTCTGTTTCGTGAACTTAAAGGCGTTATAAGCCGTCCGCCTTAACTTTCAGGTCAGCTTGACCCGCGAATTTTGTAGTTGTGAAACACTAATTTAAATTTTTTCCTAAATTAATTTATTTTCACAAATATTTTCACATAAAATCAACTCTAAAATGATATTATGATATAGATTGATGGTTTACATATATGGACAATGACATAAATATTGTAAAGCGGATTATTGTTGTGGATTGTAAAGTGTTTTGATTGTATGGCATGGTGACGGTTGGAAAGACATGAATATTTGTAAAATTGTTGGATGTTATGGGTTTGAGTATCCCTTGTACTCAATGTTAATATACAATTTATTTCTTGATAAAAAAAAATATTGTTGGTTTACGATGATGATATAAACATTTCATTTATATTAAAATTTTGGAAAAAGAGTCAAATACGTGCCCCATTTTATTGGTGAGGTTCAAAGATACTCTTCAACTAAATTTTTTAATACATTCTTGCCCTTTTCTTCTAGAAGACATCCTATGAAACTGGTTCCATATTTATAGGCACAATCATTCAGTTATCATGTCTAATATCCTTTGTAATTAAATCACACCCTTTAATTATTACTGTTAATAGAGTAAAATTCATTTTTGATCCCACAGGACACGGCACCTCACGATTTTGGTCTCAACACCCACAACTTTGGTCCTAAAATTATTTTTTCATGCAGTTTTAGTCCCACCGTTACGTTTTCCGTTAAAGTCAGATGCAGTTTTGGACCCACAGAACATGATACGTCACGATTTTCGTTCCAAAACTGTGCTGACTTTAACGAAAAACATAACTGTGGGAACAAAACTGCATGAAAAAATAATTTTGGGACCAAAGTGGGTGTTGAGATCAAAATCGTGAGGTACCGTGTTCTGTGGGACCAAAAATGAATTTTACTCATACTAATACCCCTATTGTAATATAAGTCACACCCATTAGTATTATGAGTAATATACTCTTTGCAATAAGTTTCTGCATAGAAGATATCTGAATCGATAAACACCAAAATCATCCTTCATCCAACCATTAAAAATAGGGACCCATGGTCAATTGGTCATGGATGCATAGAGGAAAAACACAATTAAGCCTGAAGTCAACAGTAACAATAAAATATAATAAGTGTAAAAGTACCAGATCTCCAGCATTATCAAATAATCTGGACCAGAGCATTCAAAGATGCGCAGGGTCCAGAAGCTTTTTGTTGCGGGTCTTAATCTGCGTACCACTATAATAACATAATAGATAGAGCATTATGATTACGGAGAGGTCATGTGTAATGAGACCAAAATAATGAACAGATACCAGCTTCTCGGAAAGTGACAACTCCAAGTGTCATAATAACTCAAAAGATAATTGAATGAGGTTAAAAAAAGGCATATCCAGTACGATCGCAAGAATTCTCCACTCTCCTTAAAGACTGAACTAACTTTTCTCTTTTCCATGTGGAATGACCAGAGAACTCTAAGTAATCAATATGGTTTCACTCCTTGATATTTCATTTTCAGGAAGATTTTATCCATCTTCTCAATATCTGTAAAATTTCTATATACCTCTGTGATAAAATTATACATCAATATTGTGGAAAAAAGATTGTTTTTCTTCAAAAACTCCATATCACATATGATTTAATACATAAGAAGAATGAAAATTGCAAATAATAAATGTCATCATAAATTATAGGGGAAAATATCAATTTAGGCAATCAACACCAAAGTAAATGAAAAATTACACATAAAGCTGAATAGGGATATGGAATAGTTTTTACTAAGAACGCCACTCAGAAAAGCTAAGAAACCAAGTTTTGGCTCCTCACAAACAAAGCTTATTGCATACATATCGAGAGATTTAAACGATTTCATTGATTTACCTAGCTCTTTTCAAAACATCAAATAATACGCTCCAATTGCACTTCACCTCAATGTAAGTGAGAGAAAATCATGTTGAATATATAATGGTACATAGTGTCCAGCATTTACTCTACAACACTGAGAAGAAATGGAAAAATATATCAAAATTATATAGATTAAATTTTACCTTCTTTGGCTATGCGACTTTTAAACTTTCATTGTTGATATATTTTTTGTGTTATGCATAAATGGGTGCCAGAAAAAATAGATTTGTTCATAGAATAATCGAGGAGTACACTATATATACAAATGCTCAATATCACATAGATGTCTAAATAAGCAGGTTGGAATGTTTTAAGCAGATTATATACTTCGTAATCTCTTAAATAAGAATACTATAAGACCAATGAAAGGAAGGAAAGCATTAAAGTTCATGTTTTAAGGTTAAATCATAAGGGAAATCAAAATTTGTTTGCACAAATAAATTTATTTTAAAAGAACTCCAAGGCTAAAGTCTAAATCACATTTTTTTTAGCTTAATAGTTTGAGAAGAACTGATCCCAACTAATTATGAAATAGTTTTTTTTGCAAATGAACAACAATGGTTCATCCGAACCCACAGTTTACTTTAGGAGTAGAACTGGATAATTTTTGGGTAATACTAATACTCCGGCACTACCAATGGTAATCCCTTCCAGCAATTTCCCCCAATTTTCAGACAAAATTTATTCAAATTTAGCCACACAATGATGATTAATAAGAGAAGCAAAGAAGGATCAGAGCACGAATAACTTGATGGTATTGTCTGGCAGCCACGGTGGCAGCAGATGAACGGAGTTGGACCGCGTATGTCACTGCAAAACACAATTAGCAGTGTCGTTTCAGGCGCTCGGCTGATGTCTGCCGGAAACGATCTGGAGGCGTCGGCGCCAATGTCAAGAAACGATTGGCGGCGCATATCAACAAACGCCGTGAATGGGTTGTCATCTAGTTTTCTCATTCTTCAAGACTCTCTCTGGTTTTCTTTTTTTTCTTTTCTAATAATTTTATTAAAGTAAATATTGGTCAAAGACTCAAAGGTTGGGGGGCCAAAATAAATTACGAATTTACGGTTAGTTCTTATGGAGGGATTTTCCTAGAGTAGTCTAGTTCACTGAGACCTGTCAAAAAAAAAAAAGTCTAGTTCACTGGGAATACGCTAAATTTAAGTAAAATAAGAAAAGGGAAAATATCATGGAGATACAAAATAATCAATTAAATTACACTCCAATACAATCAAAACCCTATATATCAATTAGATGCAATCAAACCCCAAAATACCGTTTCTTTACTCTTAGATCTTTCCTTCTCCTTCAAAACCCACCCCTCTCTCTCTCCCACCCCGATTTCAAAATCTGATTCAAAGTTCCAAACCCACGTCCCCCCTCTCTCTCTCCCCTCGAAAAAAAATACTGATCCGACGAGTGTGCCGCGTGGAAGCGCGATTTACATCGATGAAGTCGTCGCCCGTCGCCGCCTCTGGACAAGTAGCGCAGAGCGAAGTCGGTGGATCCGGGTCTGGGCATCTTTGCACTGGATGGTCTAGCCTCCGTCATTTCTTGAATCGGGCGCAAACGGTCGGAGGATCCGTCGTGATCGTCGCTGAATCCATCAACGCCACAAATCATGGTGAAGGAGACTCCGCCGCCATGGTCTGGTGGCGGTGGATCTACGCTGGGATCTTGTGAGAGTGCCAAAGATTTTGATGTTTTTTACCAAATTTCTTGCAAGATTGAGAATTGAGAATTTTTTGGATTGGGAATTTTTTGGGTTTTTTCCGTGGCGTGTAGATTTGGGAATGTTTATTCCGTGGCTTGTAGATTCTGGGTTTTTTCCATGGCGTGTAGATTTCTGGATTGGAAATTTTCTTAATTGGGAATGTTTATGATTTTTGTTTCAGATTTTGTTGATTTTGATTTTTGAATGATTTTGTTGTTTTTGTTTGTTTCAGATTTTGTTGTGTTTCTGGAAGTAACACTACAATTGGGAATAGGCAAGTGATAATTGAACAATGTAACATTGTAACTATAAGATCTGCTTTTTGTTCTCGTATTCCATAAATTATGAATTTGTGCAAATATTTTTTTATTTTGTGCAAATATATTTTCTTCATTTGTGCAAATTTTCTTCTTCCTCCATTTTGGGTGTAAAATATTTTTAGTATTGTTACTTGTTCATAAATGATGATGATTTGTAATATTTTTATCTTTCCTATTTACTATAATTTGATGAACCATTCTTTTCTTCCCCTCATTATGAAATTAGTAAATATTCAAGAGTTTGTGCAAATATTTTTTGCACCGGGGTCGAATTTATTTTGTGTTCGTGCAAAATATAAATAAAGAAGACAAATAAAAATTGTATTAATATTTTTTTACAATTCCGGACTTTGCAAAATGAAAAAAATAAATTAAAATGGAGTGAAAATTTTTGAATTTTACTAATGAAATTTGAATTTTAGTAAAATATATTTTTTAAAATAATGTAAATTTTGAAATTGTGCAAAAAAAAATAAATACACAGATTTTTTTTTAGGAATAAAGGTAATATTGTCTTAACACTTAGTAGATCGTAGTTAATTGAAATGAAGTGTAGGGATTGTAGTTCATTGATGTAAGTTCTTACATTTTGTACCTAATTGATATCCCCATAAGAAAAAGGGGTCAACCTGATTAGTTTCCGGCCCACCCACTTCTTATGCGATAAGATCATGAGAGATTATTTCTCAAACACAACTCCCTCTATCTTCCCATGGATGATGGATGTCTCTTATTTTCACCAATTCACCTCATGCAATTCCACAATTACTGAAGAAACTCTAATTTGTATTACTTAATTTACTTTTTCTTTTGATCGATCAGAAAAATCCATTAATCATATATGGTGTGTTGACAAGGTGTCCTTACACTAACAATTTACTTAATTTACTTCTTATACGTCTAACATGTATAGGGAATATGGAAAATGCTTCTTTATTTATCCTTGAATAAGGTATATTAAATGATTGTGGCATGGTTAGAATTATAATATAATGAAAATATAATTGGCCCACTCTAAGAATAAATTAGATATTTTGATGTAATTAAAATATTAATTATGTAATCAAACTAACCACCTAACATGAGAAAATGAAATTCATATATATATACACCAACACTACAACATAAATGATTTTATGCAACACCAAAAAAATGTTGACTAATAGCTCTAAAGTGTTACTATAGAAAGGAGGTAACACTTTTAGGGGCGATACAATTGAAAGTGCAGCCTAAGGTCTAACATAACAGCTGTACCTGGTCCGCAAGGTCATAGGACACCTGCCTCGTGTTCGCCCAATGAACACGTGGTCCAATGTATGAAGTGGGTCAACCATTGGGGTCCTAGTTGTGCTCGCCAACAAGGCGAACAACCGGAGTCCAACACGAGACACGTGTTAGCCATGTCGGGCGAACACGGGTGACGCCAACCAGGTCAATCTACATGCTCGCCCCACACGAGAAGTACCCTACGAAACAGCCTAGTAGAGGCCAAACACGTGTCCGCCTATAAACACGTGGCCTATCCACATAGGAACCCGCGGTAAGCCTTGCAAGCAGACAAGTCGCCGGACATAGAGCACCTGGATGACAAGTCGAAGACTTCAGGTGTAAGAATAGACATATAATATCAGCCAACAAGGTCCTACGGAGCACGTGTCTCGTCCATGTGTAATCTTATCTTGTAAAATGACAGCTCATAGAATCACGAAACTCGGTCGCTAGGACTTACGAACTTCTGTTTATTCAATATTTGTGTGTGTCAAATGAAAGGAATAAGGCCCATTTTTATAGGTGTAGAATATGGTTTTGTCCTAGATTTGGCGGGCTTGATCTGACGGGCCGGAAAGATTTGACGGGCTCCAGAGTTTTTTTGGACTGGGTTTGATTCAATCTATCGGACTTTAGAGGGCCAATTTAATTTATCGGACTTTAGATGCCCAACTTAATTTATCGGACTTTAGAGACCCAATTTGGTTTATTGGACTTTTAGATGCCCAATTGGTTTATTGAACTTTTAGAGGCCTAATTTGATTTATTGGACTTTAGATACCCAAATATGACACCAATTATTTATTTATTTATTTTAAGGATTAACTTTATATTATCAATAAATAATAAATTCAATTGATTTTTAACACGTAACTTTCACGCGTTGCAATTTAATTTGCAATTAAACTTAAACGCTTACAAATGTCTCCTCACACTTTGTTCACGAGATTTAATTTGATGTGGATGAATTGCGATTTTTTTGTTGGACTAATATATGAAGTCCAAATTTTCCATATTAAATTAATTTAATGAATAGGATACGTGTATATATATATATATATATAACATATATTCAAAGATATGCATATCTTTTGCTTTAGATTTCACATAGATTTCACACCATACGATTCTCAAGATTTGTTTTCTAAAATCTCACAAAATATGAATTTTCTTTTATGATTTCAAATCTTCCAAATCTTTTTTAAATTAAGACTTTTAGTTCTATATAATGGGACTTGAGCCTTTATTTTTTTCATCTCAAGCAGCAGTAGAACAATTATCGGTATTTTTTTCTCTTTTTTTTTTCTTTTTTTTTTCACGCTTTTTTCTTCCTCCTTTTTTCGGTATCCTTTTTTCTTAATTGCAATCTTATTTTGCCAATTCGTTTTGTTCGTAGCAAAAGGATAGGAGTTTTATCGAGTACAACAGTCCATCAACACGCATCAAGATTTCTTAGTTGTAATATTCGTGATTTTTTAAGACTCTCTAACTACTATTTTGCTGCTTCCCTTCTCTTTTCTTTTTTTCCTTTTTTTTTTCTTTGTCGACCAGTTTGAAAATTGCAAGCAATTCGGAATCGGGAGGAATCACCATCAAGCTCCAACATCAATTAATACCTCTCTCCTCAACAATCCTCGGCAACCAATTTTTCCACTTATCGAATTCATGAATTTGAAAAGATAAATCGAGTCATAGATGCGTATCGGTTTCAAATCTGTCGTGCATAGCACAGGTGCTCGGGCAGGCCCTGACGGTGCACTTTGGTCGGTTTCGGTTTAAGACGACATCGACAGCATATTTCAGGTTGGTGACGCAGGCGTTGCCAATCCTTGAATATGTTATTGGCGTTGTTCCGATTCAGGGCAGGCCCTGTTTCGAGTGAGCCGAAGGTGTTGGTTCGATTCAGGGCAGGCCCTATTTCGAGTGAGGCAACGTTATCGATTTGACTTAGGGCAGGCCCTGTTTGGAGTTGGGCTGCGTAATTTGTGGCGTCGAGTTCTGCTGCGCAATTTCTGGTATCGAGTTGGTGGATTTTATGTGCTGTGGGGGCGAGACGCCAGATTTTCTGGTAACACTTGGCGATTTGAGACGGCTCGAGCATTGCGGAGATACAGAATGCAGCAGGGGCGAATTTCGTGGCGAGCCTCGGATTGTAGCGACGGAGGCAGTGCTGCTTCGGTCTTCGGAGACGGCAGCTTTCTGGCGGTAGCTTACCTTACGCGCAGAGAGAAGATGAAATAACGACAGTTTCTAGTTCAGTCGAGGTGGCGATTTCTGGGCAGATGCGGCTTCGACGTTGGCGGCGTAACCAAACTGGGTGCACGTGGCGTCGATATAGCGACGGGCTCCAAGCGGCGCTTTTCCGTGGGGGGCAGTACACAATTTTTGGTCGAGCGGCAGAGGCGGTTTGCAAGCGAGTCGAAGATTTCTCCGGCTGATGAGGCGGCGTGATTTTTCGGAGTGGCGAAGCAGCGGCGGATTCCTGGTTCAGAGGGCTTCGATTTGGAGTTGAACTAAAGGCGGTGGTTTCGTCGGGCGGTGGTCACGAGCTTTGAGGTCGACTGAAGTTTCGGCGGTTGAGAGGCGCTTGACGTGCGGGATTTGTTGAGGTGGCGGATTGAATTACAATAAACATCTCTTAGGCTTTTTGTGCGATGTGTTATTAGTTGGGCTGCAAATTTCCAAACATTTTGCAATTTAATTAATTTATTTAGTAAATTAATGAGAGTCCATTTAACATCCCCTTAACAACTTCAAAGGATAATAATTTTGGACTAACAATTAATTATTGCTTGCCTCAGTGAATTTCGAGAGTCAACTCATTTTCTTGCTCGCCTCACCGAGTGGCACTTTTACCCCGATTGGAGAAGGAACAATCGGAATTTGGTATTCCTTTTGATCATGTTCATCTTGTGAACCATGATTGTCCACAATTAAAGCTTCTTCCGCTGACACATCGCTAAGCTTTGGGTGAATCAAATCTTCAACGTGGACCTCCAAATAAGAACCATAGGCCTGATGACACCACTTCTTGTAGTCCGACGAGGAATAATTCTTGAGGTTTAGAGACGCGTTTGGCAAACACACCTTAGGATTAGAATTACGCAAGGTACAACACCTCCAATAATGAGCCCCTTTCTCCAAAGTAGTTTCACGAAAATCAACTTTTAATTCACCTGGAACCTCTTGATAGAAGCCAAACTTGTGGCTAAATCGATGTGGGTTGTAGATTTCAATGATGCAACGATCACCTTGTTGCCAAGTGAGGTAATTAGAACGCATAGTTATGAAGTATTCCCAATAACCCCATTTTCGACCCCGTCGTCAACATACGGGAAATGTTCATTCAAGGTCAATGCATTACAAGTCCAAAAAGTATATTACTATTTGTGGATCCGGTTGCCCGTTAAGAAAGTCAAGGTTTATCGTTCGGGCCAATCATAAAATTTATAGAGGCTTGAATCATTTTCACGCCAACCGTAATTTTTAGAGCCCGATGTTTTTGAATTTTGTATATGTTTAGTTCCCAATCTTTTACGATCAAGCATATTCATCAACATGGCGCCCCTCCAATGGTGTTATTTTCGGGGGAAAACGGCGCGGATTTTATGCGTGAAAGATAATTCAAGCCTCTATAAATACTTCCATGAGGCGTAATATAATTTTTAGGACTTGTAATTTATTTTGTATACTTAGTATGAACCTTTTTACTTATGTTGAAAAAGTCGGAGTCGAAATGGGGTTATTTCAATACTTCATAACTATGCATTCTAATTCATATTTACTTTTATTGGGCGCATTTCCCTTATGTTGATGGTTGGTGATCGCCGATCGCTTTTAACCCCAAATCCATCGACTTAACCGCCAGTTTGGCTTCTATCACGAGGTTCTAGGTGAATTAAACGTTGATTTCCGTGAAACTATTTTGGAGAAAGGGGCTCAATATTGGAGGCCTTGTACATTTCATAATTCTAATGCTAAGGTATGTTTATCAAACGCGTCTCTAAACCACAAGAATTATTCCTCATCGGACTGTAAGAAGTGGTACATCAGGCATGGTTCTTATTTGGAGGTCCACTTGAAGATTTGATTCACCCAAAGCTTAATGACGTGTCAGTGAAAGATGCTTTAGTTGTGGACAATCATGGTTCATATGATGAACATGATCAAAAGGCGTATCAAACTTCGATTGTTCCTTCTCCAATCGGGGTAGAAATGATATTCGCTGAGCGAGCAAGAAAATGAGTGATTCTCGACATTCGGAAGAGAGTTGTAGTATGAATGATGATCGCCACTAGAAAAGGATTAAGTACTCGTCAAGCCCGAGTACCTATAAAGGAGTCGATTGCACGTTCTCCGGTTGATGAGGTCCTTCATTTACTTCTTTCTTATTGATTCTTTGCTTTCTTTTATTATCTTTTTACTAATTGTATCACCTTTCAAGCAATGGTGGATGTTTTCGATAGCAACTATGATAGTGGAGAAGAAGTTCATCTTCACTAAAGGTTTTGGAGGCGCCCATGCTTCGTTCATTCTTTCATGTCAATCCCGCTTAGACTTGGAAACTACTTTGTTCAACAGACTGCACAATGTTTTGTTAAAGGCTTCAGTAAGCCCATTAGCAGCTGCGTTGTACAATCTTAAACAGACTGCACAATGTTTTGTTAAAGGCTTCAGTAAGCCCATTAGCAGTTGCGTTGTTGTTGGGAGATGAATTTAATAAAGATAGATTTTGATTAGATCCCAAAACCCCTGAGTATGACATGTTCAGGATAATCTTGATAGTTGAGTCAGGATTCAGTTTTAGAGTGTTCAGGATGTTATCTGCACAATGTATAGTCAGTAGATATAGATCAAGTTAAATTCTGAAGATTCTGAAGATTCTGTAAGTTTCTGAAGAAACTGAAGTTTCAGTATGAAACTAAAGTTTCTGAAGTTTCAGTATGAAACTAAGAAACCAAGACTCAAAGGTGAAGCCGAGATATCAAGACTTCGATGTAATCGAGAATCAAGACTCAAGATGAAATCGAGAAATCAAGACTTCAAGATGAAGACTCAAGATATCACCAAGATATCCGCGAAGACTCGTAAGACACCGAAGACTCGTAAGACCACAAGACTCGAAGACTCAAGACACGTAAGATGAAGACCAAGGATACTCAAGGCACAATGATTATCAAGACTCGAGAATGTATCAATGCTCAAGATAAACTCAATGTTCCGAGGAACTAAAAATATCTATCTCAAGGATACAATATCGAGAAAAAAACGCGATTGCTTAGAAAAATAGATATTGCCCAAGACATTCTCATGCATAAAAAGGAACTAAGACAAAAAGTGTTATTAAGGTTATATCACCCGTAGATGTAACCAAAAAGAGCCGTTAATGGTCATCTTTACCTTTAACGAAGACAAAAGTCAAAAGAAGAAGACAACATCGCATTCTTATCGACATTGTGACGACAAGTCACTTGAAAAAGATGTCGGAAGTACTATGTTCCAGATCGCAAAAAGTGATGACCACGACTACATGAAAAAGCGGTTTACCTAAAACGTCTTTGGAGTCTCAAACCCTAAATATAGCCGTTCATCACACACCATAAGAGGAAACTCATGGAGCTATCTCTTCCAACGAATAGTTTTTCAAGAGTGACCTTGGTGTATGCCTATAAATACTTGTAACCATCTACATTGAAGGTTACGGAAATTTGTAAGCAACTCAAGAGCTCAAACTTATTATTGCAAGTTGAAGCACTCGAAAACCCAAGAATTTCCCAAGTGCTTCATTTCGAAGAGAGCTCATTCCACTAAGCCTAGCTTGATAAGATATATCCAAAGCTTAGTCAAGATGTCCTAGCCTTTGCATTGTTCTTAATTGTAAAGGATATCTCATCCTAGTTGGAAACCAACCAAGAAACCCCAAACCCTTTGTAAGGTAGTTTGAGTGTGATTGTTGGTGAGATTGGAGTTAATAAAGAGTTAGTAAACTACAAGGAGGTAGTCGAAAAAGCTCTAGAGAAGAAGTGAGTAAACTATCTTGGATAGTTAGAAAGCTTGTGTGTGTTTTGAGTTAGTAAACTACAGAGGTAGTCAGAAAGCTCAAAATAGAAAGGTTAGTAAACTACAGAGGTAGTCAGAAAACCTTAGGAAGTGATTAGTGAATTTCTCTGAAGTGATCAGAGAGAGTGGACGTAGGAGCTTGAGTCTCTGAACCACTATAACTTGCTGTGTTCTTTGCTTTACATTTTGCATTGATTAAGCTTGTTGCATATCTTTAAACTGAAAGCATATTTTCACTGATATTCAGTTGGAATCAATCCACTGAAGTTGCATCTAAACTGAATCACAGCCTAATCACTGTTCCATTAAAAAGGAAGGTTTTCAGCAAAGCATAAAACGAGTATAAACTTAGGGCCAACCATTCCGCACATCTGAGTAGCTAGAACAGATAGTTACCAAACCGAACTTACTCTTACGAGGGTTGATAAGTTAGTTATCGATCCAAGCGACTCGGGATCTCTGGCTTCGGGGATCGGTTAGGGATTATCCGAGGTATCTGGCAAGCATTTCGGGATCACCATCTCGGGTAGACTTTGACTCGAGGCGATTTGTGCTTCTCGGGGACCAAATCATCGGGACAACCGACCCAAGTGACCTCGGTAAAGATAAGTTTTAAAAACACCGAACACGTGTATTCCCCCCATACACGTAAGGCTCGTTTACTAGGAGCAACAAGTGGTATCGAGGCGGTGGTTCAACTTGACCACTGCTTTGTTGACAAAAGTCTTATTTGCTAAAATACTTGTGGTCTATCTGAATGGATCTTATTTTCTTTGAATTCTTAAAAGACTTCGGATAAAATGTCTTCTAAGAAACTTCCCATGTTCTCGATGAGAACTATGATTTATGGAGACTAAGAATGCAGGCTCACCTGTATTCTAAACATGAACGTATGTGGAGAGTGTTATCTGAAGGGCCATTCAAATTTACTGTGGTGAATCCCAGAGGAACAGAAAATGAGAAAAATGATCCCAGATTGAGAATTTCCTAAGTCGATGACCAACCCCTGACTCGAGGAGAGGAAGTTAGTCAATCTGAACTATATTGCTAAAAAACACACACTATCTGATCTGATTGATGATGGTGTGATGGGAATGATTTCTCATTGTAATATCTGAAAAGAAATTTGGGATACACTAGCTATAATGTGCCAAGGCACATATCATATCAAGGAAAACAAACTTTCAGTTGCAATTAGAAAGTTTGATAGTTTTGAAATGGAAGATGGTGAATCTATTGACAAACTGGAAGTCAGATTCACTAGTATTATGAATGATCTGAATGCACTTGGAAAGAGATATCCACAAAGAGAAGTGGCATTGAAAATTCTTAGAGGTCTTTCTAAGAAATGGGATATACACGCAGTGGTGATTGAAAACACCAAAAACATTGATTCAATGCCATATCAACAAGTCTTCTCTGAGCTGAAGGCTTATGAGTTTGTAATTGATAAGAAATCTAAAAAGGCTGACAGCAAAGATGATTCATCATCTAGTAAGAATGTGGCTTTCAAAGCCAAGGATAAAACCTGTAAAACTAGAGAGTCTGAGAACTCACTTGCTAAAAATCAGGATGAGCTTGAGGATAAGCTAGCACTGATGGCAAGGAGGTTTGAAAGACTTAATAGTCGATATGGAAAATATAAAAACTATTACAGGAATCACAGGTACCAGAAGAAAGCTGAGGACAAACCAACTGAGAAGAGAAAGGACCTGAAAGCTGAAGGGTCTTCATCCAGAAAGAAGGACTCAAAGTCTAAAGAAGAAAGTGATCGGGGATGATGATGCCAACAGATCTTATAAGCGCCAAAAAGAAAGGTCACTTCCAAGATGATTGTCCGGACACGAAAAGCTAAGGAGAGAAGAGAAAGACAAGCTAAAAAGAGACAAGAAGTTCTCTACCAAGAAAGCCATGGTTGCAGAAGAAGAACATTCTGAGGAAGGATCTAGCTCTTCAGATGAAATGTTCTCGAGACGATGGAAAGTGATGACCTCAATCTAATGGTCGTTGAGGAGGTAAACTCTTCTTTCTCTCTGTTGTTGCCCCTACACTAGCACAAGAGTTATCAAGTTCCATCAGCGGTCGGTTTGACTGATGGATTCTTTTGAGAGTCCGATGAAGGACTATCTTTGTTTTACAAGAACTCTTTAAATGAAACTCAAGAGCGAACAAAGAACTCAAGGTTTGAAAATCTTAAGTGGAAAGACTCTACTTATATCTTGAAATCACTTCTCAATTAATGGGAGCTCTTGATGAACTAGATGTTAAAAAAGTACAAATCTCGAAGAAAGAGAAGTTGATAGTGACCCTAAGCGAAAAGCTAGAAAATCCATTGAAAAGAGATTCAAATGATCGTAACTCAAGTTCAATGACCTCTCCGAGAAGCATGAAACTCTACGAAAATGTGAGGATAGTCTTGCAGAAGAAGCTACCTCTATTGAATCTTTTGCATCTAAAGTAATAGATGAAATTGAGTTATTAGAGACACCGCCACTATAAAAATCTGGATTGGGATATATTCGAGGGGAACCTCACAAGGTCATCCCGATGCTTTGCATCAAGTAGCAAGAAGACAATCTTTGTTAAACCAAATGGCACCTACACTTCGAACTGAAGAAATGCCCAAGGTCCTAGACAAGGGAAAAGGACCTATGGTTCCAGTAAAACTGAATGATTAGGTAAGAAAGCCCAAACCCCAGGTGAAGGCTAGAAAACCTGACCAATCAGTAGGAAAATTTCAGGCAAGTACTTCGAAGCCTCGGGGCTAAGAATGCAAACTGAAAGGATCTGACTGAACCAACCCGAGAGGAATCTTCGGAAGAAAAAACACTTCAGAGAGACATTCTCAACTGAAGAGACCAAGTCCTCAGAGTACTGAAAGACCCCAATTTCAGTACAGTCAACCTAAGCCCCACTTGCCTAAGGGTAAAGGTTACCTGAACCCGAGTCGACAAAAGATTTAGACCACCGTACCTGAAGCCAAAGCAAATGAACAAAAGGCCTGTACCAAAGAAAAATTCTAAGGCTCATGTTCATGCCAAGGCTAGCACTCATACACAAGAAACTTCTAAGGCACCCAGAGTAGTAAATGTGTATGTAGATGTTTATGGAAGACAGATCAGCCACTCTAAAGTGATTAGAGTTGTCAGGCAGATTTGGATTCCGAAAGGTACAACTAACATGGTAGGACCCTACACAAATTGGGTACCTAAGAATTGATCTGTTTTTCAGGAGAAAAATAAGGGCACTGAGCTGATTGAAGATCACATAGCACTGATGAGTGGAGATGAAATGGCTCCTGCTGTATGGTATCTTGACAGTGGATGCTCAAGACATATGACAGGATTCAAGCAGATTCTCAGTGACTATGTTGAACAAAGAGGCCCTCGGATCACATTTGGAGATAATTCGAGGACGATGAAGGATATGGAACTTTGGAAATCGATTGATTCATATCCATGGTGTTTCATATGTATCTGGATTGAAGCATAATTTGCTTTCAATAAGCTAATTCTGTGATAAGGGATTTAATGTTGAGTTCTCTAAGAACTTATGTTATGTGAAAGATGATATCTCACAGAAAATATTACTAACTGGTATAAGAAAAGGAAATGTGTATCTTGCTGATTGGAGTTCAACTCCTAAAGATACATGTTTGGTTGCTAAAAGTTCCACAGATACCAGTTGGTTATGGCATAAAAGAATGAATCACCTGAATTTCAAAACCTCAATAAACTTGCAAGATTAGCTCTTGTGAGAGGGTTACCTAATGAAGTGTTGACCAGGAAGGAACATGTTTGTGATCGTGCCAAAAGGAAAACAAGTTAAAGCATCATTTAAAAGCAAAGTAGATGTTTCTACTGAGAGAATACTTCAATTGTTGCATATGGATCTTTTTGGTCCAGTAACACCAGTGAGCACTAATGGCAGGAAATATACACTCGTAGTAGTTGATAAAAATTTGCTGAATTCTTCGAAAAGACTTCGATTATTGAAAAGAACACGAGTGTGGACAAAATCGATCGACAAAGGAACCGAACTTATAAACCATATTATATCGATTATTGTGCGTGAAAATGGAATTACTCATGAAACATCATCTGCAAGGACCCCTCAACAAAATGGTGTTGCTGAGAGAAGGAACATGACTTTAAAAGAAGCTGCAAGGACAATGATAGCTGAAGCTGAGATTCCTAAAAGATTTTGGGCTGAACCTGTCAACACTGCATGCTATTCACAAAATAGATCCATGCTGACCAAGAGTCAAGGCAAAACACCATCGAGCTTTGGAATGAAAGGAAGCCTCTTGTTTCTTTTTCTTTTCGTGTGTTTGGTTTGCAAGTGTTTCATACACAATAATGGTAAAGATCAGTTGAAAACTTTTGATAGCAAAGCTGATGAAGGAATATTCTTAGGATATTCTGAAGTTAGTAAAGCTTTCAGAGTTTAACACTGTAGGAATCTTATTGTGGAGGAAACACCTCATGTTGTTTTTGATGAATCTACTTGTGTTCAGAAGAAACAGGAACATGATGTAGAAGAACCCGACCAAGAGAATCACCAGTTAAGCACGAAAAAGAATGACAAATCATCCAATTGAATCGAAAAGAAGAAGTCGATCCACCTTCTATGAATGGAGTGACTTCGGACTTCGAACAAGGAAGTTCGAGGATGGAACTTCGGGATGGTGAGACTTAGGAAAACCAACACACCAAAAGGTGACCAATCCAATGCAGACACGATTCGGACTTCGGTATGTGATGCCAATGAAGATGTGGTCACAAATGAGGCAATTTCTCGAATCTATCAACCAAAGGGAACAAATGTCTCGACAATGTTACGAATAAATTTCCCACGAGGAAGATGATTCCCTTTCTCCTTTTCTGTTGTTCCCTGAGTTTATTGAACTAACTGAACCTAACATTTCAAATGTTGAGGATACTATTGAAGGGGGAACATCAAGAAGAAGATGGTTAGATAGTCATCCTACAAGTCAGATTGTGGGTGATCTAACTGATGGTGTTAAAACAAGAAGGTTCCATGGTGAGAGTGCACTATTCTGCTGCTTCCTATCAAAGAAAGAACCTATTGAGATTGAAGAAGCTCTACAAGATTCTCATTAGATTACTGCTATGCAAGAAGAGCTGAATCAATTCTCAATGAATGAAGTATGGGAGCTAGTGGATAGGCCTGAAAGGCACAATGTTAAACAACAACATTGTAAGAAACAAGGCAAGGCTAGTTGCACAAGGTTATTCCCAAGAAGAAGGCTTGGATTATGATGAAACCTTTGCACCTGTTGCAAGACTAGAAGCCATCAGATTGTTTCTTGCATATGCTGCCCAGATGAAGTTCACAGTCTATCAAATGGTGTGAAGAGTGCGTTTCTGAACGGTGTGCTTAAAGAAGAGGTTTATGTGGAACAACCTCCTAGTTTAAGACAGAATGACCAAGTTTACAGGCTCAGAAAAGCCTTGTATGGTCTTAAGCAAGCACCCAGAGCATGGTATGATACCCTTTCTCAGTTTCTTACTGACCATGGTTTTGTCAAAAATCTTTGTTGATAGAACCTTGTTAGGGATAGAAGATGGGGAAGATATCTTACTAGTTCAGATATATGTAGATGACATCATTTTTGGATCTCCAAATCATCAGTTGTGTGAAAAGTTTTCTACACTGATGAAAGGCAAGTTTGAGATGTCTATGATGGGGGAGATGAATTTCTTTCTAGGTCTTCAAGTGAAACAATCAAAGGTAGGAATCTTCATCAACCAAGCAAAAGTACACCGAGAGATCGATTGCAAAATATGGTGTCTGAAATTGCAATGCGATTAGAATTCCCATGAATACTAACTACAAGATGGATCCTGATCACGAAGGCAAATCGATGAAGTCATGACGATTATAGAGGATCATTGGATCATTGCTCTATCTCACAATAAGTAGGCCTGATATAACATTTCTTTGTTGGGATATGTGCAAATACCAAGCTAATCCTAAGGCTTTAGTCACATGGAGGTCGCCAAAAAGATCTTGAAGTATCTTAAAGGCACAATGAATAGAGGATTGTGGTATCCAAATGATGATAACCTTGAATTAACCGGTTATTGAGATCTTTGATTATGGAGGTAATAGAATTGACGGAAGTCCACTCTGGGAACTTGTCAATTTCTTGGAAATAACGATATCTTGGTTTTCGAAAAGCGGACCTCGGTGGCATCGATCTTTCTTTGAAGTTGAATACATGGCTCGAGGAAGTCTGCGTGCTTTCGATTCTTTGGCTCGGACAACAATTAAGAGATTATAAGGTTGTAGCCCGATGAAGTACCAATATTTTGTGATAATAATAGTGCCATTGCTATTTCACAAAATCCGTTATTACACACCGGATGCAAACATGTGGATATCGGACATCACTTCATCGAGATCATGTCGAGAAAAAGGACATCATGATGGAGAAAATTCATCTTGATAAGCGAGAGAGCTAAATCTTGACTAAACCTTTGGTTTGAATCAAGATTTGGGAACTATCGTTGAATTAGGGATGTTGGATCCAGTGTATAGAGTAAAATCCCAAAAAAATTGAAGGTTTTCAGAGGCATGAAGTTTTCTCAGGATTCTACTGAGAAATTCAGGATAAAATAGGAAATACTGAACTGAGTCTTGAAGAAGCTCAGGTGTACTGAAGGTCAGTACTCAGTATCATACTGACATTTCATCAAAGTCAATACTCAGTAAGACTGATAGAGGGAAATTAGTTTGAAGAAGTAATGACTCATGCAACTCATTTATTGCCTAAGTGAAACTCAGTAATCATTTGCAATAAATACAAAACACCTGAAGAATGTTTTTGGGCGGGATCTTTGAAATTCCAAGGAAGGTCAACAGTCATTAAATGCTCTGTTGCTTTTAATCACCAATGAGGTTAAAGTGGCGGTGTACTTTTCGTGAGATCGTCCTTTCGTATAACCGAGTATTCACACGACTTCCCACGAATCGATCTATATTCACTCGAAAGCCTTTTCAAGCCATTTTATTGAACCTTCATCTTCCAAAAATCCTCTGCAGAAAATCTTCATCGCTCCAAACCCTAAACCTTCAATATTTTTTCCCAAAATGACTCTATCCATATTCGACAGATTGGCTGAAACCAATAAGCCATGGTATGAATACGTTGTTTCGCTGGAAAGTACATCCAACGCAAAACATGAAGAAAAGGCACTTCATTTGATCAGATTAGCGAAACCGACGAACCTCGTTGCAAACCGACCGGATGCGGAATACTCGCGAGAGGTAATAGAGTTCGTCTCTAATATGGAAATAGATGAGGATGATAATATTGAGTCCAAGATTTCTGTTTCGTATTTAGAGCATACATCGAAGTATGTAGATTTTGTTCGGGAGCTGTACATAGTCCCTCAAAATTTAAATGATGTTTTTGAGTTGTGCGATAGGGGAGATGATCCCACTTTGTATATGTTAGGTCGGGAGCAAGAGTATCTTGATAGGATTACTGAGAATCCTGTTAAGTTTGAGGCGACCTTACATAAACGGCATTTGAGGCCAAAATACAGAGTGTTGATGGATATTGTTAGTAAGTGTATTATGAGTCGATCGGGGAGCTTTGAGCAGATTAGCACTCCCAAACTCTGATTAATGGCGACGATTGAGGACTCACCCACCAAGGATTTCAACTGGCTGAAGTATCTGATCAAGGTGGTGAGTGAGCAAGCCAATGTCATAAAAAAGGAGGATGGCTCAATATCGATCAAAGGCAAGATCCTCCATGCCACCAAAATAGCCTTTATTTTGGAGATGTGTCGAGAGGAGGAGGATATCTTTGCCAACACTACTCTGTTCCCTAAGTCCAAGGTGATGTTCAAGCCAGTTGCCACCAAGAAGACTACCAGAGGGAAGAAGGAGAAGAAGGTGGAATCACCGGCTGCTGCTGCTACTGAGGAAACCCAACAAGCCAGGGGGAAGGCTTTGTTGGAGGCCAAGAAGGAGCAGGGTGAAAAATTGAAGAAGAAGACCCTGGCTCCAAAACGCAAAAGAATGGTGATTCTCACTGATGATGAGGAGGAGAGTGAGGCTGAGGAAATTCAACCTGAGAGCCAACAAGCTCAGAAATCGCCTTTACACGTATTGGCTCAGGTTATCTCAAAGGTACAGGAGCAAACTGAGGAGCAAGTCTTCTCTGAGGTTCTTGAGACGTCATTAAGCTCTGAAAAATATTCCAAGGACCTCAGACCTCGGGCAAGTCTGATTCTGGCCAAGAAGCACCGCTTTCGGACCTCGAAACTTTCAGGATTCTCACGAGGAAGTGCCTATTCAGTCCTCAGAGCAAACTCAAATTCCCGCTGAGGAGGCGCCAGATCAGACCTCAGAACCTAGTCAGATTCAGACTGAGGAGTTGCCTGCCCAACCCTCAGAATTTGCTGAGCCTCGGGAGCAGATGAACATTGATAAGCTCCTGAGTGATCTATTGCTTGATCCTTCAGCAGACTTTTCTACTGAACCTGAGAGCCCAATGCTCAAGAAGGGTGAAGCTGAAGAGACCGAATGGCGAAGCAAGGGGAAACGGTTCATTCTCGACCGCTACCCTGAGCTTAGCTCATTCCCTGACCTCCAAGACATCTTCTTCAGATTGAGGTCAACGGCCTTTATCCTCAACCAGACTCTTCCAGAAATGCTCAACATTGCTTCATTCAGAGGCTACGTAAGACCGGTGGAACGAGGAAACAACTTTTCTCGGGATCGAATTCTCAGATTCAGAAAACCAAGCTCAGAATGAAAACGTCTGACTTTGATGAGTTGGTTAAGAAGAAGGTTGCTGAGAGGAGGATTGCTGAAGTTCGTGCCCCGAGCTCCAAAGACAAATCTCAGGATGGGGACCAACAAGGGGATGATGAGAGTCAATCTCAGAAGGAGAAAGACTTAATCGATCTTTGAAGAGCCCGTTTGTCGAACATCCTCGGTGAAGTTAGCCTTCAGGTAACTTTTGGCACTATTAACAATTATGCGAGGATTACTGAAGTACCTATCTTTAAATCTGTAATGTCTGATATGCAGACTGAGGCTCAGGTGGACACCCAAGCTCAGGTGAATCCTGACCATTGAGATGAGACTCGAGGTGAGAATAAAATTAGCTTCGGAGAGACCTGGCCAGATCGATATGCTCCCCGAGATTGATCTCACCCCAGATGAAGAAATTGGAAAAGGTTGAGCCAATCCTGATCAAAGTTGCTCAGATGGAAGAGGTATTGGTCAACCAAAGTCAGAAGATGGAAAGCTTGAGTTCTTCTTCAGACCTGGTGCAAATTCAGAATACTCTGACTGGAAAGCTGACCTCCATGGAAGGGAAGTTAGAAGATAAGATGGAGGGGGTCAAAGCTGAGCTTAATGAAGAGCTGAAGCAAAAGCATCAGGAGCAGACTAAAATTCTTGAAGCAAAATTGGTAGAGAAGAATGAGATGCTGGTGAAGTATGCTGTTGAGGAGATGAGCTCAATGCTTATGGCCAAGATGACAGACATGTTCAAGGAAGCTCTCTCTAGCCAATTTGCTCATATGTCTGAAGAATTCTCAGTGGCGAAGAACCACCTAAGGAGGCTCGAGGAGGAGCAAGATCAGTTGGCAGGGAAGGTGCGTAGTGTTAGTAAAGAGCAGTATCATATGGACACAGCACTCTCCAGGCTTCTGCCTAAGTATGGTTCCAAGAAGGGGGAAAGACCCGGAGCTGATCTCAGAGAATTTTTGGAACATACTTTGAAAGGCAAGACTGTCAAGGAAGCTGAAAAGAAAATCATTGCTGAAGCCATGAAGGAGATCGAGGCCACTGAAAAGCTTAAGTTCAAAAAGGTGGAGAAGCCAGTCTACACTCAGGGTTCAGAGGAAACAATGCAAGAAGTTGCTGCAGAGAAACTGAGTGGTAGAAGAATTGGGACAAGCCAAGCTGGAGCTGAATTGCCCATCAAAAGAAAGGCTGTGGCGTTTGAAGAGCCTGAGGGCAAAAGAGCTAAGGCTTCTAAGCCAATTCAGAGAAAGCTGATTGAGGATATTGAAGAATCTGAGGAAGTGCCCCAGAAGAAGGTCTTCAATATCAGAAGTGCTCTGAAAACACTCCAAGTTGAGCAAGCTAAGAAAACTGTTGCTTCTATTTCTGGTGTGCTTGTAATCAGAAAGAAGATGGAAGAAGAGCAGAAGAGAAGGAGTGGTTTCAAGAGGTTCGCGAGCAAGAGGAGAGGGAACACTAAAGCACAAAAATGGCCGCATGTTGACAAGTGGATGCCAATCCAGTTCAATGATGCATGGGAAGAGATTAAACGAACCTTTTGGTTTTACTATGATGTGCTCAGAGAATGGAGAGGGGAGAGCTCAGATCCCAATGAGGCTTTCATAGACTATCTCCTGACCTTTTATCCGAAGTATCTTCAAAGCTGGATCAATCTTGCGGATGAAGGAAAGGTTAAGATAAATGCCCCTGGTCCATACTCGTACCCTTCTCCTAGGCTGGAGAATGGCTTGGTGAACGAAAAATCCATTTCTCAGGAGATTGCTCAGTACGCCATTCAGTTGGGCCTGACAGGGAACAATCCTGATATCATTAAAGAGAGAGATGCACTGAAGAGAAGATATTACGGAATGTTCAACCTTGAAGTGCCTGCTGATGAGGTGGAAGATCGTAATCAAGAGCCTGAAAGGTAAGAGCAAAAAGAAGACCGAAGATGAAGACTCAGAAGATTCATGTAATCCTTTATCTTTTTGTTTTTTTTTTTTTGTTTTTTTTTTCAGATAAGATTCATTGTAACTTGTAACTGTCTACCTTTCATCAATGAAACTTTATCATTTATGCTCAAAAGATAATATCTCATTATCTTATTTTACATGTCTTTAATTTTGATATGCCTGAATGTTGTCTCTGAGATTAATTGTTGGGAGATTCTCTGTTTAAGAAATTGTTGGGAGATTCTCTGTTTAGGAAATTGTTGGAGATAAACCAATCTTGTAATAGGAAAAACTGAAACCTGAGTATAGGTTAAATGTTTTGTAACAAGATAGGTTTTGGCATCATCAAAAAGGGGGAAATTGTTGGGAGATGAATTTAATAAAGATAGATTTTGATTAGATCCCAAAACCCCTGAGTATGCATGTTCAGGATAATCTTGATAGTTGAGTCAGGATTCAGTTTTAGAGTGTTCAGGATGTTATCTGCACAATGTATAGTCATGAGATATAGATCGGGTTAAATTACGAAGATTACGAAGATTGATAAAGTTTGAAGAAACCAAGTTTCAATGTGAAACTAAGAAAAAGACTTCGATTAAAATCGAGATATCAAGACTCAATTGTAATCGAGAATCAAGACTCAAGATAAACCGAGAAATCAAGACTCAAGATGAAGACTCAAGATATCGGCCAAGATATCCGTGAAGACTCGTAAGACAATCAAGACTTCGGAAAGACATCAAGACTCGTAGACCACAAGACTCGTAAGACTCAAGAAGACGTAAGATCGAAGACCTAAGGATATTGGCGGCACGATAATTATCAAGACTCAAGAATGTCTTGAATGCTCGAGATAAATCAATGTTCCGAGGCACTGAAAATATCTATCTGAAGGATACAATACTGAGAAAAACGCGATTGCTTAGATAAATAGATATTGCCCAAGACATTCTCATGCAGACAAAAAGGAACTAAGACAAAGTGTTGTTAAGGTTATATCACTCAGAGATGTAACCAAAAAGAGCCGTTGTGGCTATCTACCTTTAACTGAAGACAAAAGTCAAAAAGAAGAAGACAACATCGCATATTATCGACAATCGACAAATGACAGTGTCACTGAAAAGATGTCAGAAGTACTATGTTCCAGACTGCAAAAAGTGATGACCAGCTACATGAAAAACAGTTTACCTAAAACGTGCTAGGGAGTCTCAAACCCTAAATATAGCCGTTCATCACACACCATAAGAGGAAACTCATGGAGCTATCTCTTCCAACGGATAGTTTTCAAGAGTGACCTTGGTGTATGCCTATAAATACTTGTGACCATCTACATTGAAGGTTACGGGAAATTTGTAAGCAACTCAAGAGCTCAAACTTATTATTGCAAGTTGAAGCACTCGAAAACCCAAGAATTTCCCAAGTGCTTCATTTCGAAGAGAGCTCATTCCACTAAGCCTAGCTTGATAAGATATATCCAAAGCTTAGTCAAGATATCCTAGAATTTGCATTGTTCTTAATTGTAAAGGATATCTCATCCTAGTTGGAAACCAACCAAGAAACCCCAAACCCTTTGTAAGGTAGTTTGAGTGTGATTGTTGGTGAGATTGGAGTTGTAAAGAGTTAGTAAACTACAAGGAGGTAGTCAGAAAGCTCTAGAGAAGAAGTGAGTAAACTATCTTGGATAGTTAGAAAGCTTGTGTGTGTTTTGAGTTAGTAAACTACTGGAGGTAGTCGAAAAGCTCAAAATAGAAAGGTTAGTAAACTATGAGGTAGTCGAAAAAACCTTAGGAAGTGATTAGTGAATTTCTCTGAAGTGATCGGAGAGTGGATGTAGGAGCTTGAGTCTACGAACCACTATAACTTCTTTGTGTTCTTTGCTTTACATTTTGCATTGATTAAGCTGTTGCATATCTTTAAACTGAAAGCATATTTTCACTGATATTCAGTTGGAATCAATCCACTGAAGTTGCATCTAAACTGAATCACATCCTAATCACTGTTCCATTAAAAAGGAAGGTTTTCAGCAAAGCATAAAACGAGTATAAACTTAGGGCCAACCATTCCGCACATCTGAGTAGCTAGAACAGATAGTTACCAAACCGAACATACTCTTACGAGGGTTCATGAAGTTGAGTTATCGATCCAAGCGACTCGGGATCTCTGGCTTCGAGGATCGGTTGGGATTATCGGATATCTGGCGACTTTCGGGATCAACATCTCGGGTAGACTTTGACTCGGAGCGATTTGTGCTTCTCAGGACCAAATCATCAGGACAACCTGACCCAAGCTGACCTCAGTAAAGAAAAGTTTTAAAAACACTGAACACGTGTATTCCCCCCCATACACGTGTAAGACTCGTTTGCACCGGGATCAACAGTTGTACATTGTAGACTTTCTCTGATGAAATCAACAACATTTTCCTTTTTCATCTCTCTCCAAGGTACAACCTCGGCCCATGTGAAAAAGTAATCAATTGCAGCTAACATGTAGAGATGACCATCAAAGGACTTTTTAAGGGTCCCACGACATCCAGACCCCAAGCATAGAAGGGCTATGAGGCAATAGTTGGGTGCAATGCTCAGGTGGTTGATGAATCAAATTTGCATGAAACTAGCAAAGTTAACACTTCTGTGTATACTCCATGCAATCTTTGACCATAGTCGGCCAATAGTACCCCATCCTTTTTATCCTGAAATGTAACTTGGATCCCGATTGATGAGCGTCACAAACTTCGGAATGAGCTTTCTCCATCACTTTTATAGCTTCCTTTTCGCTTAGGCATCGCAAGAAGATCCCGTCAAATGACCTTTCTATAGAGTGTGTTATTGTAGTAAATGAACCGAGGTGCACGACGTTGAATATCGACTCTTTGTCGTGGATCATTGGGTAGTTTCTCGTGTTTCCAGTAGTCTACCAACGGTTGACGCCAATCTTCTTTTTCAATTTCAAGAACTTCGATAACACGAATTTCTCCTACTTCTTCATCGTCATCTTCGAAGATAGGTGGCAAGATCCAACTTTTTACATATAGGCACATGAATGTGCATTTCGGGCATATATATATTTGACCCAACTTAGCAAGAGCATCAACTTGTTTATTCTCACTTCTTGGTATGTGTTCAATTTCTACATCCCCGAGATAGCTCATTAGTCGTTGGGAGTACTTGTGATAAGGGAGTAATTTAGATTTCTTGACTTCATATAATCCAAGCAATCTTTTTTCGTAGAGCTCTTTCTCCATTGTGAGTAATTGATTGCCGAGTATTATAACCATCGACAAAGTTAGTTGAAGACATATTCTCTCCATCATCTTCTTTGTCTTGAGTATGGACGACTGTTTGGATTTTTCCATTTAGTTCTTCTCCACATAATACGATCAAGGTTGTTTCTCGCCTCATACAAGATGGATATAGGCTCCGAAGTTTCTGAGTGTTTGAAAAATTGACAATTCTCACTTTCCGACGACCGTTTCTTTCAAGTGGCCCTAATCTTTTGAAGATAGTCCCCAACTCTCGGCGATTATTTAGTGGCCCCAATCTTCCAAAGACAGTTCCCAATTTCCAACCCAATCTTTCAAAGACAGTTCCCGATTTTTGATCCAATCTTTCAAAGACAGTTCTCAATTTTCGATGATTATTCTGCGATCCCAATCTTTCAAAGATCGAAATTCACTTCATCTTCTCAACACCTTCATCAAACATATTTTCCATTGAGCAGGTTCTCCTTCGGTGATGTAGTTTGTATTTTCTCTGTTGATTGCAATGTGAATTGGACTTTGTGGCGCGTACCCTAAGTCAATCCTAGTGCTCTTGAAAGCATAACCACTTTTTTCAACATATTACGAGTGGTGGTTCGACTCCATATTCCGATTGTTTAGGAGTTTCGTGAGGTAACTCCTTCGATATCGAGCTCCCTTGCAAACTATATCCTGCCTTAACAAGAAGGTTAAAGGCTTGAGGACCATATGACCTTGTGATCGCAGCTTCTGATATTTCTCCATGCTTAGTACTAGCTCCTTAAAGAGGACGGGTGAATCCTTTGAGAGGTTGTGAAGAAGGTCTCACCATGTCAAGTTTGGTCAAGGGGAGAGTCAATTCTTCCAATGCCTTGATTTCTTCAACGAGTTGTTTGTCCTTATCAGCGCGAGACAAATGTGCACTTCCTTCGCTAGGTACAACTTGTTCATCATTGGTTATTTCTTTCGATGAATCTTTCTCAATCTTATTCGTCTTCGTATTCTTTAAGAAGTACTTAGCATCAGTGAAGTATGATTCAACTTCAGTATAGGGTTTATCATCTCTGAACACCGTCTTTATGTTGTTACCATTACAATATTTGAAGCATTGGTGTAATGTCAAGGGTATCACACTTTATTCATGCAACCATGGGCATCTTAAGAGCATATTGTATGACATTATTGTATCTATGACATGGAAGAGTATCGTTAAGGGCACCTCATCGATCAATAAGTATAGTATTATCGTGCCGGTAGCCCTTTGTCCTTTTAAGTTGAACACTTAGATCATCAGGTGACTATTATCGAGGTCATCTGCTGGTATACCCAACTTTTTTATCACTCTCAAAGCTAAGATGTTCACCTTTAAGCCTCCATCAATTAGGATTCAGTTCACCTTTTGTTGTAGAGTATAACAAGTTACAAATGACGGTTGGTTGTGGGATTGTGAACAAAGTTGCAAGTCTTTATCCGCAAAAGTCACAACTGTAGAACGATCACCATCTTTATCATCGGACTCGTGGTCAGATTGGCATGCTTCGTTGTTTTCTTCATTAGCTACATGACACGAAATATTGTAATTTTCAGAGGTAAGAATATCCGCAGTTGCTCCATCATCCTCTAGTTAGGACTGTCTGAATAGTGTTGTTATTAATGATGTCACTCAAATAATTTTGTAATGGAAAATTAATAATAAATAAAGGCAGTCAAATGGATGACGACATTATCTCATTCAATCCAGATGAAAGATAATATAGTGAAACAAGATTTAGTTAAGATTGGTTTAGGGCAGATGACGATCAAATCTCAGGTTTCACATGGTAAATTTAGGGGCAAAAAAGTATTCTTACACAAAGAACAAGGTATGAAAGTGTGTGTGCGTGTATTTTCAAAGTGTTGTTGAAAATGTTGTGCAACATGTAAAACAACATATGACAGCGGAAGTATTAAAAACCTAGTGCAAAGGATTTCAAAATTGTGTATAGTCTAAATTCAGACTATACGAACCTCATGGTTAAAAACATCACTATAACAAGTAGTGAGATACACAAGAACCTCTTACAAGATCCTAAAAGGTGTAGTGAAAAACCACACACAAAAAATCAATATATTCAATCAAGTAACTAGTATAAATGTTAGCCTTGACAAATATTAGTTGCTATGGAGCACAACTTTTAGTAGTTGAGATTTGTAAATAAAGGATAAAATATGCATTAGTTGATTGTGCTTTACTTTGTTGATGACAAATTATGTAGTGATACATGAAATATTTCGTGAAGTTCAAATTGACGACCACTCTGTACTTTCTTAACATTGCCAAGATCTCTCCATGTGTGCAGAATTTGATTACACCTTGCAAAATATGACTCTTGATTCATGACTTTTCATGAAAAATTCATGCCTTTGCATTTATAGTTCATTTCCTCAATTCATTCACAGTTTCGCAAGATGTTCTGTTACACTTTCAGTTCCAATTTTGTGAATAGTTAAAGAGCAAGAAAACATCAAATTGTTACAGAATTTGGTTGTAAATTAAAGTTTTTTCATGTATGAAAATTTTCATACTAGACTTTGTCTTCACAATAAGGTGGTGAATGTAGATAGAGTGGGATAAGAAATAATCGGATTCAAAGTGATGCAGAATGTGCAATATTCTCCACTGTTTATACTTAATCCCCAAACTAATTCTAACCATTTTTAGGTAGAGTGCGTCTGCTTCTTTACTTTTGTGTTGTATTTCAATTTTTTTTCTTTGTTGTCACTACATGTTTTTAAAAATGTCTTGATTTTTATTTTTCTTATTACAGATTAATTAGGTTGGAAAGATGGATGTAAGTAGTAGTATTTCAAAAGTGTTCAACCTTGAATAATTGATCATCAAAGATTTAAATTTGAGATTGGTGCTTTTAAAATTTGCTTTTTTCTTAGATTTTTTTTTTTTGAAAAGGGCAAAGATTGATGAGTAAGATTGGTTTGTTCTTTTAATTAGAGTACTGTAATTATTTTACTATAATTATATGCATATATATATTTTTTAAATGTACAAATGTTATAGGAATGATAATTAAAATGAGACTAGCTTATGTTCTCAACTTAAAAAACAGGCAAAAACTGCAAAGAAATGTTAAGTCACTCTTCTGGACAACATGTAAAACCCCTAGAATTTCTAATAAAGTATAAAGGACAATTCTTCTATTTTAAAGATAAAATATCTTCCCTACACTAAGGGTTTTTTTTTAAATAAAAAAACCAAATACAAACACCCAACTTCATATAAAATTTGTCCAATCTAAAAGATCTTATACATATGTTCATATAAAAAGCTTAAGTATAATGTGCTATGCGTATATTCACGTTAAAACTTCACAGACATACGCACTAAAAAATATATAAATAAATTACGTGCAACGTGCGAAGCACGTGGTAGACACCTAGTTATCTATTAATTGTGTGCAAATTTTTTTATCTAATGTGTGCAGAAATTTTTTATTATCTAATTAATTTTAGATTTTAAATTGATTTTTGTTTTCTAAAGATTCTGCACACCCCAAATTTTTGTTTAATCATTTGTCATTTTATTAAAAATTCTGCACACCTACAAGTGCACACCCACAATAAATTTCCACAGACCCTAAAAATCTGCACACCCATAAACATGACACATTCTGCACACCACAAATTTTTTTTATCATCTATTCTTTTATTTAATTTTTTTTTTATTTTGCACAACTGTAAAAATTGCACACCCCCAATAAATATTAGAAAGTGCACACCCCCAATAAATATTAGAAAGTGCACACCCGCAATAAAATTTAAAATTGCACACCCATAAAAAATTACATAGTTTTTTTTAAAAAGAAATACAGAAAATCTATATTTTTTAGAAAATATTATAATTATTTGTCAAGATCGTGTGAACTCTTGAGATTAGATTTCCAACTTTTTAATTCATCGATATTGAATCTAAGCTATAGACTCTCTCTGTACACAACCATGGAACTGTAAATCAAACATCGAATCATCCAAAAACATGGCTAACGAAGATACTAATGTACCTACATCATATCAGAACAAAGAGGAAGTAATACTAATACTTACAACCATTAATACGATTCAGAAAATCAAACTCCCACCAATCATTCTCACAAACCCAGAAATATTCCTCAGTTGCAACCATTCAAAAAATAATTATGGTGCAAAAATTAAAAATCTCCCACAAATCTACAAATGTGTCACAGATCTGTCGTAAATCCGGCCAAGATCCGTCACCAAATGGTTGTCCCGGTGCTAACGAGTCTCACACGTGTATGGGGGGGGAATACACGTGTTCAGTGATTTTTCTTCTTTTTCTTCACTGAGGTCAGATGGGTCAGGTTATCCTGATATTTTTGTCCTGAGAAGCACGGAGTGCCCTGAGTCAAAGTCTACTGAGACAATGATCTTGAGCTGCTTTCAGAAGCTTCAGATTAGCCCAACTGATCCTGAATTTATCAGAGATCCTGAGGTGCTTGGATCATATGATCATTTTACTGAACACTCAGTAGAGTTAGTTCAGTTTGGTAACTATCTGTTCTAGCTACTCAAGTGTGCGGAATGGTTGGCCCTAAGTTTATACTCGTTTTAGCTTTTGTTGAAATATCTTCTTCCTTTAATAAAAGCAGTGATTAAGGCCAAGTGACCAATTTTATGCGATTCGATGGATTGGTTCCAACCGAATATCGATGAAATATGCTTTCGATGAAAAACATGTAATGTATAAAATCAAAGATCTGAAAGCAAACAACACAACAATTATAGTGGTTCAGAGACTCAAGCTCCTACGTCCACTCTCTCTGATCTTCAGAGAAATTCCTTAACCACTTCCTAAAGCTTTCAGGATAACTCACTCTAGCTTACTCACTTTTCTCTAGTGAGTTTTTCTAGGCGACTCACTTTGCAGACTTACTAACTCAAACACACACAAGTGTTCGGACTACCACAAAGTAGCTTACTAACTTCTTCTCTAGAGTTTTACGCTAACTCAATCAGAGCTTACTCCTTTTTTACAACTCTAACTCACCAACAAGACACATACAAACTACCTTAACAAAGGGTTTGGGTTTTGGGTTGGTTTCCAACTAGGGTGAGATATTCTTTACAATAAGAACTAATGCAAAAGGCTAGGATATCTCTTCTAAGCTTTGGATATATCTATCAATCTAGGCTTAGACTAGTGAGCTCTCTCCAATGTGAAACACTTGGGAAATTCTAGTATAAGAGTTACAGATTACAATGAAAATAAAAAATAAATCAGAAGAACAAAGTCTTCAGTCTTCTTCCACTTCATCCTCTGGCACTTCCAGGTTGAACATCCCGTAGTATCTCTTCTTCAGTTCATCCCTTGCCTTGATGATATCAGGGTTGTTTCCTGTTAGGCCTAGCTGGATGGCATACTGGGCTATTTCCTGAGAAATGGCTGCTTCATTCGCATAGTCATTCTCAAACCTATGAGCTGGGTACATGTATGGACCAAGGGCTACTATCTGTGTGTTTCCTTCATCTGCCATGTTGATCCAACTTTGCAGGTATTTAGGATAGAATGTCAGTAAGTACTCAATGAAGACTTCATTCTTATCCGAGTTGCTCCCCCTCCATTCTCTCAGAATCTCATAATAGAACCATAAGGTTCTCTTGATCTCTTCCCATGCATCATTGAACTGTATAGGCATCCACTTGTCAATGTCGCCCCTTCGAGTCTTTTTCGTACCCTCCTTTGCTTAAAAACTTTTTAAACCACCACTTTTTTTTTGCTTCTTCTTTCTTCTTCTTCGATTGGAACACACAGGAACACTGAATCGGCGAGTCTCTTCTCTTTTTCAATCAAGAACTTTCGAGTTTTTCTTGGTATCGAAGACTTCTTTTCGAGTTTTGGTTTCTTCCTCGATTCTTCAAATTCCATTATCAACTTCCTCTGAGTAGGTTTTGAAACTTTAGCTCTTTTCTTCTTTTCTTGTTCCACAGAATGCAACAACCTTTCTCTTTTTGTCCATTCGACTTGCTCTTCACCGGCTTTGCTTGTCTCAATCATCCTTCTATCACTCGACTTTTCACTAATTACTTCTGAATGGTTTGCTCGGATGTTTGAGTGAAGGTAGGTTTTTCCTTCTTTGAACTTCGTTTCTCGATGGCTTCAATCTCACTTTAAGGCATCAAAAATTTTCTTTCCTTGACTTCTTTTTTAGCCTTTCTCTCCAAGGTTTGTGCCAACAACTCACTTAATTTGCCACCGGGCCTTTCCCCTTTTTGGCACCATACCTTGGGAGTAGAGTCGGTCTTGATATCCATATAGTATTGCTCCTTGCCCATCTTAAGTCTTCTTTACCAACCAACTGATCATGCTCATCCTCTAGCCTCATCATGTAATTTTTTGCCATTCAGAATTCATCTGCGAGTGGAGCAAACTGCTTTGAGAACACTTCATGCATCATGTCTGTCATCTTGGTCTTGAGCAGGGAGCCCATTTCCTCAACAGCTGTCTTGATTATCTGATCATTCTTCTCAATCAGTTTAGCTTCAAGGTAAGCAGTTCTGGTTTGATACCTTTGCTCCATCTATGCATTGAGCTCAGTTTTGACTACATCAATCTTTTCTTCCAAAGTAGTCATTTTATCTGCAAGAGTTGTTTGTAGTTGCAGCATGTCTGAAGATGAACTTAGATTTTCCAGCTTTTTAGATTGGCTTGCCAAGGTTTCTTCAATTTGAGTCACTTTCTCCACCATTGGCACCACCTTCTCCAATTTATCCAGGATAGGACTGAAATCAATTTCTGGAGGCAAAACAATTGTCTCCAACTGAGCCGGTTGCTCCAATTGAGCCTCAATCTGCATATCATACTTAACAGATTTAAAGATAGGAACTTTAGTAGCTTTGGAATAATGTATAATAGTGCCAAAAGATACGAAGAGTCTTAACCGGTCGAGGATGTGTGATATCGATGCATGCAACATCGGTGTCCTTCTCCATCGACTTTCAATCTCTTTTTCTTTCTCGATGTCATGTCCGAGGTTCCTTCTCCCCCAGAGTTGCCTTTTTTGCATCACCTCGCGATCTCCATCTTTGTTACGATCATGAGAACTTGATCATCTACTATTCGAAGATCTTTCCTTTTCATTCTTCTTTTCACCAATTCATCAAAGTCGTGACTTGCATCCCGAGCTTTGTCTTTTCTGGCTTGAGAATTGATCGGGGTAGTATTTCTCGAAGATTCCACCACTCTTCTCCTCCGAATGATCACGATGTTCAACATTTCCAAAAGTGTCTGATTCAGGGATGTATCTTTGTCGTTCGAGCCAAAAGAATCGTGCTGTGACTTTCCTCCGACCATGTATTTAGCCGAGTAATCTTGGTTACTCTTGAGGTTTGTTTCTTTGAAAACCATGATATCGGTTTACTTCGAAGAAATTGACAAGTTCCTCGTGGTAGACTTCTTGTCAATTCTACATCCTCCATAATCGACATCTGAATAACCGGTTAATTCAAGGTTATCATCAATTTGGATACCATAATCCTCTATTCACGCAGCCTTTAAGATATTTGAGAATCTTTTTGGCGACCTCAAGTGTGACTAGCCTTTAGGATTAACTTGGTATCTTGCACATATCCCAACAACAAATGTTATATCGGGCCTACTTGTTGTGAGATATAGCGATGATCCAATGATCCTCTATAATTAGTGTGATTTATGATTTGCCTTGAGGATCGATCCATCTTGTAGTTAGTATTCATAGGAATTCTAAGCGCATTGCAATCCCCGTACTCCATACTTTGCAATCGGATCTACGGTGTATTTTGCTTGATTGATGAATATTCCTTCCTTAGTTTGTTTCACATTCAAGTCCAAGAAAGAAATTCATCTCCCCATCATTGACATCTCAAACTTTCCTTTCATCGAGTAGAAAACTTTTCACACAACTGATGATTTAGAGATCCAAATATGATGTCATCCACATAGATCTGAACTAGTAAAACATCCTTTCCATTTTCTATCCTGAACAAGGTCCTATCAATGATTCCTTTGATAAAACCATAGTCGATAAAAAAATGAAAAGGTATCATACCATGCTTTCGGTGCTTGCTTAAGACCATACAAGGCTTTCTGAGCACATACACTTGGTCATTCCGACAAAATCCTCGGAGGTTGTTCCACATATACTTCCTCCTTAAGCACACCATTCGAAATGCATTTTTTCACATCCATCGATGGACTATGAATTTCATGTGGGCAAAGATATGCAAGAAACAATCGATGGCTTCTAATCTTCGCAAAGTCTGAAAGGTTTCATCATAATCTAAGCCTTCTTCTTGGGAATAACCTTGTGCAACTAAATTTTACCTTGTTTCTCACAATGTTGTTGTTTTCATCTCTTTATTCTTGAACACCCACTTAGTTCCAATCACATTGTGCCTTTTAGTCCGGCCCACTAGCTCCCAAACTTCATTCCTTGTGAATCAATTCTTTCTTCTTGCATAGCAACAATCCGAGAATGAGTCTTGTAGAGCTTCTTCAATCTCGATGAGGTTCAGCTTACGATGAAAATAGCCGAATAAAGCACTTTCACCATGGAATCGTCTTGTCTTTACTCCTTCCGATAGATCACCCACAATCGATTTGTAGGATGGCTATCCAATCATTTTCTCCCGGATGTTCCCCCTTTAGTAGTGTCCTCAACATCGGAAATTTTAGGTTCAGAGCGGTTCATCAAATTCGGGGAATAATGAAAAAGGAGAAAGGGAATCATCTTCCTCGGGAAATTCCATTCGAAACATTATCGAGACATTTGTTCCCCCTTGGTTGATAGATTCGAGTTTTCCTCACCAGGACCACATCTTCATCGGCATTACATACACGAGTCCGGCGATGTATGTTCGGTTAGTCACTTCAATGTGTTGGCTTTCCTCCGGTGAAGAATTTTCATCCCGAGTCTCACCATCCCGAGTTTTTTCATCACGAACTTCTTTATGCGAGTCCGATTCAATCCATTCATAGAAAGTGGACCGACTTCTTCTTTTTTTCGTGTTCGGAGGATTTCTTTTTTTCAAAGCAGTCTGGTGATTCTCTTGGTCAGATTCACCCGAAGTCATGTTCTGTTTCTTCCGAACACAAGTAGATTCATCAAAAAAACAACATGAGGTGTTTCTTCCACAATAAGAGTCCTACAATTGTAAACTCGAAGGCTTTTATTGACTTGAAATATCCTAAGAATATCCCTTCATCGCCTTTGCTATCAAAAAGTTTTCAACCGATCTTTACCATTATTGTGTATGAAACACTTGCAACCAAACACACGAAAAGAAAGAAACAAGAGGCTTCCTTTCATTCCACAAAGCTCATATGGAGTTTTTCCTTGATTCTTGGTCAAGATGGATCTGTTACGAGAGTAGCGACGCGAGGTTGATAACCATTTCCAAAATCTCTTAATCTCTTGAATATCGGCTTCAACAATCATTGTTCTTGCAAGAACTTCTTCGAGTCCTATTTCTTCTTTCAAAGAACACCATTACATTGTGGGGTCCTTGCGAGATGATGTTTCATGGGTTATTCCATTTGTTTGCTGTCAATAATCGATATGATATGATTGATAAACTCGGTTCCTTTATCCGATCCGATCTTAACCACACTCGATTCTTTTTCAATCTTGAGCCTTTTCAAGATTTTCTGGCGGTTTTGTTGCGAGTCTCCTTCTTACTAAGTAAGAATATGACCCATCGTATCTAGAGTAGTCATCAACTACCACAAGTGTATATTTCCCGCCATTTGTGCTTTACAGGTGTTACTGGACCAAAGAGATCCATATGTAACGATTCTGATGATTCTGTCAAGAAACATCTACTTTGCTTTTGAAAAGATGCTCGATTTGTTTTCCTTTCGGCGGGCATCACAAACATGATCTTTACTGAACACTTCATTTGGTAACCCCCTCACAAGTGCTAATCTTGCAAGTTTGTTCAGGGTTTTAAAGTTTAAGTGATTCAGTCTTTTGTGCCACAACCAACTGGTATCAATGGAACTTTTTACAACCAAACATGTATCTTTAGGAGATAATTTCCAATTAGCAAGATACACATTTCCTTTTCTAGTACCAGTCAGTAAAATTTTCTGTGAAGTATTGTCTTTCACATAACATAAGTTCTTTGAGAACTCAACACTGAATCCTTTGTCACAGAATTGACTGATAGAAAGCACGTTATGCTTTAAACCAGACACATATGAAACACCATGGATATGAATAGAATCAACTTCAAGAGTTCCATATATTGGGATTATACTGAAAAGTATGCTTTTTACTTTGTATAATCGAAACTGAATTTTCAGACTTATTTACTGAAATAAATTGTTTATCACTGATGCTTTAAATATGATTGAATGTTACATATATTTCTTTGCATAACTGCTCAATAATTAAATGCGTGCTACATTGTAGTTAATTTAGTGATACCGGATCACGAAGATTAAATTAATGGTCCTTGTAACTAAAAAAGTACGCCATTCACGACCTAGATGGAAATGAACAACCCATCGCGAAAGGTTGAGGTGTAAGGCTCAGATTGGTTTGTCTTGACCAAGAGATTACGCTAGTGCATGACTGATGCACTGAATAGGACCTACAGGAGGATAAATTTTTCAGAACTGAACAAGGAAGAATTAGACCTCGGTGGTTTCGTTGTTTTCTTAATCTTCGCCTTAAATAGGATCACGTGGGATTGGTAACTATTGCTTTGACTTATCATGGGTAGCGAATCAAAGAGATTCAATACTTTTTATCTTGGGCAATATTATTAGTCACATGTGATTGCTAAGATTTAATCTGAAGAATCGTTATTATGCAAGCACGCTTTGTTCGATTTTCCCTCTTGGGAGGTTCATAAGTTTTATCATACCGAATCTTGCAAGTGGAATTAGTTTCCGGTATGGATAATAATGTTGAACCGTTCCTTGACCAAGGATAAAAGATATTAATTAATGGAAAGCTATTTCAGTGGCTTGAATTAATTAATGGGCTAGATAATCTTAAACACGAGAAATAATGACCGGGAGCCATATTGACTGTAATATGGGTTAAGATGGATAGTGCAATATTAATTATGTAGTGGAATTAATTAATATGTATGGGCTTGAATTATATTGTGGCTCAATATTAGATATTCAAGGTCCATTAGAAGGTCCAATCTTAATTCTCCTAAAGGCCCCCTGAGTAGCCCAACAAATAGTCCAATAACTGAAAAGGTGATTAAAATAAAATAAATATTGTTGCTTAATTTTCCAACTAAAATTTTGAAATTTATAGATATGTTGGGAGAAAGATTTTCTTTGAATTTTGTTATGGAATGAAGATATGTATTCTTGGAATACAAGATTATCTCATTAAATTCAAGAAATCTCCCACTAGGTTATCTATATTGAAATTTTTGAAAATTAGAAAATATAATGAGCAAGAAAGATTTTCTTGAAAAGATATTATGGAAGATATGTATTTCTTGAAATACAAGAATATCTCATAAATTCAAGAAGATCCAAATCTTGGATTCTTGCATCATTAAATTTTCGAAAAATCCATATTGTTGAGGAGGTGGGATTTTTGTGGAATATTTTAATTATGGGAAAAAGAATATAGGAGATATATTCAAGATTTCTTGGTGATCAAGAAAAGTCTTTTCCCACATTGTTTTTCTACTGAAAAAGTCGACCACCTCTCACCTATAAATAGGGGATGATTCTTTCATTCTTAACACAATTCCATGTGCTGGAAAAATTAGTAAATCCACATAAGTGGTGCAACAAAGTTTATTTTTTCCTTTTGTTAATTGTTCGACAAGTGTCCTTCCACCGGATAGTTGAGCAAGGGCTAAGGGAATACTTGGGAAGTCCTTTTGGTTAGTCCGTCCGATCGAAGTCACTGCCATCCCGAGAGGTACGTTCACGTAAACCCATAGATTCCGCATGCGTAGGTTTTACATGGTTTTTTATATGCATAATATGTTGTTGCAATTATTATTTGAATTAATATAGGATTAATTCATGCTAGTAATAATTAATGAATTAAATTTGTATTTAAATATTCACCCCGAATAGATCTGTGCAACTAATTCCCCAACACCATATCCCTCAGTTTGTCCTTTTGAGTTGTCTCCAAATGTGATCTGAGGGCCTTTTTGCTCAACATAGTCAGTGAGTGGTTGCTTATATCATGTCATATGTCTTGAGCATCCACTGTCCGATTACCATCTGGCCAAAGCCAATTCATTTCCACTCGCATCGCTCTTTATGTCAGATTCATTCATTTCGATGCGCTTTTCCTTTACTACGAAAAAGCAGACCGGTTTTAGGTACCCATTTGGCAGTACCTTGTGTATGAGTGCCAGCCTTAGCATGAACATGAGCCTTAGAGTTCTTCTTGGGTTCAGGCTTTTTGTTCAAGTGCCTTAGCTTTGGTGCAGCTGGTCTCTGTCTCTGCTGACTTAGGTTCAGGAAACCTTTACCCTTAGACAAGTGGGGTTTAGGTTGCTGTCTTTGAAATTAAGTCTTTCGATGTCGAGGACTTGGTCTTTTCGATTGAGAATATCTCTGCTTAGAGTGTTTCTTTTCTGAAAATTCCTCTGATGGTTCAGTGCTGATCACTTCAGGTTGGTATTCTTAGCATGAGGCTTTGAAGTACTGGCCTGAAAATTTCCTACTGAGTGTTCAGGTTTTCTAGCCTTTTCCTGAGGTTTGGGGTTTCTTCCTGAACCTTGATTTTTTGAAACCATAGGTCCTTTACCCTTGTCTAAAACTGCAGGTTGTTCTTGATGAAGAAGATTAGATGCCACTGGTTTAACAAAGACAATCCTGGTGCTACTAGAAGCAGCATTCAGAAGACCTTGTGAGGTTCCCCCTGGAATGTATCCCAATCCAGCTTTTATAGTTGCAGGTCTTTGATAACTCTGAATTTCATCTATTACTTTAGATGCAGAATTCAATAGTGCTAACTTTCTCTGCACACTATCCTCACATTTCTTAAGAGTTTCATGCTTCTCAAAGAGGTCATTGAACTCAGTTCTGATAAGCTGAATCTCTTTAATGGATTTCTCTAATTTTCCATTCAGGATCTCTATCACCTTCTCTTTTTCTGAGAGTTGTACTTTCAGAACATCCAGTAATTCCCATCAATTGAGAAGTGATCTCAGCATTTTTAGAGTCTTTCCATTTGATTCTCGTGATCGGTTCCTTGTTACGCTCTTGAGTTTCGATGGCGCGTTCTTGTAACACGAATAGTCCTTCATAAGATTCTCAAACGAATCCATCAGGTCAAAGTTACTGTTTATAGTTGAACTTGAGAACTCATGTGCTTGTGTAGGAGCAACAACAGAGATAGAAGAATTTACCTCCTCCACAGCCATAAGACAGACATCATCACTGTCACTGTCTGAGAAAATCTCATCTGAGGAACTGGAACCTTCTTCAGAATGTTCTTCCTCTTCTGCAATCGTAGCTTTCTTGCTGGAGATCTTCCTGTCTCTATTGGCTTGTCTCTCCTTTCTTTCTTTAGCACTCATCTCAGGACAGTCATATTGAAAGTGACCTTTCTTCTGACAGTTGTAGCATCTGTTGGTATCATCATCCTGATCACTTTCCTCCTTGGTCTTGGAGTCCTTGACTTTACGGTCCTTTTTTTTTCTCGGTGAATCACGTCATCGACTTCTAAGTTTCTCTTGTACACCTTGATTCTGTAGTATTTCTTATATTTTCCATATATCTGCTATCGAGTCTTTCAAACCTCCTTGCCATCAGTACTAGCTTATCCTCTTGCTCATCCTGATTTCTGGCAAGTGAGTTTTCAGACTCTCTAGCTTTACAGGGTTTCTCTTTGGCTTTAAAAGCCACATTCTTGCTAGAAGAATCATCTTTGCTGTCAGATTTCTTAATTTTCTTGTCAATCACAAACTCATAAGTTTTCGATTCGGAGAAAACTTGTTGTTGGTGGCATGGAATCAATATTTTTGGTGTTTTCAATCACCACAACATGTATATCCCATTTCTTAGACAATCCTCTAAGAATTTTCGGTTACCACTTCTCTCTGGGATATCTTTTCCCAAGAGCACTCGGATCATTCATGATCTTAGTGAATCGACCTCAAGTTTGTCAATGGACTCACCATCTTTCATTTCAAAGCCATCAAACTTTCCAATAGCAACAAAAATTTTGTTTTCCTTAATATGATCGTGCCTTGACACATAAAAATGACAAGTGTGTCCCATATTTCTTTTCTGCGGTTTCACGGTGAGAAATCATCCCCATAACACCATCATCAATAGTGTTATACAAAGTATCTTTAGCAATGTAGTCCGGATTGACTAACTTTCTCTCATCGAGAGTCGGTTGGTCAACGTGGTTTAGGAAATTCATCCACAGGATCATTTCTCTCAAGATCGATGATTCTGGGATTTACAACAATAAATTTGAATGGTACTTCAGAAACCACTCTCCACATTCTTTCATGTTTTGAATACAGATGGTCCTGCATTCTCAATCTCCATAGGTCATAGCTCTCAACAGAGAACATAGGAAGTTTCTTAGAAGACATGATGGTGAGCCTTGTAAGATATCGAAGAACAGATCTATTCAAGAGACCACCAAAGTCTTTTCAAAAAATAGACTATGGCTACCAAAGCAAGTAGTCAAAATGAACCAACTTGCTTTCGATACCACTTGTTGGTCCTGGTGCTAACGAGTCTCACACGTGTATGGGGGTGGGGAATACACGTGTTCAGTGATTTTTCTTTTTTCTTCACTGAGGTCAGATGGGTCAGGTTATCCTGATATTTTTGTCCTGAGAAGCACGAATTGCCCTGAGTCAAAGTCTCTTCGAGACAATGATCTGGCCGCTTTCTTTCGAAGATTTGCCCAACCGATCCTCTGAATTTATCGGAGATCTGAGGAGCTTGGATCGATGATCATCTTCTTGAACACTCAGTAGAGTTAGTTCAGTTTGGTAACTATCTGTTCTAGCTACTCAAGTGTGCGGAATGGTTGACCCTAAGTTTATACTCGTTTTAGCTTTGCTGAAATATCTTCTTCCTTTAATAAAACAATGATTAAGGTTGTGACCAATTTTATGCAGTTCAGTGGATTGGTTCCAACTGAATATCAATGAAATATGATTTCAGTGAAAAACATGTAACAGATAAAATGCAGTACAAAAAGTAAACAACACAACAATTATAGTGGTTCAGAGACTCAAGCTCCTACTTCCACTCTCTCTGATCTTCAGAGAAATTCCTTAACCACTTCCTAAAGCTTTCAGGCTAACTTCAACAGAGCTTACTCACTTTTCTACCTTGAGTTTTAAGGTGACTCACTAAAAGCTTACTAACTCAAACACACACAAGTGTTCGGACTACCACAAGTAGCTTACTAACTTCTTCTCTCTAGAGTTTTACGCTAACTCACATTGTAGCTTACTCACTCTTTACAACTCTAACTCACCAACAAGACACACACAAACTACCTTAACAAAGGGTTTGGGTTTTGGGTTGGTTTCCAACTAGGGTGAGATATCCTTTACAATAAGAACTAATGCAAAGGCTAGAATATCTCTTCTAAGATTTGGATATATCTATCAATCTAGGCTTAGACTAGTGAGCTCTCTCCAATGTGAAACACTTGAAAAATTCTAGGGTTTTCGAGTGCTTCAATTTGCAATAATACGAATGAGCTCTTGAGTTGCTTTGAAATTTCCCGTAACCTCTCAATGTAAAGGGTCACTGGTATTTATAGGCAACTTCACCAAGGTCACTCTTTGAAAAAACTGTCCGTTGGAAGAGATAGCTTTATGAGTTTTCTCTTCTGGTGTTTGATGAACGACTATTTTTAGGGTTTGAACACTCCCTTGCATGTTTTAGAAAATATGCAGTCATGTAGCCAATCACCAATTTTTGCAGTCTGGAACTTATTACTACTGACATAATTTAGGGTCTTGTCGCTTTCAGTGTCAGTGAAGTACAGTGTTGTCTTCCTCTGATTGGTTCTTGTCTTCAGTGAATGTAGACAAACAAAACAGTTCTTTTTGGTCAATCTCTCTGAATGAGACAACCTTAAACAACACTTAGACTTGGTTCCTTTTGTCTGCACTAGAATGTTTTGGGAAATATCTACTTTTCTTAACATGTGCGTTTTTCTCAGTTTTGTAATCTTCAGATAGATATTATTCAATTGCCTCTCGAACATTGAGTTATCTTGAGTATTGATATCTTCTTGAGTCTTCGATGACTCTTTTGAGTCTTGATGTCTTGACAACTTATTGAGTCTTGATGTCTTGACAACTTCTTGAGTCTCTTCAGTGACTTCAAGATCTAACCTGATCTATATCTACTAACTATACATTGTGCAGATATCTTTCTGAACAATCTATGCTGAAACCTGACTCAGACTATCAAGATTATCCTGAACATGTCATACTTAGGGTTTTTTGGGATCTAATCAAAACTTCTTTATTAAATTCATCTCCCAACACCAAACCCGGCCAATCGCGTCTTAGAGATCGTCAAAGGTGGTGGCGACCTTAAAATCATGGGGTTTTTTGGGTTGGGGTTGGAGGGTTGATGGTGGGGTTGGTGTTGATTTGGGGTGGAGAGGAGGCGGCGAGGGGGAAGAAGGTGTGTAGGAGATTATTTTGGGGGTGGAGTGGAGAGTTTGTTTGGGATTAAGTGAGTAATGATGGGGAGATGGGGGTTGTCAAATTTATTGGGGGTGGGGCAACCGGCCAATTTTTTTATCTAGTGGGGGTGTGAAAAAAGGGTAAAATTGTAATGTTTTGGACCTCAGAGTAAGAACAAATATGTGTAGCACCTTAAAGTAAGAGTAGAGGATAAATGATATTAGGGAGTAATTTTTCCTTTTTTTTATTTTTATTGATGTTGTTTAATTTGTATTTTGAATTTTTATAATCGTATTAAAATTGTGAAAATTAGATTAAAAAAAAAAGAGGCGGGGCGGGGATTCTCGAATCCCCGTGGGGATTAAATTCCCTGGCGGGGCGGGGAATGGGGCCGATTTTTTTCCCGAATGATTCATGGGGATTCCTGGCCCCCGCCCCCGCCCCCGCCCCAAATTTCGCGGGGATGGAGTCCCCCAACCCCGTCCCACCCCATTGCCAAGCCTATGAACGCTGCTGAGTAAGGTTTTCATTTGCACACATAAAATCATGATATTTATGTTTTCAATTGCCAATGAGTGTTTCCCCTTTTCCAGATAACAATTATTCTTTGAAATTAATTCACTGTCTCCCCTCTTTAATTTCTCTCTCGCTCTCCTCGATTTTCCTGTGTCACTGATTCAACTCCGTTTGTGGATACCTCCTTGCTCGGCGCGTAATATAGGTATCCCTCTACTCTTCTATTCTCTATTCGCTCTTCTGACTTCACCCATATATATATGTGGGTTGGTGTTTAAATATGTCTATGGAAATTACATATAACTACTTTGCAGTTCGTCTCCCTTAATTCTGTTATTACAATTTGCTAGGTTGATTATTTATGTGGGGTTTAAAGAAGCTTTCAAACATCCAACTTGATAATTGCTTGCTCACCAACTGTTTGATAAATTGTTGGATGGGCCAAACACCTTACCATTTGTATGATTTTCTTAACTTGGTTTCTGAGAAGCTGTAAAATAATTATGGGTGATAAACTAAGACGACACATTCACATATTTGTAAGGATAAACATATTAAATTAGACATATGTTCACCTCTGAAGAGGCATGAGTCAACCATAGTTATTAAAGGCATAAGGCGCTCCTAGGCGCTCGGGTGCTCGCCTAGGACACTTCAAGGCCAAAAATCATGCAAATGCTTAGTAAACCTTAGTTAATCATATTAACATATAATTAACTAATAAATTGAAGTTTAAAAAATATAAATCACACAAAATAAAGACATAAAGTTCAAACCAAAGAAGTACAATAATAGCAAACGGTAAATATCTAACTTAATCTCGAAATGAAAGACATAAATAGCAAACTAATCATCTCCATCAACGAATTCATCAAAAGCAAACTCCTCCTCCTCCCCCTCCTCCTCATCATCATCATCATCATCATCATCATCATCATAACGGCAGCGGAGGCGGCTAGGTAGGTCGGGTGCGCGGGCAGCGGGGCTTGAAGAGGAGAAGAGGGTTTGCGTTTCTAATTCTAAAAGTGATATGAAACCCTAGATTCACTTAAATAGTTAAATATTAAAAGATTTTTTTTTTTAATATTCTGTTATTATTGGAGGGCCTTAAAACACGTTTTTTAGTTAAACAAATAAAGTGGAAAATAACACTTGTAGGCCCATGTACGCAAGGCACGCATAGCGCCTCTCGTCTAGGCGCCAAAAGGCGCTCCTGGGCGAGCGCCCAGGAATTACCGCCCGCTTGGGCCTAAACTAGGCGAGGTCCCCGGTGCCCCGAAATTGTTGAATTGCGGAGTATTAGATACATAGATAACATGACCACCACCAGAATTAGATAATTGAAAAGGCTTGATGATGTGAATGCACACACCTATTCCCACTACTCGAAATGGACAGATGCAGATTATCCCTCAACTTGGTTGACAGGATAAGATTTGGGGGAGGAATATCTAAAGCATGCATCACATCACATAAGGTTTTGTTTGTTGCAGTTGCAGTCATTGCAAGAATGCTTCCTGCATTAAGGGTACCACGCAGCAATGAGGCCCTAAGCCTCATATATGATGGTCGGAAATTGTGTGACCTGCCAAACAGGGAATAGTGCTAAACAAGAATGTGACAAGATGAAATCTGGAAAGGAAAGAAATAACTGTCAACGAGCACTCACCACTCTGAAACACAGTGTGCTTCATCAACAACCACAGAAGATAACTGTAAATGGTCAGAAATGATGGAGATAAATTCTGCATTCAAAAATCTTTCAGGCGACACAAAAAGGACCTGTAACAAGAATTACAAATTAGCACAAAATATCAACTCTCCAGCATAGTTATTAATGGCGCAAGGCGCCACAAGGCGCGAAGCAGCGCCTAGCGCCTTAGGCGCGCCTGGAGCATTAGGCGCGCGCGCCTTGCATCCCTGGAAAAAACAACATAAGACCTTGAAAATTTCTTAGTAAACCTAACCATGGAAGTAAACCTAAGTTAATCATACTAACATATAATTAACTAACAAGTTAAAGGTTAAAAACATATAAATCACACAAAATAAAGAGTAAAGACATAAACTTCAAACCATAGAAGTACGATAATAACAAACAGTAAATATACAACTTAATCACGAAATTAAAGACATAAATAGAAACTAATCATCTCCATGAACGAATTCATCAAAAGCAAACTCCTCCTCCTCCTCCTCCTCCTCCTCATCATCATCATTATCATAACGTGGATCGTCCTCACGAAATTCTTCTTCCTCCACATCTTCACCTTCTAAGTTAAATTCAATTTCATCTTCATTTTCATCTTCATCTCTAAGGCCGCTAAAAGATGATCCTCTCACACTCACACCCACACCCTTGCCCTTGCCCTAAAAAGTGAATCTTGAAACCCTAGATGTGATTCACTTAAATATTAAGACTTAAGAGATAGTATTTTTTATAATTCTGATGTTATTTGACAAATAAAAAGATGTTTTTTTATTTCAAACCCTAGATGTACGCAAGACACACCTTAGGCGCGCCTTTTGTCCCAAGTCGAGGCGCCGAAAGGCGCTCCCAGGCGAGCGCCCAGAAAATCCCAACCGCCTGGGCCTATGGCAGGCGAGATGGCTGGCGCCCCGAGTGCCTGGCGCCTTAGGCGCGCCTCGGGCGCGCCTTTAATAACTATGCTCTCCAGAAGATCGTTCAAGGGTTTTCAACAAAAACAAAGATCCATGAAAGAACTAGAGAACAGACTTTTGGTTGCAATGGTCTACCTACACAAATTATTCAAGAGTAACACTTGGATGTACTAGTTGCTTCATGCAAATGGTGCTTACCTAATACGGTTCAATGAAAGCAACTAATACTATTTAGTGAAATAAACTAATAACCTTTTAGTAAACAACTAATACCATATAAAAATGCACTTGAGTTGCACGGTGCAACTGGTGCATAGAAGTGTTTTCCATTATTTCAAACTCTACCGTCATGCCCAAAAAGACTAGTGATTTGGTGCTGCTGAAAATTCTTCAACCTTAATAATCGTGATGGTTCATTCTCCATATCTCTTGTTAGTTTTGGTGAGTAAGTCTCGCTTACAACAGTTGCACGGTGCAATTATACACAACTAATCCTTTCAGTGAAAATAACTAATATTGTTCACTGAAAACAACTGATGCGGACCAACTAATACTGTTCAGTGAAAACAACTAATGTCATTTAAAAATGAACTTGAGTTGCACGGTGCATACAAGTCTTTGTCAATTTGAACACAAAATATTACATGTTCATGACTAGAATTATAAGCAGATATATATGTATGTGTGGTGGTGGAGGTGGGGGTCGGGGAGTTCAGAGCCAGCAAAAGACAACAGAACCTTAATGACTCCTTCTTGCAGCAACCGTAGTGTTTCTGAAGCCTCTTCTAGAGTCTAACCAGCAGCCAAATATACGAAGTTAGCAAACATCAATCACAAGTTAACACAAATGCAAAGCACACAATTAAATCACCAAGAGAGAAGCAACCTGATTGCTACTTAAAAGACCACCCCGAATGACAGGTGGCAGCTGCTTGAGCTGATCAATCATCAAAGCTATTAAAGGGCTAACCACTAGTGTCACCCCTGGTAACACTAATGCAGGTAACTGATAACATAAGGACTTTCCAGCGCCAGTAGGCAACACCAGCATTGTCGATTTCCCCGAAAGCATCATCTTTATAGCCTCTAACTGCCCATCTCTAAATGATTCATAACCATGTGTAAGCTTCAATAACTTCACCAAGTTCTCATCTGATACCTCGGTTCTCACCCTCATCACAGCCTCTTCAATCAATTCAGAATGAGGGTTCGATCTTTTCTGCCCCTTTCCAAATTCCACACCCACGCCCTCTTCATAAGAAACAGCAGTTTCTTCTTCTTCTCCTTTACCTCTTTCACTTCTCTTACTATTTCTGGAATATTTCCAACGCTTATTGGAAGAATTAAACCCTGCTCTTTTATTCTTAAACGCAAACTTTTTCCTCCCATACCCATTGATATTAAGCTTCACAAAATTCCCTTCATTAGAACATTTAAAACTTTTACTAGTGAGCGGTTCAGAACTACTACCTCCAATTAAACAGAGGGTTTTTCTCATTTTTTTCAATATAACCCCCTCATCAACAACCTCATTTTTCACAGAATCTCCCACACCACCCGCAGTTTCAACAGAAATCCCCTTTTTCATCTCAACTACATTATCCGGCTCAAAATTGAGATTCCTATCCTGAGATTTCGAGAAAGAAGATGCAAACCTCGACGCGCAGTGGCCTCTCGGAAGAAGACCATCTAGGGTATTTTCGACATTTTGGGGATTAGCTGCATTCCTGATTTGGAAAGGCAAATTGGAGAGGATCGAAGAGGTGTGAACTGAATTGGATCCGGATTCGGATTTGGAAGTGGATTTAGGTTTGGATTAGGTTTTCTCTTGCAGATTTTGGGAAGCAAAATAGTCCTTGAAGTGGCAGAGGTGGAGACTGATGTTTTGTTTCTTAATTTGATGGAAGAGAGAGGGATGGCGCGGCGCCCCACCGGAGGCGGATGGGCGGTGGCGGGTGACGGAGAACTAGGCGGCGTGGCGTAGATGTGAGACCCGTCGGAGTCTGAATCGGACTCCATGGACACGCAGCAGTGTGGGAACTGTGTGTTGTGTGATGTGGATGATTTTCCCGCCTGTTTCTAAGTGGGCGCTTTTATTCCTGGGCTAAGATGAGCATAAAATGAAAGAAATTAATTTTCCAAATCAAACGAAAAAAAGTCGGTTAGTTTTACCAATTGTTCGGATTTTAAAATTTGAAAATTTTGTCCTGGGCAATGTTTTCATAACCGAACCGGTGATCGAACCGGACAGTCCACCGATCAGTGGTTCAATCGGTTGGACCGGTTCAACCGTTGAAATGATTTCTGCCTAATTTTTTTCAATATTTCTTATATTTAGTTAAAAAATAAAATAAATATACACCTATAAAAATTTAAACATATATCTTATAACTTTTCATATCTAAGAAAACACAATTGAGTCATGGTCATAATAAAAATCAACACAATAATATGAGGGAAAGTAACTTAAATGAGAAAAGTGAACCTTATATTTTTATCCCACATCAAGTACATATTAAAAGAAAATGTAAGAGAAAATAAAATCTCATAATTTTGTCCCACATCGAAAATGTTAAAAGAAAATATGAGAGAAAACAATATAAAAGGGGAAAAGTGTACTTCACCTCATATATTTGTCCCACATCGAAAGTGTTGGAGGAAAATGTGAGAGAAAGTATTATAAAAGGGGGTGAAGGTGGAACTTGATTCATATATTTATCCCACTTCATACATTTATCCCACATCGAAAGTGTTGGAGAAAAATGTAAGATGAAGTATTATAAAAGGGGTGAATGTGGACCTTGGTTCATTTTATCCCACCTCATGCATTTATCCCACATCGAAAGTGTTGAGAAAAAATGTGAGAGGAAGTATTATGAAAGGGGTGAAGTTGGACCTTGGTTCATATTATTCCCACCTCATACATTTATCCCACATCGAAAGTGTTGGAAGAAGATGTGAGAGGAAATATTATAAAAGGGGTGAAAGTGGACCTTGGTTCATATTATCCCACCTCATACATTTATCTCACATCGAAAGTGTTGGAAGAAAATGTGAGAAGAAATATTATAAAAGGGTTATCCCACTTCATACATTTATCCCACATCAAAAGTGTTGAGGAAAATGTGAGAGAAAGTAGTTTAAAAATATTTAAAAAAAAAGGTGAAAATCGATATTTTCCGGTTAGGCGGTTCGCCGGTTGAACCGATTTTTTTCGGTTTTGACCGGTTCAACCTGAAAAACGATTATTAGGGTGTTTTTTGACCGGTTTGCCGGCCGGTTCCCGGTTCAACCGGTTGAACTGGCCGGTTCAAACCGGTTATGAAATCATTGGTCCTGGGTTCGATTTAAAGTCAAAATAATCGTATTCATTAAGGCAGCGTTTAATTGGAGTGACAAGGTTGCATAAAGATTTAGAGAGGATTACTATAATGTCCAAATCCCTACTATAAAAATACTCGTAGGTCCAATCCTCTAAAAAAATTCTAGTAGATCCATAAGACCATTTGTAAAAGACCAATATGCCCTTATTTTCTATCTTTATTATTCTATCCTTTTTTTTCTCAATTCCTTCCTTTTTTCGGTTGAAACATGCGTCTTACTTTCCAATTTCAGATGGTAACACGTCTAAATCAACTTTTCCTATTAACTCTCCATTTTCATTTCAATTTTGACAATTTCAAATCAATTGCTATTTCATTTCTACTCTCTCAGTTCTTTTCAATTTCATTTTTTCAATTTAAATTCTAACATTTTCAATTTGTTCATCTTCATGTAAAAAAATATTACAACTTAAATATTTCATACCAAAATTCGAAAAAATCCTGAAATTCAAAATGAAAAATTAAAGAAAATTACAATTACAATCTCTTATGAAAAATTAATATATAACAATTACAAAAATTACAGAAAAATTCATATCTAAAACAAAAAATTACAATCTTAAAAATTGCATATCCTCGTTTTCATCACGACATGAACATGTTCATGTTTAAAAACATGAATATGTTCATCAAACACATGAACATGTTCGTCTGCGATTACAGATTCTCACCCTCATAAATTTACAAACTCAGATCTTCATAAAAACAGATCTTCAAATCTTCAAAAAACTAGTATATCAACAACCCAGATCTTCAAAAAATCCAAATCTTCGTAAAAATGAACACAACTCTTTACCTTTTAAAAAAATTTTAATTCCTGGGAACCCTATCATCGGCCGAAGTGCCATCCTCCCTTTGTTGCCGCTTCTGCGACATTTTTCACAGAAATCAAATATCACAAAGCAAACCTTCTGTGCTTTCACTATTGTACATTTCAAACCCCCAAATTGCAACACAACAAGAGACACTGTTAAATCTGCACAAAAACACGGCGGTGAAGAACACAGGGAAACATTTTACCGGAAATTCGTCGTCGCACAAGAAATCATCTCGATCGCATCAAGAAATTCGCCGTCGCCGTCCATCGAATTTCCGGCGTCCTTTCATAAAAAATCGTCGTCGCCATCCGATTCTGGGTGCTTCTGATTTTTGGTGGCGGCGGGATTTTGGTAGGGGAAGGGGGTTCTGCGGCGGCGGCGGGATTTCTGGTGGGGGAAGGGGGATCCGCGGAGGCAGTAGGATTTCTGGTTTGACCGAAGAAAATGGGGGAGAGGGATAGAGAAAATGGGGTGAGGGAAATCTGGTTTGTTGGGTTTTAATCTGTAGGAGGGGTATTGTTGGGAAGACGACGGGGGTAGGGGAGCCGTTCATCTTAGACGCAGGGGTGAGGAGGCTGCGCCGTCTGGTTTTGGATGCAGCAGCGACGGGGTGGGGGAGTTTTTGGGTGGCGGTGCCGCTGGGGCTTGGGGGGATACTCTGATTTTTTTGGATTTGGGCGGCGAGGGCGTGGTGGGGGCGGTGGTCTTGCCAGGGGCCACGTTTTATTTTGATTCTTTGAATATTGATCATATGAATTATGTGTTTAATTAAAGATTTTATTTTATTTCTCTTGGTTAATTGAAATGTATAAGCTGTTATTGAAAGTGTTTTGGGAAACAAACAAATTAATTTAGGCCAAATTCTTTGGGTGACAAAAAACATGTGTTTGGTCTTAAAAGCGAAAAATATTGAGTATGTGTTGAACAACGTCAATCCTTATTCTTACTACTTGGTTGGTTTCTTGAGACAATTCGTTTGGCGTAGCATTCGGAATAAACATCTATAGGATGCTTCCCCGGACCTTGATGTGTGATGTTGCTCGGCATGACTCCGGTTGCTTAAAATGAACATGAGAAAATGGGTCATACAAATCTTTCAAGCGTCTGAAGGATCTCTTTGATTCTAAATCTGGATTAAAGATTTATGAAGTGATGAGAGATGCTGTTCAAATCTTTGGTTAGCTAAAGGAGAAAAATTTCACTTCATGTGCTTAAGATGATAGGCTAATTGATAAACTTGGTAATTTAGGCTTTGAGCTAAAAAACCAAAGCGTTTTCATTTATGTTATCGTCAGGTCATTCTCAATTCATAATTTAGCTTCATTGTGAACTACAATATGAATAAGGCGAATCTTGACCATGCCGAAACGTCTGGCGTGCTCAAGACTTTTGAGTTCACTATCACTAAGATGGTGTTCAAAAGAATGGCGGGTAAAAACGGATGTGTGCCTCTCTTATAAGTGAAGATGGCCTTTGGAAGAAGACTATAAGGTTACGGTTCTTTAAAAAGGAAGGCCTTTGGGTGCTACGGCACTAGAACATGTATGTTTGTTATTAAGATAGACATATCCACTAATAACGCTAACTTCTTGGTATTGGATACCGAATTTGGATCTCACATTTGCACTAATGTGAAAGGGCTCATATGTCATAAGACAGTTAGGGCGGGTGAAGTCGTCTTACACGTGGGAACGGAACAATAGTTGCTCCTGAATGTGTGGGGACTTATGTGTTAGACTTACCCTTTGGTTTTTTAGATTAGAAGCAATGATTGTCATCTAGTTCTTCCTATTACTTTCATAACATTATTTTCATTCCTATGTTAGACATTGAGGTTATTCCTTCCATTTTAGTGATAATAATTGTTATTTCACGTTGAATGGTGTGGTTTATGGGAATGCCCCTATGGTGAATGGTTTATACTTGTTGCATTGTGGATATAATGTTCTTAATATACAAAATAAAAGACTCAAACTTAGTAATCATGAAAACCCGACTTACTTGTGGCATTGTAGACTTGATCATGTAAACGAGAAAAGAATTGCAAGGTTAAGAAAGTTAGACTACTTAACCCCATTTGACTTTGAGTCTTATGGAAATTGTGAATGATCCTTTTACGGAAAAGGGGTGCATCTGCGAAAAAAGTTCTAGAGTTGATCTACAACAATGTTTGTGGACCATTGCCCACTCTAATAGGGGTCACTTTGGATCTTCATCACTTTTTCTCGATGATTTCTCCGAGATCTGGGATATGTGTATCTTATGAAACCTGAATTGAATCTTTTGAGAAATTCAAAAGAGTTTAAAAATTTGAAGTAGAGAAGAACTTGGTAAAAGTATCAAGACTCTTTGATTAGATCGAAGAGATGAATATCTTGGCCATGAATTCACCGATTACTTGAAGTTACATGGAATCCGATCCTGATGGACTCCTCCGGAACACCTTATATGAGCGGTGTGTCAGGAGGAGAAACCGAACTCTGTTAGACATGGTAAGGTATATGATGAGCTTTTCTGTCTTCCAAAGTTCTTATGGGATCACAGCGTTACAAACCTCGATTTACATTACGAATAAGATTCCATCTAAATCGGTTGAGCATACACCATATGAACTATGGTGTGGCAAGAAACCAACTTTTACACAAATCAAACATGGGGTTGCCCGTGATTGTGACAAAAGGATGCTTCTGAGCAAGTTGGAATCGAAGGTGAAAAGGGTTACTTTGTGGGATATCTAAAACTAAAGGATATTACTTCTATCTACGAGAAAACAATCGGTGATTGTTTACAAGCCGAACAATTCCTCGAAGAAGACCATGTCTTTATGGAACAAGGTCGTAAGTATGATAGAACTTGAAGAAATTCAAGAACCACAAATTAACAAAGAGATGATATCTTGTCAAAGCTACATGACAAGAAATCGGTGGGAGACATTTAAGAACTTTCACGGTGGGGAGTCTTTCACTAGGTGATCGTCTTTCGGCCCGGTGGAAGCATAATTGGATATTTTTTGCGGTCTGCAACCTCCAAAGGGTTTGAATGAGAACAACATAGTTCAAACTCCCGCCCAAGAGACATCTGAAAGTGTAGCTCTTGAGGACTCTCCGGACATTGATGAAATCAATGCACCACAAAATTTTCACGATCGTAATGTACAAACTGCACAACCACAAATTCCGTAAGTGAATTAGGAATCGTAATCCGCCCATTGAGTTCTGATTTACCTCTTGGAGGAACTTGATAATGTGGACATCTGGGATAAGGATGATCCTAATACTTATTCTGAAGCAATATCAGATATTGATTCAGGGAAGTGACATGAAGCTATGAAATCCGAGATGGACTCGATGTACACCAATCAAGTCTGGGACTTGGTTGAGTTGCCTATAGGGGTTAGTCCCATATGTTGTGATTGGGTCTTCAAGAGCAAGACCAATGCAAATGACAAAGTACAAACCTATAAAGCTAGGTTGGTAGTGAAGGGTTATAGTCAACGCGAAGGCATTGACTATGATGAAACCTTCTCACCAATTGCAAAGATCAAGTCCATTCGAATTTTACTTGCGATAGCAGCACACTGTGATTATGAGATTTGATAGATGGACGTCAAAACAACTTTCCTCAATGGAGACATTGACAAGGAAGTGTTTATGCCTCAACCGGAAGGTTTTATATCTAAGTCAAATTCTAATCTAGTATGCAAACTAAGGATATCCATTTATGGATTGAAGCAAGCTTCTAGGAGTTGGAATATCCGGTTTGATGAAGCTATCAAGTCTTTTGACTTCATCATAAATTTGAAAGATCCTTGCGTTTATTGTAAACGCAGCGGGAAGAATATTATTTTCATAATCGTGTATGTCGATGACATATTGATTTTGGGAAATAATATCCCGTTAATGTCGTCCATTAAAGATTTGTTGTTAAAGACCTTCATGATGAAGGGTCTTGGTAAAGTCTGCTACATCCTAGGGATCATGATCCACAAGATAGATCCAAGAGGATGTTGGGGCTGTCACAGTCCACCTATGTAGACAAGGTGCTGAAGCGTTTTGCGATGGAGAACTCTAAGAGAGGATCTCTATCGGCAAATCATGGGATAAAGCTATCAAAGAAGGATTGTCCTTCTGTTGAAGCTGATATCAAGCACATGAAGGATGTCCCATATGCATATGCAATTGGGTCAATCATGTACGCCATGACTTGCACTAGGCCAAACGTGGCCTACCCTATCAACATCACTGATAGATATCAACAGAATCCAGATGAGTCTCACTGGATTGCTGTTAGGATCATTCTAAAGTATCTTAGACGAACTAAAGAATATCCTTGTCTATAGTGGACAGTCAGAACTAGTAGTGACTGGTTAAGCTGACACAAGTTTCCAATCCAACTGTGATGATTACAAATCACAGTCAGGTTACGTTTCACTCTCAATGATGGGGCGGTCAATTGGAATAGTTCCAATAAAGAGACGACCGCTGAGTACATTGCTGTATCAGAAGCCTCAAGGATGTTGTCTGGATTTTATAGTTCTTAAAGAGAACTAGGGGTAGTTCCGAGTGCCAGTTGTCTAAATAACTTGTATTTAGACAACGTTGGTGCGATTGCGCAAGAAAGGGAACCGAGATCGACAAGCAGTACCAGGCTTATCATTTGATCCGATAGATCATAACGATAGGAGAAATAGAATTAAAATGTATTCCCACATATTTAATTTGGAAGATCATTTCACCAGACACTGAGTGTTCATGTACACAATAGACATTTGATGGTCTAGGGGTTAGACATGTAGGTGATTGACTCTAGTCCAAGTGGGAGATTGTTAGTGTTAATGTCCTACAGACAATCTATTATAAGGACATAATACTCGATGATATTCAGTTTGATTTAATATTATAGTTCACTTAATATTAATGTATGGCAATACACTTGTTTGAATATTATGTTTGATTGTTTGTATTTATTCATGCAAGTGTTCCCATGAGTCATTGCTGTCATTGAGATTGTGAGAACTCAGATGACTTAAGCACGATTCTCAAATAGCCCCGATCAAGGATCATCAAGAATGGGATATTGATGATACAATGGAGATTGGTGTGCGATCTGCATCACACTCTTAGAGAGTGTAGTAAGATCTCACTTACAACGAGATACTAGGTATCTCATGATTGATGCACAAATACCTTAGAGGGTATTGGTATACCCATCCGAGAAACCGTTTGATGTATTTCTACTATATGTGTCTACGGGTGTCTCGGTTAGTGGGAGCGATGCGATATTCCTTTGGCTTGAGGTCAATACGCACGACATATGTGGGATGATGAACTTTGACCATGACCGACGCTTGCACCCTAACCATGGGTAGATATGACTTGGATTGGGTTCATCACGAAGTACATGTGCGTGGTAGCTGAGCCAAGAATATGATTCATTCCTCAAAGTGGATTTAGAGAGAATTCTCATCTTCTCATCATAATTGGATCAAAGTCATCAATCGATGCACGTCAAATTAGACTTTGTGGCTAAGTGTGACATACATGATCAATTAGTGATTTGAGATAAATTGATTAAGTTATTTTAATAGACACTTCATCATGTTCAAGGCTTAATTGAGTATTCGCGAATGAAAGGAGGAAATCGTAATAGCCCATGTTTCAGTTACAGGTAGTTGCACATTTCCTCGCAACATACCTCATATATTGAGAGTGTCTGATTTATTGTCTAGGGTTTAATTAAGACCGTTAGTTTGATTAATCGCTCGATATATGAGGGCCTATGGGTCACACAACAAGTAATGGTTGTTTACTAATTATAGTTGGTTGATTAAATGTTAAATTGGATTTAATATTTAATTTATGGAGAAGTAATTAATAATAGATTAATTTGGAATTAATTATTATTAATATTTTATTAAATTGGATTTAATTAAATAAGAATTCCCAATAATAATATTTGGAATATTATTGTAGGATTTAATATATATGGAAATAAATCGTAGAGATTTTTCATATATGAGATTTAAAACAGTAGAGATTTATATGTGGGAAATAAATCAAAGAGATTTATTTTATTAGGGATTTTTCCTAATAAAGGTTAACTTAAGATTTAAGCTGGGTCTCTCCTATATATATGAGCTCTTTGGAATTCATAAGACGTGAGTTCATATTTTCTCCATAAAATCTCTAAGTTAGAATTTTCCTAGCAAATTCATCTCGGAGATTCAACGCTGGCAGATTTGTGCAAGTTAGTAAACGACTGTTACGTGGATACCATAGTTGAGGAATCTGTGTTCGAATTGCTGTAAGAATTCTATTTACGTTTACTCGTATTTAATTATGCAATTAATTGTTCGTTGTTGGTGAACTTGAATTTCCGCTGCGCATGTATTACGTTTTTACGTGCCTCTAAATTTCAACATCGAGCTCGCAAGAAAATGATGATAGGCTTATCGCAAGCTTCATACATAGATAATGTCTTGAAGCGATTCAGCATGCAGGATTCCAAGAAAGGTTTTGTACCTTTCAGGCATGGAATCCATCTATCCAAGGAAATGTGCCATAAGACACAAAATGAGATAGATAACATGAAATGCATTCCTTATGCTTCGGCTGTCGGAAGCCTTATGTATTCAATGTTGTGCACGGGACCGGATACTTTGTCGTTAGCATGGTAGCGTGATATAGTAACCCAAGGAAAGAGCATTGGACTGCAATTAAAAATATTCTGAAGTATCTGAAAAGAACTCGGGATATAATATTGGTTTATCAATTAGATAGTCTAATCCCAGTAGGTTACACGGACTTAGATTTCCAATCAGACATAGATTCCAGAAACTATCTGCCTCAATTAGTGTGTTTTCATTTGGGAAGTGTAGCCATGAAATGGACGAGTGTGAAGCAGAAATGCATCATTGACTCAACCATTGAAGCCGGGTAAGTAGCTGCTTGTGAAGCAGTGAAGGAACAAGTTTGGCTCTAGATCTTCATAGTGGACTTGGATGGAGTTCCGAATTTGTCTAGCAATATTTGCTAGGGGCAGTTGAAAATTCAAGGGAACCAAGAGTCCACGAGTCAAACAAGCACACTGAAGGAATGATATCCTAGACGAGAAATCGTTAAGAGAGGAGATGTAGAGGTGGTGAAGATCGCATCAGAGAATAACCTAGATAATCCTTTTATAAAGTGTATGCCTCTCAGAATACATTCGAGAGACGTGTGGAAGGAATGGTTGTCAAGTGCATCGCCAATCTGCTTTGAGTATAAGTGGGAGAAAGTTATAAGGTTCATGTCGTTGACATTAGATGTCACCTAGAACATGAGACATGTTGTAGTATACTTAAAAGCAGACTTTGAGTATAAGTGAGAGATTATTGGGGTTATACTGGAAAGTATGCTTTTACTTTGTATAACCAAACTGAATTTCTTCCTTATTTATAGAAATAAATTATTTATCACTGTTGTTTTAAATATGAATGAATGTTATATATATTTACTGCATAACTGTTCAAATAATAGTACGAGTTACATTGTAGTTAATGTGGTGATACCAGATCACAGAAGATCACATTATCAGTCCCTTGTAAGTAAGTATAAATTCACAACCTAGATGGAAATGAACAATCCATCGTGAAAGGTTGAAGTGTAAGGCTCAGATTGACTTGTCTTAACCAAGAGATTACACTAGTGCATTATGATGTGTTGAATAGGACCTACATCGAGGATAAATTCTTCAGTACTTAATATAGAAGAATTAGACCTCAGTGCTTCGTTATTTCTTAATCTCTGTCCCTTAAATAGGATCGTGTGTAATTAATAATTATTGTTTTGATTCATGTCGGGTAGAGTATCAATGCGATTCAATACTTTGTGTTTTGGGCAATATTATTAGTTTCATGACGATTGCTAAGATTTAATACAGAGAATCGTGTGCAAGTACGTCTTGCGTGATTTGTCCCCTTGATGGGCTCAGCAGTTTTATCATACTAAATCTTGCAAGTGGAATTTATTTTCTGTATGGATAATAATGTTGAGCTGACGTTACTCCAAGGAAAAAGATATTAATTACTACAAAATCTTATCAGTGGCTTGAATTAATTAATGGACTGGATAATCTTAAACATGGGAAATTATAACCGGGAGCCATATTACAGTAATATGGGTTAAGATAGATAGTGCAATATTAATTTTATAGTGGAATAAATTAATATTAATGCTGAATAATATTGTGGCTCAATATTGATAATTCAGAGTTCATTGGAAGGTCTAATCTTAATTCTCCAAGAGGTCTCTCAAGTAGCCCAATATAAAGTCCAATAACTGAAAAAAGTGATTAAAATAAAATAAATATTATTGCTCTATTTTTTTTTCTAAAAATTTCGAAAAACACAAGAAAAGAAAGTAGGAGATTTTCTTGGAAAGATTTTATGGAAGATAAGTATTATTGGAATACAAGATTATCTCATAAATTCAAGATTTTTTTACTTTGACTTTTCCTCTTGATTTTTTCGAAAATATGGGCAAGAAAATAAGGGAAGATTTTGTGGGGAGATATTTATGGAAAATAGAATATATGAGATATATTCAAGATTGTTTCTTGGAGAAGAAGCAAGAAAATTTCTCATAAGCCCACAAAACCCTCAAATTTTCGTCCCCCCATATGTTATAAATAGAGGATGAATTTTTCATCCTCAACACAATTCCATGAATTGGAAAAATTAGAAATCCACAAAGGTGGTGTAACATATTTTTCTTTTTCCATTTTGTTAATTGTTCGTGAGCATCCTCCCACCGGATTATTGGACAAGGACGTGAAAATACCTGAGAAGGACTTTGAGTTTGTTCGTTGAACGAGTACTCATCTTCTCCACGTTGATTCGTCAAAAAGGTACGCCCGCGTAAACTCCTAGAAATTCCGCATGCATAGGATTTACGTGATTATATTATGTGCATGATTGTTGTTAAAATTATTATTTGAATTAATATATGATTAATTCATGCTAGTAATAATTGTAAGAATTAAATTTTTATTTAAATATCATCCCGAATAGATCTGGGCAATTAATTCCCCAACAAGCCTGAGGAAGACTCGCGATATTTGTCGTTGCATCTAGTATTATGCTTTTTTCACATTTTTAATTATAAACTTGTCTTTTTTAATTATAAACTTGTTTGATTTGTTTTGCATGTATGAATTTTTAGTATTGGTTTGTAATTTTGGGATTTGAAAGTTTCAATATGTTTTATCATGCTGTTGGGCTGTGTTTGAGGATCTACTATATATTTTTTATTAATGAGAATGCAATGAACTTGTGATCTTTAACTGTGGGGTTACTTTTATAACCGAATAGAATGCATTTTGTTTCTAATATGAGTTTAGGGTCAAAGTTAATTTCATTGTTTATATGTTGAAGCTTCTGTAGGTTGATCAGTTATGTCATTTGTTCTTGATTTTTATAAATTCACGTTTATAATAATAATAATAATAATAATAATAATAATAATAATAATAATAATAATAAATTATTATTATTATTATTATTATTATTATTGTGGAGTATTTAATCTTATTTGAATAACCATATTTGCATAATGAAACACCAGTAGATGAAAGCTCTTATAGAAAATGAGTTTTGAGAATTTAAGAGGGGATGGAAATGATGAAAGAAAATGGTCAAATGGAGTTATGAATTTGATTCATACAATGATCTTTACATTTTCGTATTAGGATTGCTTTCGCTTGGCCAAGAGTCGAAGGTGATGATCTCGTATCCCGGAGTTGTCGAATGGACCCTCCTACAATACTCTACTTGATGAATGTACTTAAATCATTTTATGCCCATTTATGAGATAAAAATCTTTGGTCCAAATATAAGTTTTTGAGAGTCAAGTGGAGAGGCCAAGAGGGGGTCAATTTGATGAGTACAAAATGAATGCCTTCTCAGCGCAGAGGCTAAAGACAGTGCGTCAAAACCTTATACCGACAATAATAAGGCCTAACATTTTCAAGGGGTTCTCTATTATTGAACTAGAGGAGACTTCAAGGGGTGAAACGTTGAACGTTTTTAGCGATTTTGAATGTAATATGAAAATGGTATGGCGAGTTGATTATTCTGCAGTATATCATTTTTCTTCCTAAAATCAATGATACTCTCGAACCATAAAATGATACCCTTGAACCTAAAAATGGTACTTCTAAATTAAAAGATGATACTTCCGGACAAATATGTGATACTCTTGGTCCGTAAACTAATACTCTAGAAAACACTGATATATGTTAGCAAAATGGTGTAATGGTGTTGTCTTCTTTGCTGAAAATACCTCGTTGATCGGTGGGCACTTTTGAAAATTTATTAATCTGCAATTTATGTCTATAAATATTTTTTTAAAGAAGAGATATAAGAGTAATTTGATTTATATCGAGCACTATTTTTCTTATTCATCTTTCAAAAAAGATTGATAAACTTCAACTAGAAGATGATAGTCTTGAAGTGCCAAGTGATACTCTCTAGATTTTACAACTACAGAGTGACATTATATGATTTATGTTAACATTACACTAATAATTAAGTATTTGAGTTGTAATTAGACCAGTTTCAAGTATCACTGCTCTTTAATGATCAGAAGTCACTTCTATACAATAATGACACTTTTAAATTCTAAAGTAATTGTTGGTCCCGGTGCTAACGAGTCTCACACGTGTATGGGGGGGGGGGGAAATACACGTGTTCAGTGATTTTAAAACTTTTCTTTCATCGAGGTCGGATGGGTCGGTTTGTCACGATGATTTGTACCCGAGAAGCCTGATAATCGTCCTGAGTCAAAGTCTCTTTGAGACAATGATCCTGAGCTGCCTTGAAGCTTGAGTTAGCCCAACCGAGCTGAGTTTTTTTGGAGATCTGAGCATTGGATCGGATAACTATCTTCTTGAACCCTCGATGAGAGTTAGTTCAGGTTGGTAACTATCTGTTCTAGCTACTCAAGTGTCTGGAAATGGTTGGCCCTAAATTTATACTCGTTTTTTAGCTTTCTTTGAATATCTTCCTTTTAATGAAACAAATGATTAAAAATTTGTGATCAGTTGATGCAAGTTCAGTGGATTGATTCCAACTGAATATCAGTAAATTATGCTTTTTAGTGAAAAATATGCAACATATAATAATGCAGTGCAGAAAGCAAAACAACACAACAATTATAGTGGTTCGAGACTCAAGCTCCCTCGTCCACTCTCTCGACCTTCGAGAGAATTCCTTAACCACTTCCTAAAGCTTTACGGCTACCTCACCGTAGCTTACTCACTTTTACTACCTTGAGTTTTTAAGGCGACTCAGCTTGCGACACTAACTCAACACACACAAGTGTTCGGACTACCACAAGTAGCTTACTAACTTCTTCTCTAGAGTTTTCTAGCTAACTCACTGTAGCTTACTAACTCTTTACAACTCCAACTCACCAACAAACACACTCAAACTACCTTACAAAGGGTTTGGGTTTTGGGTTGGTTTCCAACTATGATGAGATATCCTTTACAATAAGAACAATGCAAAGGCTAGGACATCTATACTAAGCTTTGGATATATCTTATCAATCTAGGCTTAGTGAATGAGCTCTCTTCAATGTGAAACACTTGGGAAATTCTAGGTTTTTTCGAAAATTAGCTTCAATTTGCAATAATGAATGAGCTCTTGAGTTGCTTTTAAATTTCCCGTAACCTCTCAATGTAAAGGGTCACTAGTATTTATAGGCAACTTCACCAAGGTCACTCTTGAAAAACTATCCGTTGGAGGAGATAACTTCATGAGTTTCCTCTTCTGGTGTTTGATGAACGACTATTTTTAGGGTTTGAATACCCCCTTGCATGTTTTAGGAAATATGCTTTCATGTAGCCAATCACCACTTTTTGCGATGCGGAACATAGTACTCTTGACATAGCTTGATGACTTTATCATTTCGATTCGATGAAAATCAGTGTTGTCTTCCTCTGATTGGTTCTTGTCTTCAGTAAATGTAGACAAACATAACGGCTCTTTTTGGTCAACCTCTCTGGTGAGATAACCTTAAACAAACACTTGGACTTAGTTCCTTTTCGTGCGCATATGAATGTCTTGGGCAATATCTATTTTTCTGAATATTCGCATTTTTCTCAGTTTTGTAGTCTTCAGGTAGATATTATTAAGTGCCTCGGAACATTTAGGTTATCTTGAGTATTGATATTTTCTTTGAAACCTTCGATAACCTCTTTGGGTCTTGATATCTTCTCGTGTCTTCGTGTCTTGATATCTTACGAGTCTTGATGTCTTCGAGTCTTGATGTCTTGAGTCTTGATGTCTTACGAGTCTTTAGTGTCTTACGAGTCTTGATGACTTGATGACATATCTTGAGTCTTGATGACATATTGAGTCTTGATGTTTTTCGAGAACTTCTTGAGTCTTGATTTTCTTTAGAAACTTCTTGAGTCTTTTCGGTGACATCTTGAGTCTTTTCGGTGACATCTTGAGTCTCCAGGTTTCTTGAAACTTATCGAGTCTTCGATTTCTTGAAAACTTCTTGAGTCATCGAACTTCTTGAAAACTTACCGAGTCTTCAGAAACTTTAAAATCTAACCTAATCTATATCTGCTGACTATACATGGTGTAGATAACATTCTGAACACTCTATACTGAATCCTGACCCAGTCTATCAAGATTATCCTGAACATGTCATACTCAGGGGTTTTGGGATCTAATCAAAATCTTCTTTATTAAATTCATCTCCCAACAGTAATACTCTCGAACCATAATTTGATACTCCAGATTTTTGGAGTTACAGAATGAAATTTATTTTTAAATCTATTTTAAAGTATTGTTTGTATTAAAAAATCACCTCTAATTTATCTTTAAGAAAGTAATTTTACTTTCGAATTCATAAGTGATACTCTTGAACCAAGATGTGGCACTCTTGAATAAAAACTAATACTCCCTACATATTGGAACTAAAGAGTGATACTGCTTTAGAAAAAAAAAAGGTTAACATGTATTCCATTTCTGAGTTGTACCTATATCAATCTTAAGTTGTTTGTCTAAAAATAAGAGTGGTACTTATAAATTCAAGAGTGATACTCTTAAATAAAAAAATGATACTCTAGAATTATAACTTGATGCCGCTATACTTTTAAATTATATGTACTTCACATTTAAGTTGTACCTATATCAATCTTAAGTTTTTTTTGTCAGTCTAAAGTATTGTTTGCATGACAGAAAATAATCATACTTTAGATTTTATAAGTGATACCCCTGAACCAAACAATGATACTTTCAAACTATAAATTGATATGCTCTATATGTTGGGACTAGATTGTGACACTTTTGAACTAAACATTGATACTCTTGATAATGTTGTAGGTTTTTACTTTTTAATGAATTACATTAATTTGTGATACTATTCTAAACAATATTGATACTTCTGAAATAATAAGTGGTACTCCTAGATAAATATGTGATACTCTTGAATCATAACTCTGCAGTCTCTATGTTTTGATATGAAGTAGAGTATGAAATAGGATAAACGACTACAATTACTTATCACAAAAAGGGGCATTTTAGTTTAGTGATATTCTTGCAAAAGAGATCAATATGGAATGCACAAAGATACAAATTAATTGATTCCAAAAGTATGGAATATTATAAAAATAAATATGCATGGATCCTAGAACAAATTGCCACCACTCTATTGCAAAAAATCGGTATATCAACTGCTTGATTAAGAAGGATAATCATTATATCGTTGTTGGGGAATAAGTTGCACAGATCTATTCGGGGTGAACATTTAAATACAAATTTAATTCTTATAATTATTACTAGCATGAATTAATCCTATATTAATTCAAATAATAATCCAACAACATATCATGCATATAATTAATTCACGTAAATCCTACGCATGCGGAATTCTACGAGTTTACGTGAACATACCTCTTGGGACGGCAGTGATCTGGCTGATTGGACTAACCAAAAGAACTTCTCAAGTATTCCCTTAATCCTTGTTCGACTATCCGGTGGTAGGACACTTGTGAACAATTAACAAAAGGAAAATAAATTATGTTGCACCACCTTTGTGGATTTACTAATTTTTCCAGCACATGGAATTGTACACTACTCAATTGACGTTTTTAGAAAAAAATACAATCTGTCGACGTTACAAAATATTTGATATTTTATCGACGCTGATATTTTTCCGAAAAACTAATTTTCGTGTGTTGCTGGGAATGAAACATTCATCCCCTATTTATAGAGGGTGGTGGACGAAATTTTGGGTAAAAAATAATGTGAGAAAATCTTTTCTTGATCTCCAAAAAATCTTGAATATATCTCCTATATTCTTTTTCTCATAATTATCATATTCCACAAAATCCCACCTACTCTTTGTTATGGGATATTTTCGAAATTATAGGCAAGAATCCAAGATTTGGATCTTCTTGAATTTATGAGATATTCTTGTATTTCAAGAAATACATATCTTCCATAATATCTTTTCAAGAAAATCAAGAAAATCTTTCTTGCCCTTTATCTTTCAAAAATTTCGAAATTTTCTTTATAAATAACCAAGTGGGAGATTTCTTGAATTTAATGAGATAATCATCTTCATTCCATAACAAAATTCAAAGAAAATCTTTCTCCCCTTTTATCTATAAATTTCGAAAATAATTAGAAAAAATAAGCAACAATATTTATTTTATTTTAAACACCTTTTTCAGTTATTGGACTATATGTTGGGCTACTCAGGGGGCCTTTAGGAGAATTAAGATTGGACCTTCCAATGGATCTTGAATTATCAATATTGAGCCACAATATTATTCAAGCCCATAAATATTAATTAATCTCACTACATAATTAATATTGCACTATCCATCTTAACCCATATTACAATCAATATGGCTCCCGATTATTATTTCCCGTGTTTAAGATTATCTAGCCCATTAATTAATTCAAGCCACCTGAAATAGCTTTTACATTAATTAATATATTTTGTCCTTGGTCAAGGAACGGTTCAACATTATTATCCATACCTTAAACTAATTCCACTTGCAAGATTTGGTATGATAAAGCTTATGTACCTCCCAAGGGGGCAAATCAAACAAAATTTGCTTTACGATTCTCAAGTATTAAATCTTAGCAATCACATGTGACCAATAATATTGCCCAAGATAAAAAGTATTGAATCTCGTTGATTCTCTACCCATGATAAGTCAAAGCAATAGTTACCAATCACACGTGATCTTATTTAAGAACGAAGATTAAGAAATAACGAACCAATCGAGGTATAATTCTTCCTTGTTCGATTCAAGAATTTGTCCTCCCCAGGTCCTATTCATTACATCGGTCATGCACTAGTGTAATCTCTTGGTCAAGACAAGTCATCTGAGCCTTACACTTCAACCTTTCACGATGGGTTGTTCATTTCCATCTAGGTCGTGAATAGCGTACTTTTTTTAGTTACAAGGACTATTAATTTAATCTTCTGTGATCCGGTATCACTAAATTAACTACAATGTAACACGTCATTTAATTATTGAAACAGATTATCTGCGAAGAAATATATGTAACATTCGATAATATTTAAAGCATCAGTGATAAACAATTTATTTCAGTAAATAAGTCCGAAATTCAGTTTTGATTATACAAAGTAAAAAACATACTTTCCAGTATAATCCCAACAATCCTCTAGTTTAGCCTTGAGCTCTTCTCATTCATATTTTCTTGACCAAAAGAACTAATGATCAAAACAACAGAGCCATGCCATGATATCTATCAATCAACCCAAATCCAATCATATGAAATTTCAAAACTAGTTGTGGCTTCAAACCCGCTGATATCACCTCTACTCCCATCACCTGTACGAGTTGATAACAAAGGATTGCAAATAAGAGTCATGTGTCATGCAGTTAAATTCACATTTCAAAATGCATAAATAATTTTTATTCAATGTGCACATGAATTTCCGGATGAAGCTGTAGAGTAGAAAATAAAATCGAGAATTACAAAACATCTCTATTTATATTACAAAAAGTAAACCCAGTTAATTGACTTAAGAGGTCTTACGTTTCTCATTATTTTTTCTATTTATATTCATAGTTATCAAATTTGTTCAACATCATAACCAATAATTATTGAAAGTATTCTCCAATATTTCAAAAACAAAAGTCAAAGCCAGAGAGATTAAAAAAGAAAGAAAGATAGCCGATACCTTCAAACTCAAATGAATAAGGAATACAATGGTTGAGAAAATTACATGAAAGATTGGTTACACCATTTCCGATTGCGATGTTCGTGTATGTCTTTAGAAGCGTAGAGTCAGAATTGAAATTAGGGTTTAACATCACCCACAACTTGCAATATCACTGATTTGTGCCTTGAATCTAAATAAGAGATCGAAATCGAAGCAAATAACAATGTCGCCAATCAATGCCTAAAATCTGAATAAGAGATCGAAATCAAAGTCATTTTTCTGCTTCGATTGCGCAAATTCTCCATCGATGGGCTATGTTTTTTGCTATTTTCTGGCCAGTTTGACTTGGCGTATTACTTAAGGGCATAATTGAGTTTTCGTCTAATCAATTGAATGGAGCTATAAATGGGTCAAGTGTGAGACCCGTCTCACACAAGAGTCCCTCATTAAGAATTTATTTTGGAAACGTAAATTAAACAAGTAAATTTTTATTAGAGCCCTATTTAATGATTGTTATAACTTCTAACATAATTAATGTGTAGGTTTATATTAGTTAATTAATTAAAAAAAGTTTTATGTGGAAACAAGCCTATATAGTTGGGGGGATTTTCCTGTGAAATATTTCAACGTAAAATATTGGTTCGAATGAGAATGAATTGAAGATTCGTGGATCTTTGTCGGATTGAATCAGGTCAAGCGGATTTTTCTTAAAAATTAGCGCAAAGGCGGAACGGGAAAACTCGCTCCAAGTCTATGTTACTATAAATGCATGTATAAGATAATGTAAGGGCAATTATGTGTTATTACATGATGATGAAAAAAATACATTTTTACTAATTCAATGGTGTAATTTAGTGGTTTGGACATTTACTTATAAGCAGTTGTCAGGAGGAGAAGTAGATAAAAAACATTGGGGGAAGCAGATGAGTAGATAAAAAACACAAAGGGAAGCAGATAAAAATAGAGGGAGTGTCATTTTGTTTATAAAGTAATACACATTTTTTTTGCAGTAACACATTTGTGTGTGTATAATATCACAATTTTTAATGTCTTATACAAAAATATGTATACTGAAAGAACAAGTATGTATGATTTGTCCTTACAGTAACACATACATGTATTCATAGTAATACATGTTTGTCTTTATAGTAAAACAAATCTCGGAGCGAGTTTTGTTGTTCTGCCCTTGCGCAAATTTTATTAAAAAATTTGTTTGACCCGATTCGACCAGCACAAAATCCGCGAATTTTTCATTTACGGATTTTAAATATGTGAAATATTTCATATAAAAGTTTGTCATATAATTAGGATGGAGAGGGTATAATTATGGTTGGGAGATGCCATGATAATCTTTTCTAGGGCGAGGATATTATTTTGTATATATAATTTCGATACAATAATATGGAGATTATTTAGGGTACAAATATCATCCTGTACAGGATGCTTCTGTGCACCAAATATGGTGTGTTATGCTCCTTTTCTTGTATTTTTATTATAATTAATTACTTGTAGGTGCAAGAATCCCACCCCACTTAGTCATAGCTCTAAAGAAAAAATAACATCACTTTTAGGTCCAAAATCTTACTTAAAATACCCATAATATCCCCACATTAAATTCTGTCTCCTCCTCAATCAACCGCCCTGCACTTTCTCTCATATCTTCTCTCTCTCTCTCTCCAACTTCTCGTCTCTCTCCAAAAATCACCACACCACCACCACCACCTACAGCATGCCTCCGCCGTTGTCGCCGTCATCGTCACCACTTGCATGCCTGCGGTAGAGAATGAAGCTGGCATGAGGAGGGACGCAAATGGGCCACTGTCGCACAAGTCTAGGTCGGGCCATTGTTGCACCACGAGAATGGGCAGCCACTGGAGGAAACCGATCTGTTTTGATCTATTCTTTTCTGCATCACTACAATTCTTTCCCATATTTTTATATACACGAGCATGAGATTAATGGTGGTGCTTATACCAGATTTGTGTTTTCTACAAGATAGACGATGGAGGAAGAAGACGATGGAAAGAGAAATATTTCTGCAAGAGATATGTTCATAAATTTATGAATGTTGATGTTGCACGGATGTTGTTCCATATGTTGGACAACATTCTGCACAACATCATAAATTTTTTATTTCTCCTAACACTGACTCCGTTTTAACATATGTGTTTTTCTATGTTTCCTGTTGGGATATTTTAGTTTTGATGAATTATGCCAAAACATTATTAACTTGTGTTATTCAAGCTATTTTACAGATAACAAGTTAAGGGGGAACGAAAGAACAAATTGAGGGGGAACTCACGAAATCAGAAGAAGAAGATCGAGATCAGACGAGGCTGTAGATGAGAATGATCGAGATCAGATGAGTTAGATGAGTTCCGGAGTCAACTGATGAATTTGTGCAAAATCGGCGAAGAAAAGCTAAAACCAAAAATCGTAAGAGAAGGTTGCGGATCGGAAAGATGAGCAAAAGAGATCGATCAAGATCGGGACGTGATCGAGATCGAGATATGAAGATGAAGCGGATGAGACCGACGAGATCGGACGTGATCGAGATCGATATGATAACCTTGATATGCTAACCTTGATGTCTTGACTGATGCTATCCCGAGATCTTTGAATCGAAGAAATGATGATCCGATCACCGAAATGATCAAATCAGCAAAAGAAGAAATCGATAGCTTTGAGTCAATGTGACTGGGTCGATGTCTGAATTGTAAGAATCAACTCCGTAAGCTCGAAAGTGTCGGTGATGCCCGACGTATAAGGTCCGCCAAGAAAAGTCTGTCAATCAAGAAACCCGAGACTTAGATAGAATCAAGAAATCAAGACTCAAAGATGTCATCAAGACACCGAGGTTCGATAACTCAAGGCTCGATAAACTCAAGGTTCGATAACTCAGATAACTCAAGGTTCGGGATAAATTTCGATAACTCGAAAGCTCGATAGCTTTCGAGATAACTCAAGGCTCGGAGATAGCTCGTATAAACCAAGGCTCGATAGAATCAAGATCCCGAGACTCGGAAGAAATCAAGAATCACTATAAAATATTGTGTGTTCTTTACAAATTTTATGTTTATACTTGCTTATACGATTCGACACAAGCAAAACAACACACATCGTTCTTAAAAGCAAAAAAATTGGAATCACTCTGCCCTCACCCCTGTTTTATATGCATCACATGTCATGTTTGCTTCCGCACGCGCAAAATGGGTTTTTCGTCACTTAAAATCGGGACCAACATTTCCTACATTGCAGGTTGAAGACAAATTCGGATATTGTCAAGTGGTTGCATTGTGGTGGAGTGAGAATAGAAAGACCATGAGTGGTTACACCAAGATCATGGAGTTAGTGGAGGAGAAGTTCAAGGCTATTCAAGCCAAGTGGATAGGACAATGCAGTTGATCCGAATGTCTATAAATACCCTGCATTGGCCGAGATACAAGTTTGAGGAAAAGTGAAATACCATTTGCTCTACTCCAAACTTTAGAGAGTAACATCCGAGACACAACCGAAAGTACAACCTAGAATATTTCTATCCAGTAGGAGTGTGAGGGTCGTTGTTATTCTATTTGTACTGGTCGAGGGAATACAATCTCTCCCATCAGTATTGATTTTATCTTATTAGATCAAGTTTTAGGTTGAATAAGATCACCAGTTTCTTGATTGAATATATTGCTTTTGGTGTGTGGTTTTTCACTACACCTTTTAGGATCTTGTAAGAGGTTCTTGTGTATCTCACTACTTATTATAGTGATGATTTTAACCATAAGGTTCGTATAGTCTGGATTACAGACTATACAAAATTTTGAAATCCTTTGCACTGCATTTTTATATGCACAACATTTTCAACAACACTCTGAAAATACACGCACACACTGTCAATGAATAAATGCATAATTTTTCTGCATATATGCTTGTATTCGTGCATTTGTATATGTCGAAGATATGTAAATTTTTGGACTTAAAAGATGATATGTAATTTTTTGGATTTAGATAAGCATGAATTTTGGATTTAGATATGCATCAATTGATGAATCTATGTATGAATTTTATGCATATATGCATGTCGAATTGATGACGAAAATATGTAAATTTTGAGATTTTAGATGAAGATGTGAAAACTTTTGGAAAAAAATATGTAATTCTGTAATTTTTCAATTTTGATATAAAAATTTCAAGTTGTAATGCTTTTCTTTTTCGATTTGGAATTTTCTAGATGTATAAATATTTTGGAAGATGAACATATACTTTGACATGAAGATGAACGTATACTAGCATCTAAAGATTTCAATTTTATCGCCAAAACTCTGCTGAGTTCTTGAGAAATGAAATTGAAATTGGGGGAAAGAGAAAATGGAAGGTGCAAGAAAGGTTGAAAGGAGTAGCTGGTGAAATGAAATTAATTTTACATTCCGTGTTGTATAACGTCTGAAATGGGGATTAACTGCTTGCATGGGAAAATGCGCCCCAATTTCACCTTCTATCCAGCTACTTTGTCAAAAAATAAGCGCATAGTAGTCAATTTGTAAGAATTTTGCACCTAAGAATAATTGCAATATTGGGTTGGACCTAATAGTAAGGTCTATTTGGCTTTGCACCTTAAAGTGATTTACTCTTTTTATTATTTAATTTCCTTTCTCTTTCTTCGAAATATTTATCGTGATATGGTCCACTTATTTCATCAGATGAGATATTGAGCGCTATTTTCTCTCCCCAATTGACCTGCTCAACTTTTCATTTTTTTATTATTTAATTTTCTTTCTTTCGCTCAAGATTTAATCAGTCGCTATGTTGGGAAATTTGTAGTTTTGATGGAAGTTCCAAAACAGGTTGTAATAGGACCAGTCAGACCTGTTAGCTGATTGATGACTTAGAATCAGGATAGGATGACCAGCTGAGATGTATAGACAGCTGATGTAATAGATAGGTCACATATTGAGGGGGAACTCAATATGTATAGGTTAAGTCACGAAGATCAGAAGATCAGATAAGTCACGAAGATCAGAAGATCAGACAAGTCACGAAGATCAGAAGATCAGACAAGACAAGGAAGATCAGAAGATCAGACAAGTCAGATAGTCAGATGATCAGGTGAAGACATAAAGCTGAAGACTCAGAATACCTAAAGATCAGAGGACTACCAGATAACAAGACCAGAAGACCTCAGATAACATACATTAGAAGAAGGAGATAGAGTCTGTAAGTTGTGCTAAGACAACCTACATCAAAAGACTCAATCAGGTAGGCTGATCAATTTTAACTAATCAGGTCAGCACAATCAGGTGACAACCAAAGGTTCACCAAGTCATACGAGTTCATCAGACAAGAAGAATGTCAAACTAAGTTGGTAAACCAAACACTGAATAAGTGTAATTGATAACCAATGAGAGCAAGACACGTATGTACGAAGTTGATAGTGCGGGATTCGGCGGATCACAGTCAAACGGCTAGAAAGGACAAGCTTACATGCTTTTGGCCATGCCGCCTCTGTGCACGTCACATCAAGCCTGCAAATCTACCTTAAATAGACCAAAATTTGAATTGCCCTCCAACGACTAATTCGATTTCGTGCCTATATATATGGGATCAAACCTTCATAGTAAGGTAACGGAAATTATCATCAAGCTCAAGCTATCCGCAATTTCCACACGAAGAACACAAAATCAAGAATATTTTCTAAGTGTTCATCCCATAAGTTCTTAGCACAGAAATCTTATCATTTAGCTTTAGGCCACCCAAATACTAGTATAGATTTCCAGTTGGAACACAACAAATCTTATATCCAAACCAAAAGTTAGGTTAAGTTTGTTTAGCAAGATTTCAGACTAGGGTTTCTAGTTATGATTTCTGGAATTGGTTGAGTGAGAACTCTTGAAACATCTGTTGTACTGTGTTGGACTAACACATTAATCTAAGTCTAGTTGGTTAAGTTGGTGCCCCTATTGATAGGGAATAGTGGACGTAGGACAAGTTGTCCGAACCACTATAAAAATCTCGTGTGTCTTTATTTGCTTTATCTGCTTTACACTATCTACACACACCTGTTGAACTATTGCATGCATATTCTAAGTCTGGATCAAATTTGCACCAAGCAACTGATCTGATCAGTTTGGCACTTTGTCATCTGATCCGATATAGATAACTTAGAATCTGATTTAGTAAACTAGTTTTTTCATACGGGTTAAACTTATCTTCCACACATCAGTTAAGCTGATAGACACCGAACTGATCTACTCTCAAGCGATCAGTAAGTTGGATATTAGTCCAAATTGATTCACACGCACTCTGATCGGGCAACTTGCTATTCACACTTGATCCCACGAAAAAGTTCCAAAAGTTGCAGAAGTCTATTCACCCATCCCCTCTAGACTTCTGCCTCACTAAAACCCGTTCGGGACCTACACGCTATTTTCTCAATCCACTTTATTTTCTCTTTTTCGATTTTTTAAATTTATTTTTCTCTTTTCCTAGCTAGCTTTTTCTTAAATTGTCATTAGTGTAACATTTTCTTATTTATGCTACAATATCAATTAAGACAAGGAGTAGTATTATATTGTTGTGCTTTTTCCTGTCAAAAAAAAAATTATTGTTGTTTTGAAATAATAATAATTGTCAATACATACAATGGTGATATTTAAATAAAAATAAGAACATGTTATAAATAAAAAAATATCACATATTACTAGAATCACAGTCTGTCAAATAATAATTCATTTCAATCTCAAAATATTGTCATATTGAAGAAATTTTGTCACATAATAAATGTTTCAATATTAAAAAAGATGACATATCGATCCAAAACTATTTAATTAACACGGATGGGATGTATCTCCACAAAAAATCATTGCTTCAAGAAAATTTATCGGATTCCAATGATGCCTACATAAAATAGAACACGAATTATAATTAGTTATAATATATATATGCCTATATATATATATAAGGCATATATATATATATAGTTCGGTGAATTTGAATTGACGACTAATTGTTTGAGAACATGGAAAATGTATTGGAGGTGCTGAACAAGGCACATGCACTTCATTTTCCACTCCAAATTTCTATAATAATTGCATATAAAATAATAAAATATTTATTTATAAAAAAATATTAGTAATAATAAATTTACTTGTGTAGTTTACTTTGAAAAATATAAATGTGTATGTACCTTGAGTTTTTTTTTCTTCTTTTGTCCTAATTGACCCTTTACCCAACTCTTGATTCGTCTTGATCTTTTAACACCATCTCTCTTCTTGAAGCCTTTTGATTTTATTGTTGATAGCCAAATAATCGAGATAAGTATATTTTATTGTTGTCCGTTGCGTCTTCATCCCCGGCTGCAATCTACAGGTATATATAATTATGACTTTTTTCTTCTTCTCTTTACATTTATTTTATGGTTTGTTGGTTTGAATATGTAGAATGAGTGGGGGAGTAGATGTGTAGGTCCCGAACGGGTTTCGTGAGGGCAGAAGTCTAGAGGGGATGGGTGAATAGACTTCTGAAAACTTTTTCGTGCAGATCAGGTGTGATTGCAGTTTGCCTGATCAGAGTGCAAGTGAATCAGTTTGGAGTGATATCCAACTTACTGATCGCTTGAGGGCAGATTAGTTCGGTATTTATCAGTTTAACTGATTGTGCGGAAGCTAGTTTATACCCGTGTGAAAAACCAGTTTTATCAAATCAGATTCTCAAGTCTGTTTTCAATCAGCTGACTAAACTGTCAAACTGATCAGATCAGTTGCTTGGTGCAGACTGATATTAACTCAGAATATGTATACATTTTTAAGCCTGGTTGTGTGCAATAGTGTAAAGCAGTAAATAACAAGTAAAGGCACACTAGATTTTTATAGTGGTTCGGACAACCAGTCCTACGTCCACTCTTCCCTATCACAAGGGGCACCAACTTAACCGACTTAACCAACTGGACTTAGTTTATTGTGTTAGTCTAACACATTACAACCAACATATGTTTAAAGAGTTCCAACTCAACCGATCCCAGAAATCAGAACTAGAAACCCTAGTCTAAAATCTTGCAAAACAAACTTAACCTAACTTTTGGGTTTGGGTAAAGATTTGTTAGCCAAAAGCTAGAGGATGAGATTTCATTGCTAAGAACAATGGGATGAACACTTAGAAATATTCTTCAAATTTGTGATCTTCGTGCGGAAATTTTGCTATAGTTTGAGCTTCTTGCTAATTTCCGTATCTCACTCTAAAGAGTAATCCCATATTTATAGACCTCGAAATCAAAGAGCCGTTGGAGAGCAATTTGAATTTCCGGCTATATTTGGTAGGATTACAGGATTTATGTGACGTGCTTCAGGAACGGCATGGCCGAAAGCGTGAATAGTTGTCCTTTATAGCCGTTTGAGTCTGCAGCGCCGAATCCCGCATTGTCAGCTCCGTGCATACGTGTCTTGTTCTCATTGGTTAACAAGTACACTTTTTAGTGTTTGTTGTACCAACTAAAGTTGACATTCTCTTTATTCAGATCAACAACGTATGACTGGTGTAACATTAGTTGACACCTGGTGTGAGCTGACCTGATCAGTTACAACTGATCAGTTTACATGATAGAGTCTTCTGATGCCAGTTGTCTTAGCTTCAACTAGCAGACTCGACTGATGTAGGTCTTCTGGTCTGGATTTTGATCTTCTGGTAGTCTTCTGATCTTCAGGTCTTCGGAGCTATTGTCTTCATGTCTTCACCTGATCATTCGACTAACTGACCTGACCTATACATATTGAGTTCCCCCTCAATATGTGACCTACCTTATACATCAGTTGTCTATACATTTCAGCTGGTCATCCTAACCTGATTCTAAGACATCAGTCAGCTAACAGGTCTGACTGGTCTTATTACAAACTGTTTTGGAACTTCCATCAAAACTAAATGCAAATTTCCCAACAATTTCCCCCTTTTTGATGGAACCAAAACATATAATCAGAAAAACAGATAACCATGCGAAATGTAAAAACATAAACAACAGAAATCAGAAGACAATGAGATGTTGTCTTAAGATCAGAAAGGTAACTTGTTTTATATATAAGATATGACGATTACATGTACAAATTTTACCTTTCACCTGATCTAATACATCTTCTGATTCCTTCAATAAGCAAACTTCTGAAGACTTTCTGGAATGTTGAAAATCTTGTACATTCTTGCAGCAAGGTCTCCAATCTTTCAATCTTTCAATCTCAACAATGTCTCCTCTCTTAGCAAAATCATAGAAGAGTTGTTTGAATCCAATTGGGTCAAGAGAGTTATCAGCTCTGAGTGGTGGAATCATTGTCTGAAATTTGGGTGCAGAGGGAGTTAATGACATGATTTTTCCTTCATGCATCACCACTTTGAAGAATTTGGGATGTTTGATCTCCAGCCAGTTTTGAAACTCAGCATCAAATTCACCCTGATCGACATGTTCCGGTATCTTCTGAATAATATAGACGTCGCTCAGCCAGTCGATTTTAATCCTTGTCCATTCAGGAAGCAAGTCTCGTCTGGCCACCAGAATGCTTTCAACTTCCGCAGGGAAAGCTCTCTCTTCCCAATCTACTTCTTCTGCCATCTTAGATTTCATTTTGACATATCTTTGGTCCAGACCGGCAGCTTCAGCAAGCTTCTTCTTCTTGATAGCTGCTTCAATGACCCCACGCCTCATCAGTTGTTCTTCTTTATCAGCATCTGATGTCTGCAACTGAGTCTGGGTCATGATTTGCTTCTTGATTTGCTTCTCAGCTTACTTGCCTTTCCGCAATTGTCTTTCTTCAGCAGTGTCTTCTTCTCTCTACAACTTCTTTGCCAACTCGAGACTTTTCGCCTGATCCTCCTGATCAAATCTTTTTTTGTGCAGTTGACGAGAAGTCTTCAATCTTGTCCACCCTGGCAACAACTTCAGACAGGGTTGTCTTCTGCTTATTGATTTCTTTTCCCTGAGTCTCGATCTCCTTGCTGTGTTGATCCACAAATTGTTTTAGTTCAGCAGTAGGAGCAATCTCATTATGGGTGACTTCAGAAGGAGTGGCATCAGACGGAGTGACCTTAGGTAAACCAGAATGGGTCACTTCTGGTAAATCAACAGTTACCATCTGCAACTGATTTTCCGTCTGCATCTATTTTTCTTTATCTTGTCCTTCCCCCTTTTTGGTTGCATCTAAAAGGTGTGACAGCTTGAGATTCAAGGCCTGAAACTGACGTGTTATCTCTTCCTTAAGTTCTTCCAAAGCAAGAGGAGTGATCTGACCATTTGCAGAAGTAATTGCAGTACCCAGGAACCTATTTAATCCAGATTCAATTACTTTCTTGGCCTGAGTAATAGATTGATCAAATTATTTTCTGCTATTGTCCAGACATGAATCAGTCCGTTCCAAGGATCCCCAGACACTTTCCAAGAGAACCTGCGTCTCTCCAAGCATATCATTCTGGATCCTCATCTTGTCAGCAAGAGGGTCATTTCGTTTTGTCACCGATTCGAGAATAGAATCGTGCATATTTGTGATCTTCTCGACTGTTAACTTCCTCTCACTGTCAACTAGGTTTGGGATCTGGTCAATAGTTAGCTTCCTCTCTTTGTCAATCAGGTTGCTCTGTGCTTCTTCAAATTTCTGCATCAGATTTGCAGCAAGAGTCGTAAATTGTGTATTAACTGAAGCTTTTACCCCATCTTGTATTGCTTTTACCCCATCTTGTATTCTCGCAGAAATAGATCTAGGATATCAGCACTTAGCACAGTAGTCTGACCAGATGTTGGAACCTCGCCTGGCTGGGTCTCATCTGCAGCACCCATACCTGGTTCATCGGCAGGTTACTCATACTCAGTATAAGCATAAGTATCATAACCTCTTTCTTCTTCTTCTTCAGAAATACCCAGCTTCTGGTGCACCAGCCATCTGATATCAGCATCTGTAGCCAGTTTAGCTGCGCTGGATACACTGGCATTCTGCTTCGCCTTCTTTTCCAGGTCAACAAAGTAATCAGACTATAAGGCATTCATTAAAATTAGGAAGTCTTCAATATCCTTGAGTCTGATGTTCCTCTAGAAGACTATCTCCTCCATCTGCTGTCCGATCCCAATATGATCGACGAGTTCAGGAAAGTGCTCGTCCAGATAGGCATTCACCTGTTGCCGTAGAAAATACACCGTAGAGTGTTCTTGTACAGGTGATTTGAGGAGGGTCCTCTTGTTGAAGGGATTGTGAGACATGGAGACATACATGTCTTTGATCTCAGCAACATTTTGCTTCTCCTGAGCGAGTTCCAGAACAGGTGTTGGAACAAGTTCCTGAATGATTTGTTGAACAGGTTCTTGAACAGCTTCCGAAATAGGTGGATATAATTGTGAATATTCGGGAGGGGGTGGAGGGTTTTCTGGTTGACTGGTTGAAGGTTGATCGGGCTGTGGTTCTGATGTGGTTGAAGTTATTTTGGAAGAGGGGGTTCGAGAGGGAGAAGGGGTAAACGATTTCCCGGTGGAAGGTTCAGTTGAAGGTGGTTGTCTGGTTGATGGTTCGGGTGAGGGTGAAGTTTTTCTAGTTAAGGGTTCAGGTGAAGGTGATTTTGAAGATGAGGTGGGTGAAGTGGGGCAGTAGGTGGTTTCATGCCCTCTGAAAAGAGAACTTATGTGAGGTGAGTCTGATGGTTCAGAATCAGACTGATCCTCTTCAGGTTGTACATCAGCTCCACGGGTTTCCACCTGAACTGGGTTTTCCACCAGCATTAACTCTCGACCTGATTCTTCAGGTTGATCTTAGCCTGATTCCAGAATTTCAACATCACTTCCTTCATCTTGAAGACCTCCAGAAGGCATACCATTCTTCTTAGGCAGCATTGTAGTAAGTGTTTTCTGACTTTTCGCACCTGCATCAGAAGGCTTACTCACAGCTTGCTTCCTCTTTCTCGTTCCTCTCTTAGATGGAGCTTTGCCTTCAGGATTTTTAGGCTTCGGCACATATGGTGTTAGATCATCATCAGATAATCCAGATAGTGTCTCATCCTTGTAAAGCAAGGCTTTGAATTTCTCCACATATTGCTTCCGCCCATTTTGTGACCAAGGATAGTCACTGGGAAGCTTATCAGCCAGAATTATGGACACCTTGTGAATATTACTGATATTCTTGGTCAGCTTCACTCGATTTTCTTCATTTGTGGCAAACTTATCAGTTTCTTGCAAGAAACGATGCTTGAATAACCCCATCCAGTTCATATCTGGGGCCTTCTCAATGATTGCGGCCATAACATGCTGCTTTTGCTGGGTTATAGCATCTGGGCTGAAAGAGATCCCAAGAATGACTTTCGAGACAATTTCGAAAAGCAATCTATACTTCCTTCGGAGGTAGGGAACTTTGACATGTGTGAGCTGATTGATGTTCCCAGGTCTCAACAACACTTTCTGCAGATACTCCTTATCTGACATTCCAGCAGTGAACTCATCAGGGTATTTCTTGCCCATTTGAAGACCAAAGATTCTTCTGAGATCATTGTTGGAGACATCGATCCTGGTCCTTCCAACGAATGAGAATAGTTCTTTGTTGTCCGTCTCCTTTAGTCTTCTCAAGAATTCCAATGATTCAAACATATGGACAGTTTCCTGATGGCGATAGCAAAATTGATCAAGTCCATAGGCTCTTAAGCATTCGAGTATCTCCCTTGATTCTGGATCATTTGTGGTATTGAAAATGACATACTTTTCATCAATGACATTTTTGAGCATAGAGGCATAGTCACAAGTTTCCGATAGCACTATTGACGATTCCATTTTCTAAAATCATAAACAAACATACAAAGTGAGTGCTATGTGAAACAACATAATCAATCACACATTGTTATTCATAAAAGATTAATTTTGCGAATTAATACACATGAATATGTATCCCCAATATGCATATAGTTTATGATGTATATAGAAATGACAATGACTGATTTAAATTCCATTTGATCATGATTAACAGTAATACACACAATTTCTATACACTGATCATTATATGCTATTAAAGAAAATAACAAGATGAGTAAGTTACCAGAAAAGCGATATGAGAGTTTTGGAAGATAAATTAATCGCTTGAATATTTTGAATGTTTGAGTGAATTTTCTGGAACTGAAATTCGTTGTTTTAGAAAGTATGAAATGCGAAAGGTTTTCAGAGAAAAGAAATTTAGGGTTTTAAAAGATGGGAGGGAAACATTTTGCACGATTATTTTTGAAGGTACTTGAGTGTCCTTGATTTAAGTGGACAGTCAAGATTAAAGTGGTTGAAGAGTAATTCAATCGTGCGGTTAAGGTTTTAAACCGACAGACTTTTGGACTTGAAGGTTCGAAAAAAATGCATTTAATACACAAGCCCCGCGTCCGCATTTAATGTTTGCAGGCATGACATCATAAAGTAATGTGAACAGTAATATCTAACATAGAATAGGTATGAAGATAAATCAAAAAACGTATCTGACTGACTGATATTGTAATCAGTCAGTTACCACTGTTAATCTTATCTGGTTGACCTGATTACTGTTGGCCTTACTGATGGTTGCCTAAACCATAGTATTTCCCAACAATGTCCCACTTATCTGATCAGTTTTCTGATGAGCCAAGCTGATCAGGTGACGTTCCCTTTTCAACCGTTATCTCTGAACAACTCTTTGACTGATCCTTTATGATCAGTTGAGATACCATATCCAACCGATCCTTCTTATCTGATCAGTTTTCTTCGGATCCATCCTGATCCACTCTTGACCTAGGTCAAGTCTTGGAATGTGCGCTCCTGCCAGAACTTAGTTCTTGAGAAGTCGAAGAGTCATCTAGATTCCCTAAGTAGGCGTGATTTGACACTTCGTAATGATGGTATGGATACGTTGTGATAATTCACACCGTCAACTCATCCAACCATGAGTCGCGTGTTTCTTACGCGCTATCCTTGCGGTGCAAATTTCTCCTAAGGGTCTTGAGAAAATAAATTTGCACCTATACCCCTGCTTTTCTTCTATAAATAGATCTGGGGTTTTAGGCAAACAACATAACATAAACCATTCATCTTCTTTATTTAGCTTATACTCCATGTTTTCCGATGAACCCTTATTTCAGGTAAAACTTCCGGCAAAGACCTTTAACCCTTCTCAAATGATTTCAACTTCTCAAATCAACCCTGTGTGTCCCTTATTACTGCTTTCATCGTCATCGAAGATTGCACATACAATTATTGCCAAGCTTCTCTACCACCGAGGCGGCGGATCTACTATAGCAAATGAGAAGACACTTCTCCTAACCGTATGCACCTTGTGTGCCTATCGAGATGACGGAATTAGCATCAACAGACTCAGTCTGATACAAAACATGAGTTTGGTATCCGATTTTGATCAGACAACAGCTGATCATCGTATATCAAACTCAATATTTGCATGTGACACTTGTGGCGATATGGTCTTTGGACCACATCTTTGGCACTTGTGTCCCATTTAACAGCTGGAGAGCCCATTGATTTTAGGACTAGGGGCTCCTGGCTTAGAAATCCTTCAATGCCGCTCTAGCTCCTCACTTCGAAGCTCTGAGGGTGGCTTAGGATTATTTCAAAGCCTCTCACACCCCTTTTTGGGTTGGGGAAAATGGGAGCATCAGGCTCTAAAATCTTTAAAGCCTCTCTCCCCCCCTTTCTAGGGTTAGGCTTAGGGTTTATGGTTTAAGGTTTATGTACTGACCTCTGGGTCCTTTTGTACTTGTAACTTGTAATGTAAATCTGACCTCTGGGTCCTCATCAATGAAAAGTTCTATTATTTCATTGTTGTGTTGTTTCTACTTACTTATGCGATTTGTAGCCTTAAACTTATACAACTTGCTTGTTGAACATAGCTTAATCGACTTACAAAGTATAACCTTCCAATCTGATCAGTTCCCCCTTAATCTAATATGTCTTAATCTGATCAGTTCCTTGTCTGAACTGATAAAGTCTTTTCTTATTAGTTCCTTGATAGATCTTTTGATCAGTTGAGATTCCTAACTCAACTGATTCTTCTTAACCTGGTTAGTCTCTTAACTAACTTGGTTACGGAGACCAAGACACCAAACATTTACGTGCACTTTCTCCGAGATCCGAAGCCTAACTCATTGCATAATTCTCTGAATCGATCTCAACTAGTGACTTGGTTAAAATATCGACTTTACGCTTTAAGATGGATCTTTTCCATTCGCATTCTTCTTTTCAACATGATCTCTTATAAAATGATGTCTGACATCCACATGCCTGCATCTTGTATGTAGAACATGATTCTGAGTGATTGCAATAACACTATTACTGTCACAGAATATAGGTACATTCTTAGCTACAATGTTGTAATCCCTCAGCTGCTGACTTAGCCAGAGCAGTTGGGAACAACAGCTTCCTGCAGCCATATATTCTGCTTCAGTAGTAGATGTCGCAACTGATGTCTGCTTCTTTGAAAACCAAGAGATTAGTTTACTACCTAAAAACTGACATGTACATGAGGTTGACTTCACACTTCGCAACCTCCGTGAATCGAAATCGAATACCCACTAAGTTCTAAATTATCATCGATGGGTAAAATAAACCAAGGTTTATCGTCCCTTCAGATACTTAAGAATCCGCTTACCGCTTCTTTGTGGCTTTGCATTGGATTTGCCTGAAATCTGGCACATACACCTACTACAAAAGTGATATCTGGTCTGCTGGTAGTCAGGTATAGTAAAGATCCAATGAGAGCCCTATATTCTTTCTGATTAGTTTTCTGACCATCCTCATCTGGATCCATCTTGAATCCAGTCATCATAGGAATTCTGGCTTCCTTACAATTTTGAACTCCAAACTTAGCCAATAAACTCCTAGTGTACTTCGCCTGGCAGATGAATATCCCTTCTGTACTTTGCTTTACTTGTAAACCCAGAAAGTAACTCATCTGACCCATCATGGACATCTCGAACTTCCCTTGCATAAGCTTGCTGAATTTTTCACATAAACTCTTGTTGGGAGATCCGAAGATGATGTCGTCCACATAAATCTGAACCATCAAAATATCTTCTCCATCTTCTATTATGAATAAGGTTACATCCCACTATTCCTTTAGTGAAACCACGCCTATCAAGAACTGAGAGAGTGTATCATACCAAGCTCGAGGAGCTTGTTTCAGGCCATAAAGAGCTTTTCTTAAACGGTACACCTAATCGCCTTTTTTAAAGCCTGGAGGTTGTTCAACATAAACTTCCTCAGCTAGTACCCTGTTTAAGAATGCACTCTTTACATCCATCTGATACACAATAAACCCTCTGTGAGCAGCATATGTCAAAAATAGCCGAATGGCTTCCAGGCGAGCGACTGGTGCAAAGGTCTCATCATAATCAATTCCTTCTGATTGTGAATACCCCTTAGCAACAAGTCTTGCCTTATTTCTGGTTATGACATTATTCTCATCTCTCTTGTTCTTGAATACCCACTTTGTGTCAATCACATCTTGATGGGTTGGTCCGTCCACCAGTTTCCAAACCTGATTCCTTTCAAACTGTTCCAGTTCTTCTTGCATGGCTAGAATCCAGTTTGCATCTTGTAAAGCTTCCTCTACTTCAGTTGGTTCCTTCAAAGACAGATAACAACAATACATGGCACTTTCACCAATCTGATGTCTAGTTTTGACTCTATCAGATGGGTCTCCGATGATCAGATCAGTTGGATGACTGGTTACCCAGGTCCTTCTTTTTTCGATTTGCATCCGCTTGGAGAACATCATCCTCTTCGATAGTAGTTCATTACTAGTGATTGGGAGTGGTGCATAATTATGATCCACTTGACATGGACAAGTCTCAGCTGATGTTGGACTCATCATGTGCTGATGTCCGTCCATAGGAACTTCAGGTGTTCCCCTTGAACCAGATGGTTCAGTTGATCTTGTCTCAAATTGCACTAACTTCTTCATTGACAACAGACGTACCATAGGTCCGATTGACTGGTGAATCGCCAAGACACGAATATACAATGTTACGTGTTACGATCCTTTTTCTTTGATACTTAGTCGATCCATTTTACGTACATCGTACCAGTTGAACCTGTACTTCTTGTTACGAGGCGATTTCTCTTGTTCGAAAGATGTCTCATCAAAGACCACGTGAGGTGTTTCTTCCACAACTAGGGTTACTTTGTTGTAAACCCCCGAAAGCCTTTGCCGGATGAGGAATATCCTAAGAATATACCCTCATCCGACTTGGCCTCAAAAGTCTTCAATCGACTCTTCCCATTGTTGTGTATGAAACACTTGCACCCAAAAAACATGGAAGTAAGAAACACGAGGTCTTCTCGCCCTTCCACAGTTCATAGGGTGTTTTGTAGTGAGCCTTAGTCGAGAGAACATTTGTTCTCGAGTGTGGCATGCAAGATATGGATTCCTTTTAAACGGCTTGGTGTTGCATGTTCAATTTAACATAGTCGAGCAACTTCCTTGAGTGTTCTGTTTTCTCCGCTCTGTTAAACCATTACATTGTGGGCGTTCTTGCGGTGATGTCTCATCTTTGATACTAAACTTAGTGCAAAAAATCAAGAATAAAAGAGTTCGAAATTATGTACCTTTATCCGATCCGATTTTCACTATAATCGACACCCTTTTCGCTTTGTAGTTTCTTGAAGCGCTCGATTATCTTTGTTGTTGTCTCATTCTTCTTATACAAGAATACAACCTGTAAACTTGGAATAATCATCCACGATTACGAGTATATTTATGTCCCACGAGATCGACCGTGTAATCGGGTCCAAATAAATCCATATGGAGCGATTGCAATACTCTGATGTTTGAATCTTTGGTCGATTCCCTTGAATGAGGCTTTAACCTGTTTTCCCTTCTGACTTGCGACACATGTTTGATCCATAGAAAATACCTCATTCGAAAGTCCCTCAACCAAAGACATCCTTGCTATCTTGTTAAGAGTTTTAAAGTTCAGATGACTCATTCTTTTGTGCCAGAGCCAACTGCTACTTTTGGAACTCTTAACAATCAGGCATGCATTTCTTGGAAAACTGTTCTAATCTGCTGTATAAATCGTACCTTTCCTTGAACCAGTTAACAAGATCTGTTGAGTAGCTCGATTCCTTATAGTACACTGATCAGTCGAGAACTCAAAACTGAATCCGTTGTCGTAGAATTGTGAAACTGATAAGAGGTTATGCTTTAAACCTTCGACATACGAGACTCCAGTAACCTGTACATCATCATTCTCTAAGGTTGCGAATCCTCTGGTAAAACCAAAGTTATCATCACCAAAGAGTACACGTGGGCCTTCTTGTTCTGTGTAAGAGCTAAGGAGATGTTTGCTTCCAGTCATGTGCCTTGAGCATCCACTATCGATGTACCAGATAGTTGCTTGTACACCTCCTTTGTTGGCCAAACCCACACGAACCTGCAATCAAGTCAGGCTTTAGGTACCCCTTTTGGATTGGGTCCTGAGGGGTTAGAGTTGGTTTTAGGGATCCATACTAACAGGTTACTTCTATTGTAATCAGATAGATCAGAAGGCCTGATTTGTCTCCCATAAATATCTACATAATCATACATCTCTTCATATGCATTCTGATCAGTATGATTATTTGTGCGAGCCTTGAGTGAATCGAAGACTTGGGATTTTTCCTTGCGGTTTGGCTTTTTTTTTAACCTGGGGCTCGGTCTCTGCAACCCTAGGTTTTACGATTGTAAGGGTAGGTACGATTGCTACCATTAAAAGATTCATATCTTTTTTGGCATAAATGGTCTTAGCGATTTTACCTTTAGCTTGCTTGTTAGGCGGTGACCACGATTAGGTTTGATTAGATTTTCCTTTGACAGTTATCTTTTTCTCGATACCTAATCTGGCCGATCGAGTTGAAGTCTCTTCAGAAGAACTGGGTTCTTCTGTTGATTCCTCGGCTGATGCTTAATCAGTTGGGGTTCATTTCTGTTACCTTTCTGATTTGGCACTTGCCTTACTTGTTCAGCAGGTCTCTTTCCCTTATCAGATACATATTTTGATTTATGTGTATCTATATCGAAACTTCGTTTGATTATACCTTTTTTGAAGTGAACCGAGGCGGGGGCTTTTGAGGATGTAGAAGGGTTTTCATACCCAATTCCCTTCTTATTAGTTGTCGTTCGAAAATAGTTGTTCATATCCTGAACGGTTTTCGAAGATTTCGTGAAAACCTGTATTTTCTTACTCGTAAACTATCCTCAGTTAATTTCAGACACTCATGTTGTTGAAAGAGTTCATCAAACTTAGCTTGTAAGATTTTAAAATCATCAGCTTGCTGTTTATTGATAGACAGTTGTTCCTTAATCTGCTTCTGCTGATCAGAAGAATTAACTTTCAGAACTTTCGGTTCTTGATTTACCTTCCGAGCGACTTGAGATGATTTTAGTTCACCGCTTTCTTGTGAAATTTTTTCTTAACAAATTCGAGTATTTTTAATCCTTAGCTTATCGTTTTTCGACTTCCACTATTGTATAAGTGTCTCTTTGCGTTAGAGAGATCATCAAGCAATTGCTTTCGTAATAGAGCCGCAAGTCAATCTCTCCGGCCCAGTGTGTTAATTATAGGCGATGTAGAAACCGAAAGTCTTGAAAGGTTTAGAGGTTACCTCAGATTGGTCTTCCTCCTTAGCCATCAGACATATTTCATCATCAGAAGAGAATATCAAATCATCGTAGTTGTAGAAATCATCAGCGTTACTTATCAGACAAAAGTCCTCTACTGATGAGTAGCGGAATCCTCGGAAAAAGCCAGATAAGAATCATCAATTTCGATGTATCGCTGAACCATGGCTTTCTGTCTCTATAAGCGTTGCTCTCTTACATTCCGCTTCTCTTCTCTTTCTTTTGAGTCGTCCGCAGGAAATCTGCAACAGAATGACCGGTTTATCACAGTTGAAACATGTTCCACGATCCACAGATCTTCTTCTGCCAGGTGAGTCATTCCGTCTGTAGAATCTGTCAGGTGACTTACCTGTCTGATTGTAATCAAAATTTCTTCTCTCAAATTTGTTGTCTCTTCTTTCATCAGACCGATCATCTCTTTTCTTATCTTCTCTGCGATCCTTTCTGTGATAATCTCTTCGGTCATCAGATCTGGTCCTTTCTGGAGATCTGTCAGCTGGCCTCCTATCTCTTCCTCTGCTGTTTTGATAATCCCTGTAAAATCTGCGATACTTACCAAGTTGAATGTTAGATTTTTCAAGTTTTCTGGTTAGCAAAGCAATCTGTTCAGTTTGGCTTATAATATTTCCAACTGGTTTGATGAGACTTTGAGTTCTTTCTTTGGCTACATTGAATCTGAATGATTTTGATGTGGCAGGTGTGGCTTCAGCAGGAGACTCGTCTTCTTCTTCTTGCCCTCTTTCGATCAGATCGAACTCATGGGCTTTAAGACTCAGGAACAAGTTGCTTGGCTTCATCTTGGCAATATCTTGACAATCCTTTATTACAGTGACTTTCATATCCCACTTCTTGGTTAGAGATCTCAAGATCTTGTAATTGATGTCTTTATCTGACATTTCTCGTCCAAGTTCCCGTAACTTGTTGACTGACATGGTGATTCTTCCATCGAGCTCATTGATGGTTTCATTTGGTAGCATCTTAAGTTTCTCGAATTTCACCAGTTCAGCTTGCAGTCTTCTATCTTTAATCAGATCATTTCCTTCACACATTTCAGCAAGCGTATCCCACATCTATTTGGCTGTCTTGAGATACTTTATCTTTTCTCTGGTTATCTTTTCCATGGTCTTCATGATTATGTGTCTGACTATCGTATCCAGTGTGTACAACTTTCTCTCTTTAGCATCCATCAGGGCAGGACTCTTTCTGACAAGACTTCCAACTGCAAAATTTGGATCACCTCCAACAGCTGGGTTGTCATGATAGATGATGATGGGTCCTCGTTCAATAACTTCCATCATCCTGCCGCTTATTGATCCCAGATGGTTGCTCATGTATATCGTCCAGTCTGCATACTCATCAATGGAAAATTTAGGCAAATCATGATACATACCCGAAGTATTATCCATGCTGATCGTGAGTTTGAAAATGAGTGAGATTTGAAAAAGGTTTTTAAAGATCAGTTCAAGTGACCACAAAGGTTCTTCCTCAAGAATCGATGATATTCAAAGCCGATTAGTGCAGAGAACCACCGCTCCGATACCACTTGTAGGTCCCGAACGGGGTTTAAAAGAGGGCGTAAGTCTAGAGGGAGGGTGAATAGACTTCTGAAAACTTTTTCGTGCATATCAGGTGTGATTGCAGTTTGCCTGATCAGAGTGCAAGTGAATCAGTTTGGACTGATATCCAACTTACTGATCGCCTGAGGGAAGATCAGTTCGGTATCTATTAGTTTAACTGATTGTGCGGAAGCTAGTTTATACCCGTGTGAAAAACCAGTTTTATCAAATCGATTCTCAAGTCTGTTTTTCAATCACCGACTAAACCGGCTGTCAACCGACGATCGGTTGCTTGGTGCATCGATATAAACTTCGAAATATGTATGCAGTTTTAAGCCTGGTTGTGTGCAATAGTGTAAAGCAGAAAATAGGAAGTAAATGCACATAAGATTTCTATAGTGGTTCGGACAACCAGTCCTACGTCCACTCTTCCCTATCACAAGGGGCACCAACTTAACCGACTTAACCAACTGGACTTAGTTTATTGTGTTAGTCCAACACATTACAACCAATAGATGTTTAGAGAGTTCTCACTCAACCGATCCCAGAAATCAGAACTAGAAACCCTAGTCTGAAATCTTGCAAAACAAACTTAACCTAACTTTTGGGTTTGGGTAAAGATTTGTTGTTGTTCCAACAGGAAATCTATCCTAGTGTTTATGTAGCCAAAAGCTAGAGGATGAGATTTCTATGCTAAGAACAATGGGATGAACACTTAGAAATATTCTTCAAATTTGTGTTCTTCGTATGAAATTTTGCTATAGTTTGAGCTTCTTGATAATTTTAAGATCTCACTCAAGAGTAATCCCATATTTATAGACCTCGAAATCAAAGAGCCGTTGGAGAGCAATTTGAATTTCCGCCATATTTGGCGGATTACGAGATTGATGTGACGTCTTGAGAACGGCATGGCCGTTAAGCGTTAATAGTTGTCCTTTATAGTCGTTTGACTCTGCAGTCAACCGAATCCCGCATTGTCGACTCCGTGCATCGTGTCTTGTTCTCATTGGTTAACAAGTAAACTTTTTCAGGTGTTTGTTCTACCAACTAAAGTTGACATTCTCTTTGTTCGGATCAACAACGTCTGTTGGTGTAACATCGGTTGACACTGGTGTGGTGACGACGATTCTCTATAACCGATCGATCTACTGATAGAGTCTTCTCGATGCCGCTTATCTTAGCTTCAACTAGCGTACTTCGACTAATGTAGGTCTTCGTCCGGATCTTGATCTTCTGGTAGTCTTCTGATCTTCAGGTCTTCTGAGCTATTGGCTTCATGTCTTCACCTGATCATCTGATTAACTGATCATTCGACTAACTGACCTAACCTATACATATTGAGTTCCCCCTCAATATGTGACCTACCTTATACATCAGCTGTCTATACATTTCAGTTGGTCATCCTAACCTGATTCTAAGACACCAGTCAGCTAACAGGTCTGACTGGTCCTATTACAAACTGTTTTGGAACTTCCATCAAAACTAAATACAAATTTCCCAACAAGATGTAATAGAGTGCTATGTTTGCGGTAGCTGTTTTGGGTTTTCCAGATCTGATGATGGCTTCTTCTATTGTGGTTATTGCAATTCATGAAAAGATGATCATGATATCTTTGACAATGATGAGAAGCTTTTTAGTCAATACACTACCAGAGTCTCACATATCTCTCAGGTAAAATTCACCACATATATAATTTTACTACAATTATTATTATTATTATCACAAGTAATTATTTTAATTATTATTGTAATCACTATTATCCATGGTTGCAGAACTCGGCCTAGGCGGCCGCCGGCCACCCTGATTTTGCCAAAATCGGCGAGAAAAATCGTGTTGGCTGCTAAGAGGCGCCTAGGCGGACCTAGGCGGATTTAGGCGGCCGCCTAGGCGGATTAGACGGACCTAGGCGGGTCTAGGCAGCCGTCTACGCGAATCTAGGCAGATTTATGTTAGTTTATTTTGCAATTTAAAAAAAATAAAAAAATGGGACCGCCTAGGCGGTCTAGGCGCTAGGCGGCCACAACCCGCCCGCCTAACGATTTCCGACTTCTGCACCTTTGCTATTATCATATACACATACCATACCATTACGTTTTAGAACTGTACAGTACACACAATTATTATTATTGTTATCTATGTGTTTGTTATATATTAATACTATTATATACATGAGACACATTTGCATGAGACGATCTCACGGTGAGACATATCATAATTTGGGCATGACACTTTAACACTTTGGGAGGGTTGGGTGTTGATTTGTGCTAGTTTGTACCCGTCTCATGTATGAGAACGTCTCATTCGAATTTTTGTCTATATATAGTTTGTTGTAGAGAGAAGCGTGAACAATACGAAACAACATTTTCAATCTCCGTTGATTCCCATTGGAATATCAGCAATGAGGAAAACAAGAGAAAACACTCTCGGTAATATTTTAATTCATATTCATACACAACTTAATGAAAAGGTTACATGATTGACACTTAAATAAGAAAACTGTAACACTAATTACACAAATATAATAATACTAATAAATTACAATATTAATTATTAATTTTTAAATTAAATCATAATTATAATTAATCAAGATCTCTAATGTCTAATGTGAGCTCGTCCCCATCACATATAGTATCGGAGGATGCATCATGCGCCTCAAAGTTACCCATATTTTGTGTTGTTTTAGTTTCTATATTAGATTGTTGAAATAGATGGTCATTGTATGATAGCTATTGTGCTTTACTCGCTTACTTAGAACTTAGAAGATAACCTTTCTAAATGACTGCCCTCTCCTCTCCTTTTGTAAGAGAATACTCATATACTTACTTTTACATAGAAAAACAAGAAAAATTGTTATGAAGCAAATATAATTTTTATTTGAAGTCCAAAAACAAAAAAGTTATACAAATAATAAAATAATTTAGAGGCATACTTGCATGAGACGGTCTCACGGTGAGACGGGGTATAAGTTGGGCATTGACGCCTTAACACTTTAGGAGGGGTGGATGTAATTTGTGCTAAGTTGTTCTCATGTATGAGACCGTCTCATATGAGTTTTTGTCAATAATTTATTATACATTTCATGAACATTTGACTTCAAATCCTCACATTATCATAAAACACACCTCAAGACTAGCCCAAAATCATCAAACTCTAAAAATCCAAGTCCCTCACCAACATTTCATCCAAACAAAGTTCTTGCTGAAACAACATCGCACACCTTGAATAGTAAGTCACCTGTTGATAGTCAGTGTGATGTGGAAATAGATGTGGCTTTAAGGTTAATTGATTAACAATAAAATAGTACATGTAAGTGTTCGTCACGTATTGGATGGAGAATAAGATGTAAATATTGTGCAACTTGGCTAGAGGACTCGAGTGGTCATGCTCTGGTTGGGGCAGTCCCCCTTTCTGTGTTCGGCCATGATGCCCCAGACGTGCATGGATGGATGGTCTCGTCCCAATGGACTCCGGCAAGCATTATTTACTAATTTAGCGGGTCTGTCCGCTCGAGGCTCTTGTAGCCGACCATGCTGGCTCTGGTCTCCCAGTTGTTCTTAATCTGTCAGAGCGTTTCAAGCACTGAAACGTCGACTTCTGGGACTGTTGTGGATAGTCGTCATGTGACTCATCGTCCCGTTGTTTGTCCGCCTGTTTCCCCTTGGTTGCGGCGTGTTTGACCTATTCACTGTCAAACGTCTTGTAGTGCCTATCATCATCTTCGGGCCCAATTTACTTGGTCCGTTTCACTTATGCTCGCTCCCGCTCTTTTTATATCTTTTGAATATATGCTATAACTTTGGCAACACTTTCTGGATCGTTAGCTAAAGCCTCCAGGCTGATATGTCCCTAGAGCAAGTAGAGCATATTATTTTAAAATTTTTGGCGAATCTGGCCAATTTTTTGTGTTTTAGCGGGTTGAGCTTGAGACATTTTGAGGATTTTATAGTTAGGTTCTGGTTTAGAACTTGGATATGGATTCGCTACAGGGTGTTCGTTTGACAACCCTTCTTGTAGCGTCAATTGTTGATAGTCAATATGATGTGGAAATAGATGTGGCTTTAAGGTTAAATGACTAACAATCAGTCACATATTGAATGTACAATAAGATGTAAATATTGTGCAACTTGTTAATAATTTCAGAACCCTTCTATTGAACTCAGTGGTCCTATTTATACAATTTGGGCTAGCATGAGCTTCCACTTTTGAGATAAGATTACACTTGACACTGGCACATGTCCCTAATGACCCGGTTATTTGACTCGTCATCCACATGTCACTGGACTGGTCACCTGCTTCGCTTGTTCGTCTTCAACGTGGGCCCTTTTTGGGTATACCTTGTGCTTATGGCGAACACGTGTGGGAACCTTGACCAGAGGTAGGCGACCACGCGTATGTGGTGAACATGATCGGACTCCAAATATTGACTCCGATTGGCATTGGTCCACGTATGCGGTCCGACGAGCATTTGGACTTGATCTTTGATCGGGCACAACATCACCACCTCATTCATTGCCTACAAAAACATGAAAATCAAAGCCACATCTTGCCTAACGACTGATGAGGCCCATCTTCCATCCTCACATTCAGCATACAACTTAAAGTAAATATATTTGAATTAAGATCCTCGATATATCGATAATCGTTCCTATGAGAAAAATATAAACCAATTAGTTCCAAACTTTAGAAAACATAGAAACATAAACAATACTACCACCGTCCTAATTTTGTTTGGCCACTTACTGTAGATCCGAGTTTTAAGAAAAGTGAGAAATATTAGTATTAAATGGTGTAAAGTGGGTTTGGTGGAGGGGCATGAATGTCAATTCAACTTTAAAAAAATATTGTTTATTAGTATTAAATGATGTAAAGTGAATTTAGTGTGTGTAGTAGAGTGTCATGTGATGTAAGTAAGTGTTATTTGTAAAGGGTATTGTTTTATAAAGAAACTTGCTTTATTTCCCTTTTAGGAAATGATCAATCTAAATTAGGACACATATTTACGGAAAGTGGTCAATCTAAATATTAGGATGGAGTAAGTATAAGAAAAATAAAGAATAACAAGCGGTTGAAATTTCAAATATAAATTTGACAATAAAAAAAAAAGATTGAAAACTAAATAACGTATAATAGAAATATAATTTTGGAAAAAAATTATGAATATCTGCGTGCATTGCATACTCGAATTTGCTAAGATAAAAAAATTAATTTGTGATTTTTTGCCCAGAGGAAAACTCCAATACCAGACCCAAAGTTCCCTCTTCGCTTCAAGCATGTTGGTCTCTATTGTAGTGACTGTGGGAACTATACAACAAAGAATTTTTTTTGCCGCTTGTGTAAAAGAAGGACCTTAGATGCAGAAATGAGGTTTGTAAGTTCAATATTTCTTTTTTTTTTTTATGTATAATAATCTTTTTGCTAACTTTTTTTTTAAACAGAAAACCCTAGTAATTGGAGGCTGATTCAAGATTAGAGGATGAGGATTGACGGTCAGATGGAGCAGCTTTTGAATTTCTAGTTAGATTTATTTTAAGCTGTGTGTTACACTCTCCTATTAATATATATGTGTTCATTCTTCTTTGTAAAGTCATTTTTGCAATACAATTTTAGATGGAACAATTTCTAAATTTCTAGTTAGATTTGTTTTAAGCTCAGTCTTGAACACTCACACTATTATATATGTGTTCATTTTACTTTGTAAAGTCTGTCTTGAGGCTATTGATGTTGGTAATTAAGGCAGTGATAGTTTTATTAGGAAATATTACTATGATGCCTCGTCGTATTGAACCTTCTTTGGAGCGACGACCAATTACTAGAATTGGATATCATTTTGTACGTAATATGATCGAAGGAGATCCACAAAGTTTTCGACAGTTGTATAGGATGTATCCGGATGCGTTTCTAAAGTTATGCACTATCATTAGAGAGAAAACTCATTTAGAAGATACAAGATACATATGTGTTGAAGAAATGGTGGCAACATTCTTGATCATTGTAGGATACAATGATCGATATGGTAATGTTCGCCAAAGGTTCGGTCGTTCGCATTTTGCTACTAGTCGAAACTTTAACAAAACCTTAAAGGCATTGAACACTATAGCACCGAAAATGATGGTTATGCCGTCTACAGGGATGCCCGCTAAAATTCAAGAAAGTACAAGGTTTAACCCTTTCTTTAAGGTATGAATCCTCTTGGTAATATTATATATATATATATATATATATATATATAACCTATATTAAATGTTGTAATTTTCTTTTATCAAATGTTCACTTTATTTTAGGATTGCATCGGAGCTATAGATGGAACTCATATACCGGCAATGGTAACAGGCCGAGAAGTAAGCAGTTATCATAACCGTCATGGTATTCAATCGCAAAATGTTTTGGCAGCTTGCAACTTTGATTTGCAGTTCATGTATGTGCTTAGTGGGTGGGAAGTTTCGACACATGACTCAAAACTTTTAAATGACGCACTATCAAGAAGAAATGGGCTTCAAGTGCCTCAAGGTACCATATTTTTTATTGTGTTTATATTTTTTAAATAGTGACAAGTTAACTAATTAAAGAAATTGTATTTTTAGGTAAATATTTTCTCGTGGATTGTGGATTTGCTAATCGACGTCAATTTTTAGCTCCATTACGTGGTGTTCGATATCATCTAAAAGATTTTGGTGGTCAAGGTCACCCCAGAAATGCAAGTGAGTTATTCAATCTTCGTCATGCATCATTAAGAAATGTGATTGAGAGAAGTTTTGGTATTTTCAAATCGCGATTCACAATTTTCAAAACCGCACCTCCGTTCCCATTTCAAACACAAGCAGAGTTAGTATTGGTTTGTGCTGGATTACACAACTTTCTTCGGAAAGAATGCCGCTCTGATGAATTTCCAGTCGAATATGAAGAAGATCAAGATTCACCACATCTCGACATGGAAGAGGAAAATTTGGAATTGCTTTCTCAAAGCCAACTACAACAAAGAACGAAAGCTAATGCATGGAGAACGAGTATTGCTAATGCTATGTGGGAAATGAGGCCGAGGTATAACGGTGATGGAAATGACGATGATGGGAATGTAGATGAGAATTGTTGGGAGATGAATTTAATAAAGAAGATTTTGATTAGATCCCAAAACCCCTGAGTATGACATGTTCAGGATAATCTTGATAGTTGAGTCAGGATTCAGTTTAGAGTGTTCAGGATGTTATCTGCACCATGTATAGTCAGCAGATATAGATCAGGTTAGATTCTGAAGATTCTGAAGACTCAGTAAGTTTTTAAGTTTAAGTATGAAACCGAGAAACTGAAGACTCAGTATGAAACTGAGAAACTGAAGACTCAGTATGAAGACTCAGTATATCAGTCAGTATATCTCTGAAGACTCAGAAGACACAGAAGACTCAGAAGACTGAAGACTGAAGATACTGAAGACAAAGAAGGATACTGAAGACATAGTAGTTACTGAAGACTCAGTAATCTACTGAATGCTCAGTATAACCTGAATGTTCCGAGGCACTGAATAATATCTATCTGAAGGATACAAAACTGAGAAAAACGCGATTACTCAGATAAATAGATATTGCCAAGACATTCTCATGCAGACAAAAGGAACTAAAACTAAGTGTTGTTAAGGTTATATCACTCAGAGATATTGACCAAAAAGAGTCGTTATGTTTGTCTACATTTACTGAAGACAAGAGCCAATCAGAAGAAGACAACACTGTACCTCACTGACACTGAAAGCGACAGGTCACTGAAGCATGTCAGTAGTACTATGTTCTAGACTGCAAAAAGTGGTGACTGACTGCATAAAGGCATATTGCCTAAAACATGCTAGGGAGTATTCAAACCTTAAAAATAGCCTTTCATCACACACCATAAGAGGAAACTCGTGAAGCTATCTCTTCCAACGGATAGTTTTTCAAGAGTGGCCTTGGTGTCTGCCAATAAATACTTGTGACCCTCTACATTGAAGGTTACGGGAAATTTGTAAGCAACTCAAGAGCTCAAACTTATTATTGCAAGTTGAAGCACTCGAAAACCCAAGAATTTCCCAAGTGCTTTACATTGAAGAGAGCTCATTCACTAAGCCTTGTTTTGATAAGATATATCCAAAGCTTAGTAGAGATATCCTAGCCTTTGCATTGTACTTAATTGTAAAGGATATCTCATCCTAGTTGGAAACCAACCAAGAAACCCCAAACCCTTTGTAAGGTAGTTTGAGTGTGATTGTTGGTGAGTTGGAGTTGTAAAGAGTTAGTAAACTACTGAGGTAGTCAGAAAACTCTAGAGAAGAAGTGAGTAAACTATCTTGGATAGTCAGAAAGCTTGTGTGTGTTTTGAGTAAGTAAACTACAGAGGTAGTCAGAAAGCTCAAAATAGAAAGGTTAGTAAACTACAGAGGTAGTCAGAAAACCTTAGGAAGTGGTTAAGGAGTTTCTCTGAAGAGTCCGAGAGAGTGGACGTAGGAGCTTGAGTCTCTGAACCACTATAACTTGTTGTGTTATTTGCTTTCTGTACTGCATTGATTATCTGTTGCATATCTTTAACTGAAAACATATTTTCACTGATATTCAGTTGGAACTAATCCACTGAACTTGCATCTAACTGAATCACAACCTTAATCATTGTTTCATTAAAAGGAAGGTTTTCAGCAAAGCTTAAAAATGAGTATAAACTTAGGGCCAACCATTCCGCACATCTGAGTAGCTATCAAAGCAGCTCAGGATCTCTGAAATCTCAGGCTCAGTTGGGATTATCTGAGGCTTCTGAAAGCATCTCAGGATCACTATCTCAGGTAGACTTTGACTCAGGGCGATCTGTGCTTCTCAGGTCCAAATCATCAGGACAACCTGACCCATCCGACCTCAGTGAAGAAAAGTTTTAAAATCACTGAACACGTGTATTCCCCCCCCATACACGTATAAGACTCGTTTGCACCGGGACCAACAAGTGGTATCAGAGCGGGAGTTCAACAGATCACTATTTTCAAAGTGATCGCCTGAGCTGATCCAATTTTTAAAATTCGTCTCTACAGTGGTTCGCTTGACCACCTGCTTTGTTGACCATCGTCTAAATTTTCTTAGACTCCCGTGGTTTACTGAACAAATATATTTGCTGAAAACTTATAAGGCTCAGACATAATGCCTTCTAAGAAACTTTCAATGTTCTCAGTAGAGAGCTATGATTTGTGGAGATTGAGAATGCAGGCTCACCTGTATTCTAAGAATGAACGTATGTGGAGAGTGGTCTCTGAAGGACCATTCCAATTCACTGTTGTGAATCCCAGAGTTACTGAAAATGAGAGAAATGATTCCAGGACTGAATTTCCAAAGTCAGATGATCAACTTACTCCTGATGAGAGAAAGTTAGTCAATCTAGACTATATTGCTAAAGATACACTATATAACACTATTGATGATGGTGTGATGGGGATAATTTCTCATTGTAATACTGCCACATAAATATGGGATACACTAGCTGTAATGTGCCAAGGCACAGATCACATTAAAGAGAACAAACTTTCAGTTGCCATTGGAAAGTTTGACAGTTTTAAAATGGAAGATGGTGAATCTATTGACAAATTGGAAGTCAGATTCACTAGTATAATGAATGATCTGAATGCACTTGGAAAGAGATATCCACAAAGAGAAATAGCATTGAAAATTCTTAGAGGTCTATCTAATAAATGGGATATTCATGCAGTGGTGATTGAAAACACCAAGAACATTGATTCAATGCCGTACCAACAAGTCTTCTCTGAGCTGAAAACTTATGAGTTCGTTATTGATAAGAAATCAAAGAAAGCTGACAGCAAAGATGATTCTTCATCTAGTAAAAATGTGGCTTTCAAAGCCAAGGAAAAATCCTGTAAAACTAGAGAGTCTGAGAACTCCCTTGCTAAAAATCAGGATGAGCTAGAGGATAAGCTAGCACTGATGGCAAGGAGGTTTGAAAGGCTTAATAGTAGATATGGAAAATATAAAAACTATTACAGAAATCACAGGTAACAGAGAGATTCTAAAGCTGAGGACAGATCCATTGAGAAGAGAAAAGACCTAAAAGCTGACGGATCTTCATCCAAAAAGAAGGACTCCAAGACAAAGGAGGAAAGTGATCAGGATGATGATACCAACAGATGCTATAACTGCCAAAAGAAAGGTCATTTTCAGTATGACTGTCCAGACCTAAGTGCTAAAGAGAGAATAGAAAGGAAAGCAAAGAGAGACAAGAAGTTCTCCAGCAAGAAAGCCATGGTTGCAGAGGAGAACACTCTGAAGAAGGTTCCAGCTCTTCAGATGAAATGTTCTCAGATAGTGACAGTGATGACATCTGTCTAATGGCTGTGGAGGAGGTAAATTTTTCTATCTCTGTTGTTGCTCCTACACAAGCACATGAGTTATCAAGTTCCACTGTAAACAGTCAATTTGACCTGATGGATTCTTTTGAGAGTCTGATGAAGGGCTATGCTGTGTTACAAGAACTGCTGAATGAAACTCAAGAGCAGAACAAAGAACTAATTGTTGAAAATCTTAAGTGGAAAGACTCTAGTAATGCTGAGATCACTTCTCAATTGATGGGAACTACTGATGAACTAGATGTTCTGAAAGTACAACTCTCAGAGAAAGAGAAGTTGATAGAGACCCTAAATGGAAAACTAGAGAAATCCACTGAGGAGATTCAGCTGATCAGAACTAAGTTCAATGACCTCTCTGAGAAGCATGAAACTCTACAAAAGTGTGAGGATAGTGTGCAGAGAAAGCTAGCTCTATTGAATTCTGCATCTAAAGTAATAGATGCAATTCAGAGTTATCAGAGACCTGCCACTATAAAATCTTGATTGGGATACATTCCAGGGGGAACCTCACAAGGTCATCTGAATGCTACTTCTAGTAGCACTAAGACTATCTTTGTTAAACAAGTGGCACCTAATCTTCGAACTGAAGAAATGCCCAAAGTTTTAGACAAGGGTAAAGGACCTATGGTTCCAGAAAAACTGAATGTTCAGGGAAGAAAGCCCAGACCTCAGGAAAAGTCTAGAAAACCTGACCACTCAGTAGGAAATTTTCAGGCAAGTACTTCAAAGCCTCAGGCTAAGAATACAAACCTGAAGAGATCAATACTGAACCAGCAGAGAAATTTTCAGAAGAGAAACACTCAGCAGAGACATTCTCAACTGAAAAGACCAAGTCCCCAGATTACTGAAAGACCCCAATTTCAGTACAAACAACCCAAACCCCACTTGCCTAAGTGTAAAGGTTTCCTGAACCCAAGTCAACAGAGACAAAGACCAGCTGCACAAAAGCCAAAGCAATGGAACAAAAGGCCTGTACCCAAGAAAAATTCTAAGGCTCATGTTCATGCCAAGGCTAGCACTAATACACAGGATACTGCTAAGGCACCCAGAGTGGTAAATGTGTATGTAGATGTTTATGGAAGACAAATTAACCACTCTAAAGTAATTAGAGTTGTCAGGCAGATTTGGATTCCAAAAGGTACAGCTAACCTGATAGGACCCTACACCAAATGGGTACCACAAAACTAATCTGTTTTCAGGTAAACATAAAAGGACACTGAGCTGAATGAAGACATCATAACCCTGATGAAAGAAGATCTGAGATGTCATTGTTGGAAGATGAATTTCCTTTTTGGACTTCAGGAGAAACAAGCTAAGGAAGGGATATTCATCTGAGATCATGTTGAGAAGAAAGACATCAGGATGGAGAAAATTCATACTGATAAGCAGAGAGCTGATATCTTGACTAAACCTTTGGGTCAATCAAGATTTCGTGAACTATCGATTGAATTAGGGATGTTGGATCCAGTGTATAAAGCAAATCAAAAAAATTGAAGGTTTTCAGATGCATGAAGTTTTCTCAGGATTTTACAGAGAAACTCAGGATAAAATTGGATGTACTGAAATCTGACTCTTGGGAACTCAGATATACTGAAGGTCAGTGTTGGGAGATGAATTTTAATAAAGATTTATGATTTTGATTAGATCCCAAAAACCCCTGAGTATGACATGTTCAGAATGATCTTGATAGTTGAGTCAGGATTTAGTTTTTAGAATATTCAGGATGTTATCTGCGGAATGTATAGTCGCCAGATATAGTTCGGATAGTTATCAAGACTCGATGGATAATGAGTAAATCAAGACTTCAATGAGAAGACTCGAAGACATCACCAAGATAAAACTACAAAGATTCGAAGACATCAAGACTCGAAGACCACAAGACTCGTAAGACTCAAGACACAAAGATCAAGACCGAGGAACTAAAGATCAAGAATATCAAGGCCGCACTTTCAAGACTCGAGAAGGTATCAATGCTCGAGATGAACTCAATGTTCCGAGGCAATTTGATATATCTATCTCAAGGATGCAATCTTGAGAAGATCGCGATTCCTTAGAAAGTTAGATATCTCCCAAGACATTCAAATGCGCATAAAAGGAACTAAGTCGGGAAGTGTTGTTAAGGTTATATCAAACTCAGAGTTTGTAACCAAAAAGAGCCGTTGAAGGTGTTTACCTTTAACTGGAGACAAAAGTCAAAAAGAGGAAGACAACATCACCATCTATACCGACAATCGACAAAATGTGTGGTCTCAAAAAAAGATGTCGATGTACAAAAGTTCCAGACTGCAAAAAGTGAAGACCGGCTACATGAAAGGCTATTGCCTAGAAAGTGTTAGGGAGTTTCAAACCCTAAATATAGCCGTTTCACACACCATAAGAGGGAACTCACGGAGCTGTCTCTCCAACGGATAGTTTTCAAGAGTGACCTTGGTGTATGCCTATAAATACTAGTGACCCTCTACATTGTAAGGTGTGACGGAAATTTATACTAAACTTAAGAGCTCAAGCCTATTCTTGTAAAAGATAAAAGCACTTTCGAAAAACTTAGAATTTCCCAAGTGCTTCAATATTGAAGAGAGCTCACTATACTAAGCCTAGCTTGATAAGAATTATCAAGCTTAGTCGAGATATCCTAACCCTTTGCATTGTGCTTTATTGTAAAGGATATCTCATCTGAGTTGAAAACCAACCAAGAAACCCCAAACCCTTGTGAAGGTAGTTGGAGTGTGTTTGTTGGTGAGAAGTGTTGTAAAGAGTTAGTAAACTACACAGAGTAGTCGAAAAACTCTAGAGGAGAAGTTAGTAAGCTCTGAGGTAGTCCGAAAGCTTGTGTGTGATTGAGTAAGTAAACTACGGAGGTAGTCGAAAGCTCAAGGTCGGGTTGAGTAAGTAAACTATGTGGAGTAGTCGTAAAACTTCGGGGCGAGTTGAGTAAGTAAACTCTGAGGTAGTCGAAAAGCTCGAGGTTGATAGTGAATTTCTCTCAAGAGTCGGGAGAGGGGCGTAGGAGCTTGAGTCTACGAACCACTATAATTGATGTGTTCTTTATTGCTTTCCTTATCCATGCTTATTTGTTGCATTGACTTGATTTTGAAAAGCATACTTTTCAATCGATATTCGATTGGAATCAATCCAATTTGAAGTTGCATAAGTGAATCACGACCTAATCACTATTTCATAAAGGGAAGGTTTTTCAAAGAAAGCTTAAAACGAGTATAAACTAAGGGCCAACCATTCCAACAACCGAGTAGCTTAGAAACGGATAGTTACCAAACCGAACGTTACTCTTACGAGGTTCATTAAGTTAGTTATCGATCCAAGCAACTCGGGATCTCTGACACTCGAGGACTCGGTTGGGATTATCGAGGTTTAAAGCGACTCGGGATCACTTGTCTCGATGAGACTTTGACTCGGAGCGATCTGTCTTCTCGAACCTAATCTTCGAGGATTATCGACCCAAGTGACCTCGAAGAAAAAAAAGTTTTAAAAACACTGAACACGTGTATTCCCCATACACGCGTGTAAGACTTCGTTTGCACCGACCAACAAGTGGTATCGGAAGCGTTGGTTCAACTTGACCACTGCTTTGTGTTGACCAAAGTTTTATTTTCAAAAATACTTGTGGTCTATCCGAACTCCATCTTATTTGTTTGAAACCTTTTATTTTTCAAGAGATCGTAAAAATGTCTTCTAAAAATCTTCCCATGTTCTCGGTGGAGAACTATGACATATGGAGATCGAGAATGCGAGGCTCATCTCAGATTCCAAACATGAGCGTATGTGGAGAGTGGTCTCTCAAGGACCATTCCAATTCAATCATAGTGAATCCCAGAGGAAATGAAGATGAGAGAATTGATCCTAGAGCAGAATTTCCTAAGTCCGATGACCAACCGACTCTGAGGAGAGAAAGTTAGTCAATCTAGACTACATTGCAAAAGACACACTATACAAAGACAATTGATGATGGTGTGATGGGAATGATCTCTCACCGTGTATCTTTGCTAAAGAGATTTGGGATAAACTAGTCATTATGTGCCAAGGCACGATCATATAAAAGAAAACAAACTTTCGGTGGCAATTGGAAAGTTTGACAGTTTTGAAATGGATGATGGTGAATCAATAGACAAACTGGAAATCAGATTCACTAGCATCATGAATGATCTAAATGCACTTGGAAATAAATACCCACGAGAGAGAAGTTGCATTGAAAATTCTTAGAGGTCTATCTAAGAAATGGGATATTCATGCAAAGGTGATTGAAAACACCAAGAATATTAACTCAATGCCTTACCAACAAGTCTTCTCCCGAAATGAAAAGCCTATGAATTTGTAATTGATAAGAAATCCAAAAAAGGCCGACAAAGAAAGATGATTCTTCATCGAGTAAGAATGTGGCTTTAAAAGCCAAAGATAAAACTCAGAAAAACTAGAGAGTCTCGAGAACCCCCATGCCAAAAATCGGATGAGCTTGAGGAAAAGCTAGCACCGATGGCAAGAAGGTTTGATAGACTCAATAGTAGATTTGGAAAATACAAAAGCTATTACAGAACCACAGTACCGGAAGAAACCCGAGGACGGATCAACCGAGAAGAAGAAAGACACGAAAAGTTCAAGGATCTTCATCCAAAAGAAAGGACTCCAAGTCCAAAGAAGGAAATGATCGGGATGATGATACCAACAGATGCTATAATTGCCCGAAGAAAGGTCACTTCCAAAGATGATTGTCCGGTTTTGAGTGCTAAGGAGAGAAGAGAAAGGCAAGCTATAAGAGACCGTAAGTTCTCAAGCAAAAAGGCCATGGTTGCAAAAAGAAGAACACTCGAGGAGGAATCTAGCTCTTCGGATGAGATATTTCTCGACAAAGGAAAGTGATGACATCCGTCTCGATGGCCATTGAGGAGGTAAACTCTTCTTTCTCTCTTGTTGTTGCTCCTACACTAGCACAAGAGTTTTCAAGTTCCACCGAAAAAAACTCATTTTGACTGATGGATTCTTTCGAGAATCGATGAAGGACTATCTTTGTTTTTGCAAGGATCGCTAAATCAAACTCAAGAGCGAATAAGGAACCGAAAAGTTTGAAAATCTAAAATGGAAAGACTCTAGCAATATTGAAGTCACTTCTCAATTAATGGGAGCTACCGATGAACCGGATGTTACGAAAGTACAACTCTCAAAGAAAGAGAAGTTGATAATGTCCCTAATCGAAAAAGCTAGAAAAATCCATCAAGAGATTCAAATAATCGAATCGAGTTCAATGACCTCTCGAGAAGCATAAAACTCTCAGAATCTGTGAGGATAGTGCATGAAGAAGAAGTTAACTCTATTGAATAATGCATCTAATGTAATAGATGAAATTCAGAGTTACCGAGATCTGCGACTATAAAATGGATTGGGATATATTCCGGGGGGAACCTCACAAGGTCATCTAAATGTCTTTGCGTCAAGAAGAAGACTATCTTTGTAAAACCAATGGCACCTACACTTCAAACTCAAGAAATGCCCAAGGTTGTAGACAAGGGAAAAGGACCTATGGTCTCAAAGAAAACGAATGATCAAAGTTAGAAAAGCCCAAACCTCGGTGAAGGCAAGAAAACCTCGAGCGATCGATTGGAAAGTTTCAGTAAGTACTTCAAAGCCTCAAAGCTAAGAATGCAAACCCGAAAGGCTCCACACCGAACCATCGTGAGGAATCCTCGATGAGAAACACTCAAACAGAGACATTCTCAACTAAAGAGACCAAGTCCTCGGTATCTTTCGAAGACCCAGATTTCAAAGATGCATAACCCGAACCTCACTTGCTGGGGTAAAGGTTATCTCAACCCGAAGTCATCAAAGATTTAGTCCGCCGCACAAAAGCCCTAAGCATCTGAATGTAAGGCCCGAACCAAAGAAGAACTCTAAGGCACATGTTCATGCTAAAAGCTAGCACACATATACGTAAAAACTCGCTAAGGCACCCAGAGTAGTGGATGTATATGTTGATGTTTATGGAAGACAAATTAGCCACTCTAAAGTGATTAGAGTTGTCAGCAGATTTGGATTCCGAAAGGTACAACTAACCTCGTAGGACCCTACACAAAATGGGTACCTTAAGAATTGATCTGCATTTTTAGGAGGAAAACCAGGCACTAAGTCGATGAAAGATCACATGGCAATCGATGAGCAGAGATGGAAAAGCTCCTCGATGTATGGTATCTTGACAAAGGATGCTCAAGACATATGACAGATTCAAGAAGATGCTCGATGACTATGTTGAACAAAGAGGCCCACATCACTTTTGGAGATAACTACAAGGGATTGATCAAGGATATGGAACTTTGGAAGTCGACTCGATTCATATCCATGGTGTTTCATATGTATCTCGATTGAAGCATAACTTGTTTGTCAATTAGCCAATTCGTGATAAAGGTTTCAATGTTGAGTTCTCCAAGAACTTATGCTTTGTGAAAGATGATACATCACGAAAAGTATTACTTGGCCGGGTACAAGAAAAGGGAATGTGTATCTTGCTGATTGGAGTTCAACTCCTAAAGATACATGTTTAATTGATAAAAGTTCCACATATACCAGTTGGTTATGGAATAAAAGAATGAATCACCTAAACTTCAAAACCCTGAACAAGCTTGCAAGATTAGCTCTTGTGCGAGGGTTGCCTAATGAAGTGTTCAAGAAGAACACATTTGTGATGCGTGCGAAAAGGAAAACAAGTCAAAGCATCATTTAAAAGCAAAGTAGAAGTTTCTCTTGAGAGAATACTTCAGCTTTTGCATATGGATCTGTTTGGTCCTATAACACATGTGAGCACTAATGGCAGGAAATACACATTGGTAGTAGTTGATGACTACTCAAGATATACTTGGGTCATATTCTTACTCAGTAAGAAAGAGACTCGAATAAAGTCGCGAGAATTCATCGAAAAGACTCAAGATTGAGAAAAATCTGAGTGTGGTCAAAATCGATCCGACAAAGGAACCGAAGTTTATAAATCATATCATTTCGATTATTGTGCAAAGAAATGGAATTCTACATGAAACATCACCGCAAGGACCCCTCAACAAAATGGTGTTCTTTGAAAGAAGGAACGAACTCGAAAAGAAGTTGCCAAGGACAATGATAAATGGGTTTATATTCCTAAAAGATTTTAAATTTGAAGTCATCAACACACTTGCATGCTACTCTCGTAATAGATCCATGTCGACAAAAAGTCAAGGCAAAACGCCTTTATGAGCTTTGGAATGAAAGGAAGCCTCTTGTTTCTTTCTTTCGTGTGTTTGGTTGCAAGTGTTTCATACACAATAATGGTAAAGATCAGTTGAAAACATTTGATAGTAAAGCTGATGAAGGAATATTCTTAGGATATTCTGAAGTCAGTAAAGCTTTCAGAGTTTACAAATTGTAGGACTCTTATTGTGGAGGAAACACCTCATGTTGTTTTTTGATGAATACATTTGTGTTCGGAAGAAACAGGAACATGATGCAAATGAACCGACTAAGAGGATCACCAGATTAAGCCCGAAATGTAAAGATAAATCATCCAATCGAACTCGAAAAGAAGAAGTCAGTCACTATCTATGATTAGAGTGACTCAGACTCAGATAAAGAAGTTCAGGATGGAAATCAGGATGGTGAGACCGAGGAAAACCAACACTCCAAAGGTGACCAATCTGAACAGACACCAGTTCAGACTCAGGGAACGATGCCAATGAAGATGTGGTCACAGCTGAGGCAATTTCTGAATCTATCAACCAAAGGGGAACAAATGTCTCTGACAATGTTCTGAATAGAATTTCCCCTGAGGAAGATGATTCCCTTTCTCCTGTTTTGTTGTTCCCTGAGTTTGCTGATTTAACTGAACCTAACATTTCAAATGTTGAGGATACCATTGAAGGGGGAACATCAAGAAGGAAATGGTTAGATAGCCATCCTACAAGCCAGATTGTGGGTGATCTAACTGAAGGTGTTAAGACTAGAAGGTTCCATGGAGAGAGTGCACTATTCTGCTGCTTCCTATCAGAGAAAGAACCTACTGAGATTGGTGAAGCTCTACAAGATTCTCACTGGATTACTGCCATGCAAGATGAGCTGAATAAATTCTCGAGGAATGAAGTATGGGAGCTGGTAGATAGACCCGAAAAGGCACAATGTCATTGGAACCAAGTGGGTTTTCAAGAACAAAAGAGATGAAAACAACAACATTGTGAGAAACAAGGCAAGGCTAGTTGCACAAGGTTATTCCCAAGAAGAAGGCTTGGATTATGATGAAACCTTTGCACCAAGCAAGACTAGAAGCCATCGATTGTTTCTTGCATATGCTTTGCCCACATGAAGTTCACAGATCTATCGATGGATGTGAAAAGTGCATTTACGAACGGGCGTGCTTAAAGAAGAGGTTTATGTGGAACAACCTCCCCGGTTTCAAACAGAATGACCAAGTTTACGTGCTAAGAAAAGCTTTGTATGGTCTTAAACAAGCACCCCGAGCATGGTATGATACTCTTTCTCGGTTTCTTACTGACCATGGTTTTGTCAAAGGAACTGTTGATAGAACTCTGTTCGGGGATAGAGGATGGGAAGATATCTTACTAGTTCGGATATATGTTGATGACATCATTTTGGTTCTCCAAACCATCACCGTTGTGAAAAGTTTTCAACACTAATGAAAGGCAAGTTTGAGATGTCAATTATGGGAGAGATGAATTTCTTTCTAGACTTCAAGTGAAACAATCAAAGGAAGGAATATTCATCAACCAGGCAAAGTACACCAGAGATCTGATTGCCAAATATGGTGTACAGAATTGCAATGCAGTTAGAATTCCCATGAATACTAACTACAAGATGGATCCTCGATTACAAGGCAAATCGGTAAGTCATCTTCGATTATAGAGGAATCATTGGATCATTTCTCTATCTCACGACAAGTAGGCCGGATATAACATTTCTTTGTTGGGATATGTGCAATATACCGTTAATCCTAAAAAATTTAGTCACATGGATCTTTGCCAAAAAGATACCAAATATCTTAAGGGCACAGTGAATAGAGGATTATGGTATCCAGCTGATGATAACCTAGAGTTAAGTGGTTACTCAGATGTTGATTATGGAGGATGCAGAATTGACAGGAAGTCCACTTCAGGAACTTGTCAATTTCTAGGAAGCAAGCTGATATCTTGGTTTTCGAAGAAAGCAGCACCTCGATAGCAACAAGTACTCATCTGAAAATTTGAATATATGGGTCTGCGGGAAGTGCTTTGTGCCAGTACGCATTCTTTGCCTCGCACAACAATTGAGGGATTATAAAGTTGTAGCCAATGAAGTACCAATATTTTGTGACAATAATAGTGCCATTGCTATTTCACAAAACTCGATATTGCACACCAGATGCAAGCATGTGGATATCAGACATCACTTCATGTCGAGAAGAAGGACATAAGGATGGAGAAAATTCATACTGATAAACAGAGAGCTGATATCTTGACTAAACCTTTGGCGGAATCAAGATTTCAAGAACTTTCAGTTGAATTAGGGATGCTAGAACCAAGTGTTTAGAGTAAAATCTGAAAAATTGAAGGTTTTCAGATGCATGAAGTTTTCTCAGAATCCTTCTGAGAAGCTCAGGATAAAATAGAAATCTTGAATCGAGTCTCGAAAAACTCAAGAGCATATCTTGAACCAATTCAAGACTTTCGATTATTATCTTGACATTTTATCAAGATCAGTACTCAATAAGACTGATAGAGGGAAATTGGTCTGAAGAAGTAATGACTCATGCGATCCATTTATTGCTCAAGTAAATTCAGTAATCATTCGCAATAAATATAAAAACACCTGAGGAATGTTTTTTTTTTTTTGGGCGGGATCGTTTTAAATTACGAAGAAGGTCAACAGTAATTTAATGCTCTGCTACATTAATGACCAATGAGGATGTTTTGGCGGCTTACTTTTTCGAGATCGCTTGGTTCAGATACTGATTAATCGGAGATTAATCTCAACTGTTTTACTCACCTAACCAACATGATTCCCCACGATCTCAAGGTTATATAAACCCCAATTAGTCATTCTAGCCAAAATTTTATCAAACCCTTCGTTTCCAAATCCTCTGCAATTAAAAATCCCCTTTTGCCCAGAAATTCTCCAAACCCTAAAGCTTCACTTCTTCAATCAAACTCTAAAATGGCTCCAACCCCGCTTAGAAGATTAGCCAAAACCAACAAGCCGTGGGTACGAAGTTCGTTGTCTCACTTGAAAGCACAACCAACTCAAAGCCGAAAGAGGAGGCTCTGCGATATGATTCGATCGCTAAACTCACCCAACTAGTCGCAAAAACCCACTGCGACGGAGTTTGTGAAAGAGGTAATCGAATTCATCTCAGAATTTTGAGATAGATGAAGAGGGTCAGATGCATTCTAAGTTAAGCAGATCACACTTAGAGCGATCATCCAAATACGTCGATTTTGAGAGGGATCTCAGATATAGTTCAAAAAAAATCAATGATGTTTTTGAGCTCTGTGATAGAGAGAGGATCTACGACGATATGTCGGTAGAGAGCAGAGTACTTAGATAGGATTGCCGAGAATCTGTTAAGTTTGAGGCGACAATCGCATAAAAGGCACTGAAGCCACAATATCATGTGTTGATGGATATTGTGAGCAAGTGCATCATGAGTCTTCTTGGGAGTTTTGAGCGGATAAGTACCCCAAGCTCAGATTGATGGCGGCGATAGAAGCTTCACCCACCACAGATTTCAACCGTCTGAAATTCTGATTCAGACGGTGAGTGAAAGCGCACCAAAGTTTTGAGGAAGATTGACGGGCGATCTCAATCAAAGGCAAGATCCACCATGCCACCAAAATTGCTTACATTTTGGAGATGTGCGAGAGAGGAGGGATATCTTCGCCAATTCGACCCCATTTCCTAAGTCCAAAATTCTCCTTAAACCCTTTGCTGCAAGGAAGCAGGTCATCAGGGGGGAGAGAGAAAAGAAGGTAGAATCACCTTCTGCAATTGCTGAAAAAGAGACCCAACAAACTAGGGGGAAGGTGTTGTTGAAGGCAAAGATGGAGCAGGAGCAAAAATGATGAAATGTAAGAATCTTGCTCCAAAACGCAGAAGATTGGTGGTTCTCACCGATGAAGATGAAAGTGATCTTGAAGAGATTCAACCCGAGGGCCAAACCGGCCGTGAGTTCACCATTACAAGTGTTGGCTCAAAGGTTATCTCTAGGACACAGGATCGACCGGCGAGGAGTGTCTTTTTCTCGAGGTGCTCGAGACATCGCCAAGACAGAGATAAAAATTTCTCGGGAAATTTTCAAAGAGCCTCGACCTCGGAGATGCCTACACTCGATGTGCGTGCTCGACAGCAAAACCTATTTCAGAGTCGATCCAAGATGTTCCAAGCTCGCACGCATGAGCCAACTCGACTAAACTAAGGATATACCGATCAGCCTCTTTAACCCACTCAGACATGCAAACCGAGGACTGATCCGACAAATTCTCGATGATGTCAGACTTCGACTCGAGCACATTATTCTGATGAGCTCCCCGAAAGGATCTACTTCCTCGATCCCTTAGCGTAAACTTCAAATGAACCGTAGAGCTCGAGATGGAAGAAGGCGGGCGAGGTCAAGAAGGCGAATGGAGGAGCAAGGGGGGAACGGTTCATACTTGACTGATACCGAGCTCAAATCATACCGATCTCTGCAAGATATTTTCTTGATTAAGGACAATCAGATTTATCCTCAATCGGACTCTTCCCGAGATGCTTGATATTGCTTTGCTTTTAGAGGGGAAGACCGGAATGAGGAGACAAATTTCTCGACCAACTTCTCGGGGTTCGTATGACAAAGCTCGGGGATGAAAAACTCCGATTTTGATGAGCCGGTTCGTATAAGTTGGGGTCGAGGAGAGAGCAACCGGGTTGGTGCCCCAAGCGTGAGACAAATCTCAAGATGGAGATGGGGACCAACAGGAGATATTGAGAAGCGATCTTAGATTGAAAAGGAGACTTCTATTGTCGATCAACTTTGGATCTAGTCAACACCGAATGTTGATAGTACTCTTGGATCGAGGCGCAATTGAGACCGGAGCTCGTAATGAAGCTGGAGCTCAAGATGATCAGACAACACAGGAGGTACAGAAGATTCCTGAGATTGATCTCATTCCCCTGATAGAGAAACTTGAGAAGGTTGAGCCAATGATGATCAAGATTGCTCAGATGGAAGAAACGTTGGCCAATCAAGCTCAAAAGATGGACCAGTCCTTAGTCACTCTTCGTAATCGGGTGCAAATTCAAAACACTCTAACCACCCAGATGACCTCCATGGAAGGAAAGCTGAATGAGAAGCTGGAGGGAGTCAAGGCTGAGTTAAGTGATGAACTGAAGCAGAAACACCAGGAAAGTTCTGATTTCCTAGAGGTGAAACTGGCATAAAAGAATGAGGTGCTAATCAAGTCTGCTGTTGAGGAAATGAGCTCAATGCTCATGACCAAGATAACAGAGATGTTCAAAGAAGCACTCTCCGGCCAGTTTGCCCACTTATCTGAAGAATTTTCTGTGGCCAAGAACCATCTAAGGAGGCTGGAAGACGAACAAGATCAGATAGCAGGAGAAGTTCGCTGTGTGAGCAAAGAGCAATATCACATGGACACATCACTCTCCAGACTTCTTCCAAATTACGGTGCCAAGAAGGGGGAAAAGGAAGTCAAGATCTCGTAAAAGTTCATGGCACGCACATTGGAGAAGAAGGCCGTAAAGATGTCAAATGTATAATCTAGCAAAAGCCTTTAAAGAAGCTCTGAGCTACCGAGAAGTTAAAGTTCGCCAAGTAGAAAAGCCTATCTACACTGAAGTTTCGAAAGCAAGCTATGCTTGATATTGCAAGAGAGAAATCGCTTATGATGAGGAAAGCCCAGGCGTTGTTCAACCCGAAAGCAAACGTCAAAGGCTTTAAGCCAATCCAGAGAAAACCGATTCGATGATGAAGAAACAGAATCAACCAAAGGAATCGAGTCTCAACCTCGTAAGAAAGTCTTCAACACGAGAAATGCCCCAAGACACTCCAAGAAGAACAAGCTAAGAAAGTCACCAGATCGGTCTCAAGAACGCCCTGTGGATCGTAAAGAAGATAGACGAAGAGCGTATGGAAGGAGTGATTTCGTGAAGTTTATGGCAAGCGGAAAGGAACATCAAAAGCACTAAAGTGGCCCCACGCTTGATAAATGGATGCCTATCAAACTCAACGATATGTGGAAGAAGTCAAGAGAACCTTCCGGTTTCAATTATGATGTTCTCGTGGAATGGAGAGGGAAAGCTCGGATCGTAATGAAGCTTTCATTGAATACCTTCTTATCTTCTATCCAAAGTATCTACAGAGTGGATTAACTTTTATGGATGAAGGAGAGGTATGTATAGTAGCCCCGGTCCATATTCCTATCCACCTCCAAAACTTGATAATGGCTTGGTGAATGAGAAGGCCATTACTCAAGAGATTGCTCAAGATCTTTGGTCATTGGGTTTAACAGAAACAATCCGGACATCATCAAGGAAAGAAATGAGTCAAGAAGAAAAATTTTTGGAATGTTTGACCCGAGGTGCCGGCCCGATGAAGTTGAGAATGAAGCAAATCAAGAGCGGAAGACCAAGAGCCAAAATTAGAAGATCAAGACCAAGACTCGGAAAGATTTTGTAATCTTTAAATTTTGTCTTTTTAATTTTGTTGATAAACTCATTGTAATATGTAACGGGATACCAATCATCAATGAAGATTTATCATTATGCTCAAAAGATAATATCTCATTATCTTATTTACATGTCTTTTATTTTGATATGCCTGAATGAATGTCTCTGAACCAATTGTATGTTGATAAGGGAGAAATTGTTTAAGTATTTGGTAATGAACTAGTTAAAGAGATTCATTACTGAAGAAATTGCTGAATGATTAAACTGTTGAGAAACTCTGAAATTGTTGAGAGATTCTCTGATTTAAGAAATTGTTGGGAGACAACCAATCTTGTAATAGGATAAACTGAAACCTGAGTATAGGTTATTTGTTTGTAACAAGATAGGTTTTGGCATCATCAAAAAGGGGGAAATTGTTGGGAGATGAATTTTAATAAAGATTTATGATTTTGATTAGATCCCAAAACCCCGAGTATGACATGTTCGTAATGATCTTGATAGTCGAGTCGATTCGCTTTTTAGAATATTCGTGATGTTATCTGCAGAATGTATAGTCGGTAGATATAGTTCAAGATAGTTATCAAGACTTCAAGAGGATACTTGAGTAAATCAAGACTCAAGAGAAGACTCAAGACATCACCAAGATAAACTACAAAGATTCGAAGACCTCAAGACTCGAAGACTCAAGACACAAAGACTGAAGACTGAGGAACTAAAGATCAAGAATACTGAAGGCACAGTAATTAGTGAAGACTCAGTAAGGTACCGAATGCTCGGATGAACTCAATGTTCCGAGGCACTTCAATATATCTATCCGGGAAGGATGCAATCATCGGAAGATCGCGATTCCTTAGAAAGTTAGATATCTGCCAAGACATTCAAATGCGCATAAAAGGAACTAAGTCGAAGTGTTGTTAAGGTTATATCAAACTCGTAGTTTGTAACCAAAAAAGAGCCGTTGAAGGTGTCTACCTTTAACCGGAGACAAAAGTCAAAAAAGAGGAAGACAACATCGTACCATCATACCGACACATCGACAAAGGATGTGTCTCTCGAAAAGATGTCGATGTACAAAAGTTCCGCAGACCAAAAAAAAGTGAAGACCGGCTACATGAAAGGCTATTGCCTAGAAAGTGTTAGGGAGTTTCAAACCCTAAATATAGTCGTTTCACACACCACAAGAGGGAACTCACGGTCTGTCTCTCCAACGGATAGTTTTCAAGAGTGACCTTGGTGTATGCCTATAAATCTTGGTGACCCTCTATTTGTAAGGTGACGGGAAATTTATATCAAAACAAGAGCTCAAGCCTATTCTTGTAAAAGATAAAAGCACTTTCGAAAAACTTAGAATTTCCCAAGTGCTTCAATATTGAAGAAAGCTCACTATACTAAGCCTAACTTGATAAGAATTATCCAAAGCTTAGTCGAGATATCCTAACCCTTTGCATTGTGCTTTATTGTAAAGGATATCTCATCCTAGTTGAAAACCAACCAAGAAACCCCAAACCCTTGTGAAGGTAGTTGGATTGTGTTTGTTGGTGAGAAGTGTTGTAAAGAGTTAGTAAACTACACGGAGTAGTCGAAAAACTCTAGAGAGAAGTTAGTAAGCTCTGAGGGGTAGTCCAAAGCTTGTGTGTGATTGAGTAAGTAAACTACGGAGGTAGTCGAAAAGCTCAAGGTCGGGTTGAGTAAGTAAACTACGTGGAGTAGTCAGAAAACTCAGGGCCGAGTTGAGTAAGTAAACTACGGGGTAGTCAGAAAGCTTAGAAGTTGATAGTGAATTTCTCTGAAGAGTCGGGGAGAGTGGACGTAGGAGCTTGAGTCTCTGAACCACTATAATTGCCGTGTTCTTTATTGCTTTCCTTATCTCATGGCTTATTTGTTGCATTGACTTGATTTTGAAAAAGCACACTTTTCAATCGATATTCGATTGGAATCAATCCAATTGAAGTTACATAAGTGAATCACAGCCTAATCACTATTTCATAAAGGGAAGGTTTTTTAAGAAAGCTTAAAACGAGTATAAACTAAGGGCCAACCATTCCGCAACCGAAAGTAAATAGAACATATAGTTACCAAACCGAACGCATTTTCCGAGGGTTCAAAGAAGTTAGTTATCTCGATCCAAGCAACTCGGGATCTCTCGACACTCGTGACTCGTTTGGGATTATCTCGAGGTTTCCGAAAGCGGCTTCGAGGATCAACATCTCGATGAGACTTTGACTCGGAGCGATTTGTGCTTCTCGAAACCTAATCTTGTGATTATCGACCCAAGTCGACCTCGATGAAAAAAAGTTTTAAAAAAACACCAACACGTGTATATTCCCCCCCCTGGCGTGTAAGACTACGTTTGCACCCGGACCAATAGTCGATTTCTCGATATATCGAACCTGCTTCAATACTCAAGATTATCATCGACATTTTATCAAGATCAATACTCAGTAAGACTAATAGAGGAAAATTAGTCTGAAGAAGTAATGACTCATGTAACTCATTTATTGCTTAACTGAATCTCAGTAATCATTTGCAATAAATAGCATAATACCTGAAGAGAATGTTTTGGGCGGGACCTTTGAAATGCCGAAGAAGGTCAACAATCATTAATTGCTCTGATTCAATTAATCACCAATAAGGTTAAAATGGCGGCGTATTTTTCGTGAGATCGTCACCCGATTAGTCGATGATGAATCTTAACCGTTGATTTTAATTAATCATACAATTTCCCACGAATCCACTCTATATTCATTTGAAAAACCATTCAAGCCCATTTTATTACCTTCGTCTCCAAAAACACTCTGCAAAATTCAAAACCTTTTTGCCCAGAAACCTTCGTCATTTTCAAACCCTACACTTCAAAAATCCTCAAAATGACTTTCTCTATATATGATAAACTCGCTATTTCCAATAAGCCATGGTACGAGTATGTGGTGTCGCTCGAGAGTTCATCCAACGCTACCCACGAAGAAGAAGCACTTCATATGATCCGAATCGCGAAACTCACAAATCTCATCGCAAGCCAACCGGAAGCCGAATACTCTAAGGAGGTAATAGAGTTTATTTCAAATCTGAGATTAGATGATGAGGATGGTATCGAGTCCCAGATTACTGTTTCCCATCTAGAACATAGCTCTAAATACGTAGATTTTGTACGGGAGTTGTATATAATCCCTAAGAATTTAAATGTTGTATTTGAGTTGTGTGATAGAGGTGAGGATCCCACGACTTATATGTTGGGTCGGGAGCAGGAATACCTTGATAGGATAACAGAGCATCCTATTAAGTTCGAGGCTACATTGAATAAACGACATTTGAAGCCAAAATACAGAGTTTTGCTAGATATAGTTAGCAAATGTATAATGAGCAGATCCGGAAGTTTTGAGCAGATCAGCACGCCAAAGCTTAGATTGATAGCTGCTATAGAGGACTCACCCACCACAGATTTCAATTGGTTGAAGTATTTGATTACAGTGGTGAGTGACCAGGCCAAGCAGATCAAGAAGGAGGATGGATCAGTGGTGATCAAAGGCAAAATTCTTCATGCAACCAAAATAGCTTTTATTTTGGAGATGTGTCGTGAAGAAGAAGAAATTTTTGCCAACTCCTCACCCTTTCCAAAGTCTAAAATCATGTTCAAGCCTACAACTACAAGAAAGACTTTGAAGGGTAAGAAAGAGAAGAAAGTGGAATCAACTGCTGCTGCAGAGGGAGCTGCTGAAGAAGCCCATCAAGCCAGGGGGAAGGCTTTGTTGGAGGTGAAAAGGGAGAAGGGAGAAGCAATGAAGAAGAAAACCCTTGCTCCAAAGCGTAGAAGGATGCTGATTTCCACTGAGGAGGAGATGAGCGAACCTGAGGAGGTGGAACCTGAGGGCCAGAAAGCTCAGAAATCGCCATTACAAGTATTGGCTCAGGTTGTATCTACGGCAGAAGAGCAAACTGAGGAGCAAGTTTTCTCTGAGGTTCTTGAGACATCATCGAGCACGATAAATTTTCAAGAAATTTTCAAAGGACCTCGCACCTCGTAATGCCCTCAGTTTCCTACGAGGAGCCGCCGCTTCAAACCTCATAGAAGCTCGATTTTACCGAGGAGTTGCCTCGTCAATCCTCGATCTAGCCGAACCTCAGAGTTGTTTAATCTTGATGAGCTCCTCGAAAGGATCCATTCCTTGATCCTCGTGAAGAACTTCCCACCGAACCCGAGAGTCTCGTCAAGAAGGGCGGAAGAGACCGAGGGGGCTACAAGGGAAACGGTTCATACCGATGTGTTCCCTGTTTAAGCACATATCCCGACCTTCAGATCTTTCTTCAGATTGAGGTCAACCTACATTCTCAACCGCACTCTACCCGGAGATGCTCAACATTGCTTCATTCAGAGGTGAAGATCGCGGAATGAGGAGATCGCAAAGGTCGACTCGCCCGGGTTCAGAAGACCAAGCCCAGGATGAAAGTGTCGATTTGATGAGCTGGTCGTGAAGAAGCTTGGCTGAGAGGAAGAAGCCGCGTTGGTGCCCGAGCTCCAAAGACAAAAAATCAAGATGGGGACCAACAAGGGAATGCTGAGAAGCAATCTCAAATGAAGAAGGAAAGTATTGATGCTGGAGAGCCTGATATCACACATCCTCAGACCGACCGTTAGTACTCTTGAGACCGAGGCTCGTGGAAACCGGCTCGGATGGAGACCGGCTCGATAGAAACCGAGGCTCGAAGAGAAGCAACCACCAGACAAGCAACAGATTCTCTATGCTCCAGAGATTGATCTCACTCCCATTGTGGACAAGCTGGACAAGGTTGTGCCAATCGTGGAGAAAGTGGCTCAGATTGAAGAAGCATTGGCCAACTAGTCCCAGAAGATAGAAAAGTCGTGGTTCTACTTTGACCGATCGACCAGACTTCTCTGGATCGATAAGATGACCCGCCATGGAAGGAAGATGGATGGAGTCAAGATCGAAGCCGAAAAGTCTGAGTGAAGCGCTTATATCAAAGAAAAGGATCAAGATTTCTAGAAGCAAAGCTGGTGGAGAAGAATGATCTACTTATCAAAAATACTGTTGAGGAAATGAGCTCCATGCTCATGACCAAAATGACAGAGATGTTTAAAGATGCTCTCTCCAACCAGTTTGCACAGATGTCTGAAGAGTTCTCTGTGGCGAAGAACCACCTGAGGAGGCTAGAGGAAGAGCAAGACCAGTTATCGGAGAGGTGCGGTGTCGCCAAGGAACAATACCATATGGACACTGCACTATCCAAACTTCTGCCAAGGTATGGTGCCAAGAAGGGGGAAAGGCCCGGAGCTGACCTGAGAGTATTATTGGCACACACCTTGGAGAGAAAGGCAGATAAGTAGGCTGAAAAAAAGAATATTGCTGAAGCCTTGAAGGAAGTTGAAGCCACTGAAAAGCTTAAGTCCAAGCAAGTGGAAAAGCCTATCTACACTCATGTTTCTGAGGAAACAATGCAGGAAGTTATTGCTGACAAACTGAGTGGTAGAAGAAGGGTGGAAACAAGCCAAGCCGGTGCAGAACAACCAATCAAGAGGAAGGTTGTGGCGTTTGTTGAACCTGAGGGGAATAGAGCTAAGGCTTCTAAGCCAACTCAGAGAAAGCTGATAATGGATCTGGAAGAGTCTGAAGAGGAACCACAAAAGGAAGTCTTCAACACCAGGAGAGCTTTGAGATCACTTCAGGTCGAACAAGCCAAGAAAACTGCTACATTAGTTTCAGGAATTCCTTTGATAAGGAAAAAGAAAGAAGAAGAGCAGAAGCGCAGAAGTGGTTTCAAAAAGTTCCTGAGCAAAAGGAGAGGGACAGCTAAAACTCAGAAGTGGCCGCACATTGATAAGTGGATGCCAATTCAATTCAATGATGCTTGGGAAGAGATAAAAAGAACCTTCTGGTTTTACTATGAAGTTCTGAGAGAATGAATAGGGGAAAGCTCAGATTCAAATGAAGCCTTTATTGATTATCTGCTGACCTTCTATCCAAAGTACTTACAGAGTTGGATTAATCTTGTGGATGAAGGGAATGTTCAGATCACTGCCCCTGGTCCATACACATACCCTGCTCCTAGGCTAGAGAATGGCTTGGTAAATAAAACAGCCATATCTCAGGAAATTGCTCAATATGCCATCCAGTTAGGCCTGACAGGTAACAACCCTGATATCATCAAGGAGAGAGATGCATTGAAGAAGATATATTTTGGGATGTTCAACCTGGAAGTGCCTGTGGATGAGGTTGAAGAAGAGTGAAGAGTTAGAGCTGAAGATTGAAGAAGACTGAAGATCAAGACTGAAGACTCTTGTAATTCTTTTGTTTTTATCTTTACTTTTGATAAGTTCATTGTAATCTGTAACTGTTATCATACAATCAATGAAACTTTATCTTTATGCTCAAAGATAATATCTCATTATCTTTTTACATGTCTTTATATTTTGATATGCCTTATGATGTGTTGTGAAATTGTTGGGAGAATTATTGTGAAATTGTTGAGATTTACCATTCTTGTATTGTAATAGGAAAAACTGAAACCTGAGTATATGTTAAGTATTTCTGTAACAAGATGGTTTTGGCATCATCAAAAAGGGGGAAATTGTTGGGAGATGAATTTAATAAAGAAGATTTTGATTAGATCCCAAAACCTCTGAGTATGACATGTTCAGGATAATCTTGATAGTTGAGTCAGGATTCAGTTTAGAGTGTTCAGGATGTTATCTGCACCATGTATAGTCAGCAGATATAGATCAGGTTAGATTCTCAAGATTCTCAAGACTCAAGAAAGTTTCAAGTTTCAAAGATGAAATCGAGAAAGTGATGTTTCAAAGATGAAACCGAAAAAATCAAAACTCAAGATGAGATCGAAAATCAAGACTCAAGAAGAAATCGAGAAAACTGAAAAACTCAAGATGAAATCGAGAAATTGAAGACTCAGTATGAAACTAAGAAACTGAAGACTCAGTATGAAGACTCAAAGATATCGGGCCAAGATATCTCCGAAGACTCAAGACATCAAGACTCGTAAGACATCAAGACTCGTAAGACTCGAAGATCAAGACCCAAGATATCAAGACAAAGAAGGATATCAAGACATAGTAGCTTCTCAAGACTCGAAGAATTCATCAATGCTCAGTATAACCTGAATGTTCCGAGGCACTGAATAATATCTATCTGAAGGATACAAAACTGAGAAAAACGCGATTACTCAGATAAATAGATATTGCCCAAGACATTCTCATGAAGACAAAAGGAACTAAAACTAAGTGTTGTTAAGGTTATATCACTCAGAGATATTGACCAAAAAGAGCCGTTATGTTTGTCTACATTTACTGAAGACAAGAACCAATCAGAAGAAGACAGCACTGTACCTCACTGACACTGAAAGCGACAGGTCACTGAATCATGTCAGTAGTACTATGTTTCAGACTGCAAAAAGTGGTGACTGGCTGCATAAAGACATATTGCCTAAAACATGCTAGGGAGTATTCAAACCCTAAAAATAACATTTCATCACACACCATAAGAGGAAACTCATGAAGCTATCTCTTCCAACGGATAGTTTTTCAAGAGTGGCCTTGGTGTCTGCCTATAAATACTTGTGACCCTCTACATTGAAGGTTACGGGAAATTTGTAAGCAACTCAAGAGCTCAAACTTATTATTGCAAGTTGAAGCACTCGAAAACCCAAGAATTTCCCAAGTGCTTTACATTGAAGAGACCTCATTCGCTAAGCCTAGTTTTGATAAGATATATCCAATGCTTAGTAGAGATATCCTAGCCTTTGCATTGTACTTAATTGTAAAGGATATCTCATCCTAGTTGGAAACCAACCAAGAAACCCCAAACCCTTTGTAAGGTACTTTTAGTGTGATTGTTGGTGAGTTGGAGTTGTAAAGAGTTAGTAAACTACAGAGGTAGTCAGAAAACTCTAGAGAAGAAGTGAGTAAACTATCTTGGATAGTCAGAAAGCTTGTGTGTGTTTTGAGTAAGTAAACTACAGAGGTAGTCAGAAAGCTCAAAATAGAAAGGTTAGTAAACTACAGAGGTAGTCAGAAAATCATAGGAAGTGGTTAAGGAATTTCTCTGAAGAGTCAGAGAGAGTGGACGTAGGAGCTTGAGTCTCTGAACCACTATAACTTGCTGTCTGCATTGATTATCTGTTGCATATCTTTAACTGAAAGCATATTTTCACTGATATTCAGTTGGAACTAATCCACTGAACTTGCATCTAACTGAATCACAGTCTTAATCATTGTTTCATTAAAAGGAAGGTTTTCAGCAAAGCTTAAAAACGAGTACAAACTTAGGGCCAACCATTCCGCACATCTGAGTAGCTATCAAAGCAGCTCAGGATCTCTGAAAACTCAGGCTCAGTTGGGATTATCTGAGGCTTCTGAAAGCAGCTCATGATCACTGTCTCAGGTAGACTTTGACTCAGGGCGATCTGTGCTTGTCAGGGCCAAATCATCAGGACAACCTGACCCATCTGACCTCAGTGAAGAAAAGTTTTAAAATCACTGAACACGTGTATTCCCCCCATACACGTGTAAGACTCGTTTGCACCGGGACCAACAAGAATAATAATGATGAATAGTAAAGTATTTTTTTTGGGACTAATGTATTTTTGGTATTTTTTCTAAACAATTTGGATAATTTTTTTTATATATAAGTGTGTTCTATATACATTTGCATTAATAGTTCCAATGCCGGAGTCTATGGAAATTCATGTAAATCAATAAAAAAATGTATTCCACAATCCTGTCAAGTATATGAAAGTCCATGTAAATCAATAAAAAAAGTCAACCAAATTCTACATGGAGTCTATGAATTTTCTAATTCCACAGACTTTTTAAAGTCCAAAAAAATCCAATAGAATCTCAATTGAATACACCCTCCTTAATTTTAGAAGCTCTTTTTCTAATTTTTTTCAGTTTTTTTTTTCAATTTCAGTTTGCTTTTAATTTTAATTTCTGTTTTGATTTTTTTTTTCGACCCGGGCCCAAACCCGGTGGAGTAGTTCATGGTTCACTCGGCCCGAGTGGTTCATGGTTCACCCGGTCCGAATAGGTCATGATTTAGAAATGATTCATCCAAATTGAAATTGAATTCAATTGCACCAATTTCATCTTGTGCAATTGGTGCACAGGAGATTCACTCTTAATTATAAGGGTAGATACTTAAAAATGAGTAATACGACAAATAAGGTGGGATATAGAGTGAGACGCAAGTTTCTTATAATAACGAGTGATATTCTAAGAACACCCTAATCGTTTAAAACGAATCTCCCTAATTCATATGGTGACTTTATTTCAAATCTCTTAATTTTTGTTAGAAGTTATTTATAGTTTTTTAATTTTTTAATTTCAGTCATTTATTATTTAATTTTGATAAAATACCTTCCATTTATTTCCCTCTATTAATTATAAATCTCCCCATATTTATGTGGTTGCTATATTTAAAATACTTCATTTTCAAAACATATATATTAATTTATATTAAGTTCATACTCCATAATTTATAAATTTATACTCCCTCTTATTCTTTTTAAATATCACTAGCATGTAACTCGACGTACTATGTCTACATGAGATTGAAAATAGTTTTTATATCATTAATTTTAAGTTAAATACTTCAAATATTTATTTAGTTTCATTAATTCAATTATAGACGTAATTTTTTTTAATATTATACGTGCATATTATCATTCATTTCTTATTCTAAATTACTCCCTCCCATTCTTCTTAATGTATTTTTAGTTTTTTAGAATATTTATATAATAAATATATCAGATAATTTTACCCATCATTATATCATAATACCCATAATAATTAATTTTCATGATCATTTAAATTTTCTTATGCCAACATTAACCTTAATTTTTTATAATTAAATGTTTATAACAGTAAAATACTAGAAATAAGTACTCTTAGGTCCAAAAAGGCCCATAGAAAAACTCTTAGGTCCAAGTTACTTTTTAAGTAACTCTTAGGTCCAAAGTGTAGTTAAAAAGTCCATAATACCCCACATTAAATTTTAGCTCTCCTCCCCCAACAATCAACCGCTCTCATTCACTTTCTCTCATTTCTCTCCACTCTTTCTCTGTCTAACTTCTCATTTCTCCTTCCCAAAAAACTGTGGCTTACAGCACAACGTTCTGCAAAACTAAATGAGAGAGCTCCGACAGACTCCCTGTCGGAAACTAAGAGTTCATCGACGTTCTCCGATTGGAGAATCTCAACTATGTATATCATAGATCTGGATTTCGTGGCGGAATTCGAGATCGCGATGTTGGGATAACATATGCCAAGATCTATCGGGATGACCTTATAAACACAAATTTAAATTAACAATTATTACTAGCATGAATTAACCTAAGTGAATTCAAATAATAATTAATCCAACAGCAACATGCAAATAATATTTCACGTAAAAGATCCTAGCATGCGGAATTTCTAGGAGTTTAAGTAAACGTACCCGTTGGAGAGACGATCTGAGATAAACAGGATCAAGTATCTGGATACCCACCAAAAGTCCTTCTCAAGTATTCCCAAGTCCTCGTTCAATAACCCCGGTGGAAGGTACTCCAATGAACAATTTATAAACAAAGAAAAATTAAATAATTGTTGCACCACCTTTGTGGATTTCTAATATCTCCAACGCATGGAACTGTGGGTGGGGATGAAAAATTCATCCCCTATTTATAAGTGAGGGAGGGACGAAAATTTGAGGCCAATTAGTGCTAGGAAAGACCTTTTCTTGATCCCCAAGAAATCTTTAATATATCTCATATATTCTTCTTTCCATGTGTATTTTTTTTTCACAAAAATCTCACACCCTTATTTAGCCTTAAATTTTAAAAATTACATGAAGATTTGCAAGATTGGATTTTTTTTGAATTTATGAGATATTCTTGTATTCCAAGAATACATATATTTCTTCATAAAATCTTTCCAAGAAAATCAAGAAAATCGTTCTTCCCTTTCTCTTTATATTATTTTAAAAAATTACCACTTAAAGAAGCCAAGTGGGAGTTTTCTTGAATTTATGGGATAATCTTGTATTCCAAGAATACTTATCTCCTTTCCATAAAATCTTTCTAAGAAAATCTTCTCCCTCTATTTCATTAAGATTTCGAAAATTTCAAGGAAAAATAATGCAACAAATATTTAATTTATTTTAAGCACCTTTTATTAATGGACTTTAATTAGGCTACTTGAGGGGCCTTTAGGAGAATTAAGATGGACCTTTCAATGGGCTACTGAATTCCAATATTGAGCCATAATATAATTCAGCCCATTAATATTAATTAATACCACTATATAATTAATATTGCACTATCCAGCTTAACCCATATTACGGTAATATGACTCCCAATTATTATTTCCCGTGTTTAAGATTATTTAGTCCATTAATTAATTAAGCCACTGAAAAGCTTTATATTAATTAATATCTTTATCCTTGGAGTAAGGATAGCCCAGCTTTATTATCCATACCGAAAAATTAATTTCACTTGCAAGATTTGGTATGATAAAGGTTTCAGGCCCACCAAGGGGACCAATCACACAAGACATTGCAAGCACACGATTCTCTGTATTAATTTAGCAATTGTCATGCAATTAATATTATTGCCCAAGATATAGGGTATCGAACAACCACTGAGGTCTAACGATCTTCATCCCTTAAGTCAGTGTGAATGAGTTTATCCTCCCTGCAGGTCCGCTTCAGCGCATCGAATGCACTAGTGTAATCTCTTGGTCAAGAAAAGTCAATCTGAGCCTTACACATCAACTTCTACCAATAGATTATTCGGATCTATCTAAGTTGTGAAACACGCACTCATTTACAAGGGTATGTTAACGTGATCTTCTGTAATCTGGTATCACCACGTTAACTACAATGTAACACGTGCTATTATATGAACGGTTTGCAATAAATATGTGTAACATTCAATCATATTTAAAGCAACAGTAATAAATAATTTATTTCAGTAAATAAGTGTTTAATGCATAGGTTATACAAAGTAAAATCATACTTTCATGTATAACCCCAACACGCGAGGCCTACGAATTCATACGAGTGTCGATGAAAGCAGATCTGAACGGCGGTGGAGGCGATGGTTCATTTCAGATGCGCCCCGTCGCCACTTGCACCCTGATGAAGCCGCAATGCAAACGCCGATGACGGGGGCAATTTTCGATGCCGGCAAAAATTCGAAAAGGTATTTTAATTTCTTTCTTTTTTTATTTGTGGATCTGCTTGTAAATTTTGGGGATAATTAAATTTTTAGGGTTCATTTTTTTGTAATTTTTAGGTGGTCGCGGAGTGTGCCGCATCCTCGGCCGGAAGCCGTGTTCTTGTTTGTTGAGGATTCAACGCTGCCGGAATCTGCTGCTGAACAAGAAACATTTTTTTTTTCTTTTTGTAATTTCCTACTTTGAAATTGTAATTTTCTTTTTGTTTTGGAATTGTAATTTTTGTATTTGAATGCTGAACAAGAAATGTTGGGTGAAGAAGGAATTTATTGTTTGTTTTTTATTAATTTAGTTATCTGGGTTTAATGTTATTTTTATTTACGTGGTATTTTTTAATTTTACAGATTTGTGATATTTTGATTTACAGATCTGGTATTTTTATAGATTTTTACAAATATGAAATTTGGTTGATGGAGCAGGAAGAAGATGGGTTTTTGGATTTTTGGTTATGCATATGTTCATAATTTTATGAACAAATGCATAATTATTTTGCATATATTCATGTATTTGTGCATTTGTGCATATCGAAATGATTGTAAATTTTTTACTTAGAAAGATGTTGGGAGATGAATTTAATAGATTTTGATTAGATCCCAAAACCCCTGAGTATGACATGTTCAGAATAATCTTGATAGTCTGTAGACAGGTTTCAGTTTAGATCGGTTTCAGGAAATAGCTGCACCATGTATAGTCAGCAGATATTACTCAGGATTAGTATAGGAAGAATACATTAAGAGGGAACTCAGATTACTCTGAAGACTCGGATCATCCTGAAGAATCAGAAGACCCTGAAGACTCAGTGTATCTCTGAAGACTCAGATTATCCTAAAGAATCGAAGACCTCAAGACTCAACAGATCTCTCAAGACTCGATCATCCTCAAGAATCGAAGACCACAAGACTCGGACGTCTCAAGACTTAGAAGACCCTAATACTCGATAACTCAAGACTATCTCACTGAGGACATCTAGAACAATTTAAGTCCTGAACATTTATTGAAATATAAATGTTGTCCAAATTGATTGCATAGCATAAAAGGAACTAAAATTAAGTGTCTTTTAAGGTTGTCTCACCTCGGAGAGATTGACCTAAAAGAGCCGCTTTTGCTTGTCTCTATTCAATCGGGCTAAGAACTAATCGAGAGAGACAACGTCAGACTTCACTAACACACGTAAAAGCGACGTGGCACTCGAGGATGTCGGATGTACTGAGTTCCAGACTACAAAAACTTGGTGATTGGCTGCTTTGGTTACTTGTTACCCAAACCATGCAAGGGTTTGTTCAAACCCTAAAATAGCCGTTTATCACTAACCAAATAAGGAAACCCTTGATGCTATCTCTTCCAACGGATAGTTTTTCAAGAGTGACCTTGGTGATTTGCCTATAAATACCAGTGACCTTCACCATTGCAAGGTTACGGGAAATCAAGCAACTCCAGAGCTCATTCGTATTCTTGCATTTGAAGCAATCGAAAAACCTAAGATTTCCCAAGTGTTTCACCTTGAAGAGAGCTCATTTTACTAAGCCTAGAATCTATTAAGTATCCAAAGCTTAGTAAGATATATCCTAGTCTTTGCATCTGTTCTTCATTGTAAAAGGATATCTCACCTTAGTCGGAAACCAACCAAACCCAAACCCTATTGATTAGGGAGTTTGAGTGTGAGATTGTTGGAGAGTGAGAGTTGTAAAGAGTTAGTAAGCTATAGTGTAGTTCAGCCTGAAAAATCTAGAGAAGAAGTTAGTAAGCTACTTGTGACAGTCTGAAAGCTTGTGTGTGTTGAGTTAGTAAGCTGCAGTGGAGTTCAGCCTGAAAACTCATAGAGAAAGTTAGTAAGCTGCAGAGTTCAGCTAAAAGCTTGAGGTAGTAGTAGAAGTGAGTTAAGAAATTTTTCTGAGGATCAGAGAGAGTGGACGTAGGAGCTTGAGCCTCTGAACCAATATAACTTGCTGTGTTATTTGTTTTCTGCTTTGCATTATATCTCTTACATATTTTCACTAAAAGCATACTGAGTTTTCTGATATTCAGTTGGAATCAATCCACTGAGCTTGCATTGAACTAATCATAGCTTTAACCACTGATTTACTAAGTGATAAAGATTTTCAGCTAGATAAAACGAGTATAAACTTAGGGCTTACACATTCTGCACATTCTTGTTAAGCTAGAACAGATAGTTGTCAAACTGAACAAACTCAACTGAGTATTCAGTAATATAGTTATCTGATCCAAGCTTCTCAGGACTCTGTTTTAAATCTCAGATTAGTTGGGCTAATCTGAAGTTACTAAAAGCCGCTCAGTGTTATTGTCTCAGTAGACTTTGACTCAGAGTAATTTGTGCTTCTCAGGGTTGTTTCTTAGGACAACCTGACCCACTGATTTCAGTTTTGTGAAAAGTTTAAAAAATCACTGAACACGTGTATTCCCCCCCATACACGTGTAAGACTCGTTTACACCGGGACCAACAAAAGATAAGAAAAAATTGCTATTTTTTTTGTGGAAGGAAGATGAATGTAAATTTTTTAATTTAGATTTTTTTTTAAACCAAAAGAAGTTAGTTTTCATTATTGCACAAACAAATGGTGTCCAGTAGTCCATCCACAAAATTTGGAGGATCCAACCAACAAAAAAAACTCCCATAATGTCAGGAATTCCTAGCAAACTCGTGAGCCATGTAATTGACATCTCTTCTGACGAAAGAAATAGAAAATGAATCTTTATGCGCCAAAATAAATCTACACACTCGAACGTAATCACCAAAAACAGATAACAACTCTGTATTAGACCTGATCGCATCTACAACCACTTTAGAATCACCTTCAATACAAACTTGCTCCAAACCCAAAGCCTGCGCCCATGATAAAGCTTCATGGAACCCCATAATCTCCCCAACCTCGACATCTTGGCAACCTGCAAAAACCAGTGTTCGTGCTAGGATGAAAGCACCATCATCGTCTCGTAGGACCATTCCCACGCCGGTTTGTTCCGTGTCCTCAAAGAACACGGCGTCAACATTTATTTTTAGCGCCCCCCAGCCGAGGGTGCCGTGCCGTGCCTCGCAAACCGAACCAACTACCCGTTCTCTCCAAGCACAAAGCTCGATTGGCACGTGCTCCTGACCATTTTAGATATGTAAAATTTTGTAAGATAAATAAAAATGAATCTATAATAAAAATTAAGTTATCTCATATTTTATGTTGCACCAAGAACTTCATAAAAGAAGATGATTATCAAAAATAGAAAATTTTGAGGAGGGATGTAGCAGCAAGCCGATGGTGAAAGTTGAAAATGTTTCATGGGGAAGGGTGCAAGTCATTTAAGCTGCAGGAAGGTTGATGGAGGCTGACTAAATGAAGGGTGTTTAAGACATTCAACCACACCATTTGCACCTAAGAGTACTATGTAAAAGAAATTGGTCCTATAAGTACTAGTGAGGACTATTTTGGAGGAAAATTATTCATACGGCATATTTGTAGGAAAATAGTTTTTTTTTAATAACCATGAAAAGTAATCATTGAGAGTATATATGAGATAATGATGAGAGAAAATGTCAAAACGATAAGTATTATATAAATAATATATAAGACTAAAATAAGTATGAGATATAGTGTTAATGAGAGGAAGTAATTTAGAATAAAAAATAAATGAAAATATGCATAATTAATATTAAAATATAAAAATTATACTTATAATTAAATTAAATATTTAAAATATTTCATTTAAAATTAATAATAAAAAGATTATTTTAAATCTCACGTAGTACGTGGGGGTTACATGCTAGTTATACGATGAAATTTAGAAAGATGTATACAACATATAGAATATAATGCTAATGATATATATATATATATATATATATATATATATATATATATATATATATATATACTATCTTAAAAAGTGGTCAGGGAAGGGATTGAAATCATTTTGAGACCCTTTTACGCTTGTCATATTTTATTCTATGAATTTTCAGTCTTTTGTGTGATGTGATAGAGGGGGTGTTTGCAAAAACATAAGTGATTATAGTCACCTAGAATTGTGTGCATAAGTAATTTAGAGTATTTTATTTCTCTTTTAGTAGCTTAAATAAGCTCTCATAAGTTATCAGCTAGAAGCTTCAAAGAGGATGTTTTTAGTAGCTTATTAGTCTTTTTCAAAAACTTCTAACTTTTTTGCAACACTATTAACTTCTACTATTAATCACTTTTCCCATAATCACTTCTTTAACATCATAAATTTTTGCAAACACCCTCATAACCTAATAAAACATGACCTTTAATATTTACTTAATTTTAACGCTTCTTTTCAGTTTACACCTCTTCTCTTCCAAATCAATTTGCATTCAGACTACTTTTTCAAAACCATCCCAATTCTCCCAAAATACAAAATTGCGTGGAGCGGCTTTGACAATGGAGATGACTTGAGATTGAAATATGCTCTACATGGCGGCAACTTCGGTGATGGAGGCAGCTTTGGCGGCGGAAATTGTTTAGGATTGAAAATGCTCTAGATGGCGCTACTTCGGCGATGGAGGCGGCGTTCGTGTTGATTTCAATTTTACTGATTTAATTTCTAATTTTTTGTTCACTGTTTTTAGTGTACAGGAAGGGTGGTGCGAGAAAGAGACTTCGGCGATGGAGGCGGCTGACTGGATTAGCCGGCGTTCTTTGCCAACTCGGCGATCTAGCCAAGTGAGTTTTATGTTGCAATTTTGATTTTATGTTTCCATCATTTTCGATTTTCTTACTTTTTTATGGTTGTTTTGTTGGAATATTCGTGCTTTGGATTAAAACGTGAGGAATTAGGGGTTTTATGGAGGTAATAGAGAATCTGACAGCACAGAGGCGTTACTGTTCTGTGTTTGAATTTCGGCGATTTGGAGAATAATAATAATGTAATTGTTATATCTTGATTCTTAATTTGCTGTTCAACTTTGTGTTGCTTTTGGTGTTATGGATAACATGTGAAGAAATACTGGTTTGGTATGAAATAATTAAGAGTAGGTCTAGTGTGAAAATTCATGTATGAAAATCTATAAAATTGCCCTGAATCAACCATCTACACCCTAAACACTAAATAAATAACCCTAAATTATGACCTATTCGGGCCGGGTGAACTATGAATCACTTGGGCTGAGTGAACCATGAACCACTCAATTTTATCTTACCTTCACCAATTACAAAATTTTGTTGTAAATTAAAGTATTTTCATGTATGAAATTTTTCATACTAGACTTTGTCAATAATTAATTACTTAAAAACGCTTAAAGTGAGTTATTAGGTGTTAATTTTAAATTTCTACAATTCTATTCAGTATCTATTGTTTTGTGCTTGTAAATTTGAATTTTGAAGGAATTAGGGCTCTTTGGATTTTTCTTCTGTTACCAATCTTTTTATCCCGGCATTGTTAAGTTTCAATGATCTAATGCTCTAACTTAGATTAAATTTGTTTTTACTGCTCTACAGTATTGACATCTATAATGAAGTTGTGGTCTTGGTCTGATGTGTATGTTTCTAGATGAAACAGGTTTCTATTGGTATTTTGTGTAATAATAATCGAAAGTGGAGTTCTCTGTTATTACTTCCTGAATGAGTTTGAATCACAAATGATCCGATAACTATAGCCTCAAATAGATTTAGTCTCATAAGTTTTTTTATCTTCGATTTTAGTCCCAATAATTTTGACAATGTCCAATTTTAGTTCCAAATCGGTCGAAACAACGTTGTTTTGGCGTTTTAATTTGGGACTTTCCTGCTGATTCTGTGACTGGGCTGCTACATGTATTTTTTTTAATAGCTGGAATTTCAGGCATATAATTATTTTTTTTTTTAAATAACCTTAAAATTAAAATAAAATTGACGGCAATAATTAATCAAACACACTTAAAAATACACGTGGTAGTCCAGTCACAACATCCGCCGGAAAGCCCTAAATTAAAACGGTAAAACGACGATGTTCCGACCGATTTGGGACTAAAATTGGACATTGTCAAAGTTATTGAGACTAAATCGACGACAAAAAAACTTTTGCGACTAAATCTATTTGAGGCAAAAGTTATGGGACCATTTGTGATTAAACTCCTTCCTAAATTCCTATAATTAAAATGGCCATTTTGGTTGGTATAGAGGGCATTGCATGAATGCATTGGACAACTATCTTATCCATATGGGTGAGTTTTGCATATCATTTTTTTGAATGTGGAAGAAAAACATTCCACTACAAAGCCACCAAAAAACTTACAACCAGATACAAAGTGCAGAAATTTTCTGCACTTTAGTTCAAATTTGAACTAAAGTGCCACGTACATTAGTTTAAATTTCTGCACTTTGTATCTAATTGTAATGGTTTACTCAATCTTGTATCTAGTTGTAATTTTTTCTTTGAATGTTGATTTTTTCCCAATCTGAAATTTGGTTCTTGATGAATTTTTTTAACATTGTTTTTGAATTTAGATTCAACTTCTTTTGTATTCTGCGTAGGCTGGATATTTTCGGTGCAAATTCAGTTCCTGGGTTTTTGTTCAAATATTCCACCATAGGAGTTTCAGCGTTTAGGTTCCGCTAAACCAATTAAATTATTCCTTCTGGTTTCTTAGAGCATCCACAATGGATGAATGAATTTTCATCCATCCATCCACTCTCTCTCCTCCATATCATCTCCACATCATCTTTCATTACACCATATATACTTTTGTGGGCCCTTGTACACTAACAAAATATTATTAAATAAGGATATTTAGAATTAAAAAGAAAAAAAAAAACTGCCACAATAATTTCTCTCTCTTATCCAATGCATTGGATGTATTTGCTTCTCTTTACTGTCCAATAAAATACCACAATGATTTAAATTACAAACTCCATCCATCCAATCATTTGACAACCCATTAAATGCATAATTGTTGGGAAATTTATAGTTTTGATGAAAGTTCCAAAAACACATGTAATAGGACCAGTCAGACCTGTTAGCTGACTGATGTTTACATTACTGCTATAGGAGACCAGTTGATAATGATTGTATAGAAAAAAAACTGATGTAATAGATAGGTCACATATTCTCAATATGTAAAGGTCAGATCTGAAGAATCGAAAGAAAGGCGATATCCCATAAAAGTGTAACGTTAAACCGAATCGGAAGATCGGATCGAATCGATCTAGTCGGATAACCCAAATAAGTCATGAAGCTCAAACTTAGAATACTCGAAGATCGGATGACTTCGGAAGATCGGACCGGAAGACCTACATCGGCTGAGTCGGCCCGGTTGAAGCTAAGTCAACAGCGCCGGAAGACTCTATCGTAGATCGATCGATTCAGATCGATCGGATCAGCTCATAAGATGAAAAACCGATGTTTCATCTTATCATACGTCTGCGATCTAAACAAGAAGAAGACCAACCTTAGTTGGAGGAACAACACCGCAGCAAGGCTTTCATCCAATAAGGAAGAAACACGATGAAACAGAAGCCGATATCAAGGGATTCGATGTTGCTCTCTCAAACGGCTATAAAATACACATTCACGCTTTCAGCCATGCCGTTCCTGAAGCACGTCACATCAAGCCTGCAACTCTACCTAAAATAGCCTGAGATTCAAATTGCTTTCCCAACGGCTCTTTTGATCTCAAGGTCTATAAATATGGGATCACACTTCGAGTGATAAACGGAAATGCTTGGACAAACAACATAATTAAGAAGCTCAAACTATAGTCGATTTCATACGAAGAACACAACAACAAGCTTATTTTATATTGTGTTCATCCCATAAGTTCTTAGCAAGAAATCTTTTCATCTAGCTTTTAGGCTGCTTGTATGCAAGAAAAGATTTCATAGTTGGAACCTCAACAATCTTACCCAAACCCCAAGTTAGGATAAGTTGTTTAGCAAGATTCGATCTAGGGTTTCTAGTACTGATTTCTGGGATCGGTTGAGTGAGAACTCTTAAAACATCTGTTGGTGTACTGTGTTGGACTAACACACTAAACTAAGTCCAGTCGGTTAAGTCGGTTAAGTTGGTGCCCCTTGTGAAAGGGAAGAGTGGACGTAGGACTGGTTTGTCCGAACCACTATAAATCTTGTGGTGCTTTTTTGCTTTGATTAATCGCTCTCACATCGCACAATCTTAAAAGCGCATACATTCTAAGTTAAGATCAGACAGCACCAAGCTTCTGATCTGATCGGACCAGAAATTTCTGTCATCTGATTAAAAAGATAAAACTTGGAATCTGATTTATACAAACTGGTTTTTCACACGGTAAAACTTAGCTTCCGCGACACATCGCTTAATCCGATAGTTACCGAATCCGCTTTCGGCGTTCAATAAGTTGGTTATCGACTAAACCGATTCATTTCGCTTTCGATCAAAGCATTCTGCTCTCACACCGATCAAGACGAAAAGTTTTTCGAAGTCTATTCACCCTCCCTCTAGACTTACGCCCTCACTTAACCCGCTCGACCTACAAGTGGTATCAAAGCGGTTGGTTCTTCCCACCAATCGACTCTCAGTGTCATTGTGGTCAATCGAATCGATCTTGAAAAACCGTTTTTAAAACTCATTCATTTTCCAAAATCACTTTCAAAGATGGATAACACGTCCCAGATGTATCATGATCTGCCAAGTTCTCAATCGATGAGTATGCAGATTGGGCCATATATATGTCCAACCATCTAAAGCTCGATCGTTAAGCGTAATGATGGAAGTCATCGAGAGGACCCATCATCATTTACTACGACAATCCCCGCAATGGAGGAGATCCGGTTTCCCCACGTGAAGTCTTGTACGAAAAAAGCCAAAACGATGGACACGAAGAAAGAAAACTACATACTCGACACCATTGCAAGACATATCATCATGAAGACAATGGATAAGGTCACCAAAAGAAAAGATTAAGTATCTCAAATCTGCGAAAGCAATGTGGGATACTCTGCCGAGATCTGCGAGGGAAATGAATAGATAAAAGACAAAGTCTTCAAGCGAAACCGGTGAAGTTCGAGAAACCAAGATGTTTGCCAACGAAACCATCAACGAACTCGATGGAAGAATTACAATGTCTATAAACAAGCTTCGAGAACTTGGTAGAGAGATGTCTGATAAAGATATCAACTATAAGATCCTAAGGTCTCTCACCAAGAAGTGGGACATGAAGGTCACGGTAATCAAAGATTGCCAGGACATTTCAAGAATGAAACCTAGTAGCTTGTTCTTGAGTCTTAAAGCTCACGAGTTCGACCGATTGAAAGAGGTCAAAGGCGATGAAGACGAGGTCCCCTTTAAACCTCGACTTCAAAAATCGGTTACTTTCAAGGCAACCAAAGATGTGAACAAAGGCCAATGAACCCATTGGAAATATATTAAGTCAGGCAGAACAGATCGCGTTGCTTACCAGGAAGCTTGAGAAGTCAGATATACAACTTGGTAAGTATCGAAGATTTTATAAGGACTATCAACATAGCCGAGATTCCAGATAGAGATCGACATAATAGATCTCCGAAAGAACCGTAGATCGATGATCGGAAGGATCACAGAGATGAAAGGGAAAGAGATAGTCGACGGGCCAAGGAAGAGATAACCAATCGATAGAAGAAACTCGGACTACTATCGAAAAGGAAATCACCGATAGGTCATACAGACGGAGTGATTCACCGGAAGGAAAGGAACGTGGATCAAGGAGCGGCTTCAATCAGGAGAAGCCAGGTCACTATAGCACGAATCGCCTGCACTGGACGCCGAGAGAGGGAAGAAAAGAGGAACAAAAAAGAGAGCAACGCTTTAGAGATGTAAGAGCCATGGTTGCCGATCGTCAGAATTGACGATTCCTATCTGCCCTCCGAGGACTCCGGATACTCCTCTATAGAAGACTTCTGCCTGATCAGCAGTGCTGTTGACTTCTATGAAAATGAAGATCTGATATTCTCGTCCGACGATGATGAACTCCGCTGATGGCGGGGAGGACCAAATCAGAGGTAACCTCCAAACCCCTTCGTTCGCTTTCACACCGCCGCTATTAGCACACCTGGGGAGATTGACTGCAGCTCTACCGAGCAATTGCTTGACGATCTCTCCAATGCGATGAAAACTTATGCTATTGTGGAAGCCGAGAATGATAAGTTGAGGACCGTAAATAATCAACTTGTCAAGAAAATGATCTCTTTAAAAGCCTCAACTTAGATCACCGAAATCGCTTCGAGAAGGTAACCGAGGAATTTAAAATTCTCGAAGTTAAAGCTTCGATCAGAAAAGCGATCAAAGATCGATGGAAATTAACAGACAAAGAAGTCGATGACTTCAAAATCTTGCAAGCAAAATTCAATGAGCTATTCCGAATGCATGAAAGTCCAAATCCTCCGAGGATAATCTGCGTAAGAAAATAGATGTTTTTTCAAAATCATCTCAAACCGTTAAAGACATGAACGCCTATTTTTTCGAGTAAAGATTGATAAGGAGGACTTTGCTATGAGAAACCCTCCACATCCTCAAAAGCCCGGATCGATTCATCTCGAAAGGTGTAATCGAATTTAATTTCAAAAAAAGATACACCAAAAGCTAAACTTGTATCTAATAGGGGTAAGAGACCGGGGCTTGAGCGGGTAAAGCAAGTGCCTAACCGTAGGAAATGTAAATGGACCCCAACCGGTAAAGCATCGGTAGAGAATCAACGGAAGAACCCGTTCTTCAAGAAGAGACCTCAACCCGATCAACAGATCGAGAATCGAAAAAGACAACCTACAAAAGGGAAGTCTAATCGAGACTCGGTCAAGGTCACCGCCTAATAAGCATGCTTCGTAAACTGCTTGAAAACCATCTATGCGAAAAGGATATGAATCTTTTGATGGTAGCGATCGCATCACCCCCTATAGTCGAAAATTTAGGTCGCCAAGACCCAACCCACAATCGGATAAAAAAAAGACAAACCGAAAAGTTAAATCATAAGTCTTCTAAGTCATCCAAGGTTCACACAAGTAATCATACAAATCGAAAAGCATATGAGGATAAGTATGATTATGTTGATGTATGGGAGACAAATCGGGCCTTCGATCCGACCGATCACCATAGAAGTGCTCGTTTGTATGGATCCCCAAATCCAAACCTAACCCCTCGGGACCCAATCCGAAAGGGGTACCTAAAGCCCCGATTGACAGGTTTCGCGTGGGTCTGGCCAACAAAGGAGGTGTGCAAGCAACTATCTGGTACATCGATAGTGGATGCTCAAGGCACATGACAGGAAGCAAACATCTCCTCAGTTCCTACATAGAACAGAAAGGCCAGCGTGTACTCTTTCGGTGATGATAACTTTGGTTATACCAAAGGGTTGAACCTTAGAGAATGATGATGTACAAATGGCTTGGAGTCTCGTATGTCGAAGGTCCGAGCACAACCTATTATCGGTTTCTACAATTACTGCGACAACGGATTCATGTTGAGTTCTCGACTGATCAATGCACTATCAAGAATCGAGTCACTCAACAGATTTTGCTAACTGGTTCAAGAAAGGGGACGATCTACACTGCTGATTGGAACAGTTGTCCAAGAAATGCGTGCCTAATTGTTAAGAGTTCCAAAAGTAGCGGTTAGCTCGGCACAAAAGAATGAGCCATCCGAACTTTAAAACTCTTAATAAGATAAAATGGGATGTCTCTAGTGGAAGGACTTCCAATGAAGTGTTCTCAAAGGATCGGACATGTTCGCGATGTCGGAAGGAAAACAAAGTCAAAGCTTCATTCAAAGGAATTTCCGGACCAAAGATCCAAAGATCTGCAATTGCTTCATATGGATCTGTTTGGACCGGTTACACCAAATCGATCTCAACGGACCTTAAATACACTCTGTAATCGTGGATGACTATTCCAAGTTTACTCGGTTATATTCTTACATAAGAAGAATGAGGCGACAACCAAGATACCCGAAATCGCTAAGAAAATTACAAAATGAGAAGGGTGTCGCCGTGGTAAAAATCGGATCGAGATAAAGGTACAATTTAAACTCTTTTATTCTTGATTTTTTGCTCTAAGTTTGGTATACTGAAGATGAAACATCACCGCGAGGACGCCTAAATGAATGGAGTAAATTAACGGAGAAACAGAACTCTCAAAAGAAGTTCGCCGAACAATGTTAAATTTGAACATGCGATACCAAACCGTTTCGTAGCGTATAATCAACACTTTGCATGCCATACGCAGTAATGATGTCTCTGACTAAGGCTCACTACAAAAACACCTTATGAACTGTGGAAGGGCGTAAAACCTCGTGTTTCTTACTTCCATGTGTTTTGGGTGCAAGTGTTTCATACACAACAATGGGAAAAAGTCATTGAAGACTTTTTGAGGCCAAGTCCCGATGAGGGTATATTTCTGGGGTATTCCTCATCTAGCAAAGCCTTCGTGGTCTACAACAAAAACGAACCCTAGTTGTGGAAGAAACACCCCATGTAACCTTTTGATGAAGCATCTTCGATCAAGAGAAATCACCTCGAGAACAAGAAGTACTCGATCTACCGTAACCTCGATATTCGTAAAATGGATCATTCTTGATCAAGGAAAAAGGATCGAAATCGATCAATTTACATTCCGGATCTAGTGATTCACCAGCTCAATCGATCCTAAGGTACGAACAACTCACAATGAAAAAAGCCGATTCAATTGAGATAAGAAGAATCGAACCATCCGGTTCGGGAACTTCGAAGTTCTCACGAATGTACATCGAAGACATGATGATTCCAACATCACCGAGACTTGTTCTTATCAAGTGGACCATAACCTGCACCACTCCCAATCACTAGTAATAAGATTTTATCGAAAACGGACGATGTTCTCAAAACCGACGCAAATCGTAACGTAAGGACTGGATAACCAAATATCCAACTGATCGATAATGGGAGACCCGTCTCGATAAAATTAAAACTAGACATCGATTGGTGAAAGTGCCATGTATTCAAGTTATCCGCCTATGAAGGAACCAACTACAATCGAGGAAGCATTACAAGACGAAAACGGATTCTAGCCATGCGAGGAGGAGCCGAACAGTTAAAGAGAAATGAAGTATGGGAACTAGTAGACGCATCAGTCATCAAGACGTAATTGGCACGAAATGGATCTTCAAGAACAAGAGAGATGAGAAAAATGTTATCACCGTAAATAAGGCAAGACTTGTTGCTAAGGGGTATTCACAATCGGAAGGAATTGATTACGATGAGACCTTTGCACCGGGCCGCCGCTTTGAAGCCATTCGGGTTTTTCGCATATGCTTCCCACAGAGGGTTCATCGGTATCGATGGACGAAAGAGTGCTTTCTTAAACGGGGTACTAGCGGAGGAAGTTTATGTCGAACAACCTCCGTGCTTTGAAAAGGGCAACCAAGTGTATCGTTTAAGAAAAAAGCTCTTTATGGCACAAAAACAGTTCATGAGCAGCTGGTATGATACACTCTCTCGATTCTTGATCGAAAGTGGGTTCACTAAAGGAACAAAGTGGGCCAGAACCTTATTCGAGAATAGAAGATGGAGAAGATATTACGATGGTTCGATTTACGTGATTTACATCATCTTCGGATCTCCTAACAAGAACCTATGTGAAAGATTCAAAAACCGATGCAAGGAAAATTGAGATGTCCATGATGGGTCGATGAATTACTTTCTAGGTCTCCAAGTTAAACAAAATGCGAGAAGGGATATTCATCCGCCAAGCAAAGTACACTAGGAATCTCTTGGCTAAGTTTGGAGTTCAAAATAGTAAGGAAGCCAAAATTCCTATGATGATGGATTCAAGATGGATCCGGATGAAGGCTGGTCGAAAAAACAAATCGAAGGAATATAGGGCTCTCATTGGATCTTTATTATACTGACCGCCAAAGCCACCCGAGATATCACTTTTGCGATGAGGTGTATGTGCAAGATTTCAAGCAAATCCAATGATCGACCACCTAAAGCGGCTAAAAGCGGATTCTTAAGTATCTGAAGGAACAATAAACCTTGGTTTATTCTACCCATCGAGATGATAATCTAGAACTTAGTGGGTATTACGATTACGATTATGGAGGTTGCAAGATCGACGAAAAATCAACCTCGAGAACATGTCGATTCTTAGGAAGTAAACCCGATCTCGTGGTTTTCAAAAAAGCGAGACATCGATTCGACATCAACAACCGAAGCGAGAATATATGGTCACAGAAAGTTTGTTGTTCCCAATCGCTTTCTCAGCTCGATCGGCCCGGTGAGGATTACAACATTGTAGCTAAGAACGTTACCTATATTTACATAGTGATAATAGTCTTATTGCAATCACTCGAATCCGGTTCTACATACAAGATGCAAGCATGTGGATGTCGACACCACTTCATAAGAGATCACGTTGAAAAGAAGAATATCGAAATGGAAAAGATTCATACCGATATCTGTATAATCGATATTCTAACCAAGCCACTAAATGCGAGATCGATTCGAGAGATTTATGCAACGAGCTAGGACTTCTAGATCTTGGAGAAATGTCACCAAAATGTTTGATGGAATGTTCTCGAGAACTAGGTTTGGTTAAGAGACTAACCAGATCGAGAGAAATCGATTGAGTTTGGTATCTTAAGCGATCTCAAGAGACGATAAGCAAAAATCGTCGGACTTACACGCTACGGATCCAAAGGAATCGATCGATTTTTAGTTTATCGATTTAAAGTCTATCGGTTTAAAGGAACCGATCGATTCAAGGTTTATCGATTTAAGGAAAATGCTTTCGGTTTAAAAGGATTATCTCGATTAAATCAATTTGGTTATAGTATTTCTTTGTGATTCGCTTTAGCTGATATTCAACAAGCAAGATTCAGAGATTAAGAGCTAACAATCGCATAAGAAAGGTGAATTTACACAACGATGAAATAATGTAACTTTTCATTGATAAAAACCCGAAGGTGAGGTTACATTACGAAGTTACAAGTACAAGAAGACCCGGAGGTCGATTACATAAATGTTAACCAAAATCCTAAACCTAGAAACCCTAAACCTTCATCCAAACCCAAACCCGAACTCATTGGTTAAGTGTTAAAGAAGGGAAGAGAGAGAGATTTTATGAAATCGACGCCTCATTTTTCCCCACTTAACAGAAGGTGAGGGGGGGCTTGAAAGGTAATCCCATGCCATAAACCGATGGACTCTCCAAGTGAAGTGAGAGCGGCATTGATAGGATTACTAAGCCGGGGAGCCCCAAAAGGGAGAGTAATAGGGCTCTCCAACAGCAAAAAAAAGAGCACGTGTGCCAAAGAGTTGGTCGTCAGATCTCATGGGCACATGTCTTGATATTTTATACCGCACTAAGTCCGATGGTTACGTTACATCATCGAGATAGACACACAAGGTGCATACGGTTAGGAGAAGTGTCTTCTCGGTTAAAGCAGATCCGCCCATACAGTGGTAGAGAAGCTTTCTGAAAGAATATGTGAAATCGAAGATGATGAAGAAAAACAAAGAATAAGGGGATGCAAAGGGTTGATTTGAGAAGGTGAAACCATATAAAAGGGTGTAAAAGTGTTTGCCGGAAAGTCTCACCGAAACAAGGGTTCACCAAGATACATGATTCTTACAAAGAAGATAAGTATGGTGAATGGGTGATGTTGTGTAAAACTTTGGTCCAATTTATAGAGACCAAGCAAGGATGCAAATGCAATTTTCATTTCAAGAAGCCTATCCGAGAAATTTGCATCAAAAGGACAGAGTAGAAATCACGCGATCGATAATTGGATAAATTCTGGTTGATTGACATATCGAGAGATTCGACGATATTTACGCATGTCAATCACGCCTACTTAGGGAATAGAAGCTACTACTCTAGACTAAGTTTTGGCGGTAACACTTATCCCAAGAATTGGCTTAATCTGAAAAGAATCAGATAAGGTCAACCAAAATCTGATTACTTACGAGCATGATCAGATGAGAGATCACCGAGCTTGAAACTCCAATAAATCGATATATATCGGTCTATGTCGGAAATATCAGTTGAAAGGGGAAACTTCAAACCGATCAAGGAGGATCAAAAGGGAAATCGGGCGTACTCAAGGAAAGATCGGCTAAGTTCGAAGTTTCAACAAATCGATGCAACTGAGAAGATCGGTTGAAAGGATCGATTAGGAAATTTCTTAAAAGGCTTAGGCGTAATGATTAAGATCAACAAAGTGGAATCAACATTGACAAGTAATATTGGTGACACAACATCGAGAAACCGATCTACGATCTCTTTTCTCTTGTTCTTTACTTATTTATCGGATCGTATCTCGATATTATTTGCCTTCTTGTACCCACTATCCTTGTGGCGTGACGGTACCGCAAATCATTTAATGCGGACGTGGGGTACATGTATTAACCGCTACTTGATCGTGCTTTTAAATCCAAAAGTTTTTGTGTACGTCGTTTTTTCGACCCTACGATCAAAACCGCTAAATCTGGAGCGTATAATCTTTTCAAAACGATTGATCTTCAAAATCTTGTCTTATTGTACCCTCCGCCTATATATAAGATTCATCAAACCTTACGAGTTTTTTTCGCTTCACAAACCTGCATTACTTTCACTGAAAAACTTCAAAGTTTCTCTACGTTTCAAAACGATTTCTTAGAGTTCAAAATCTTCTCTGAAAATTTGAATCTGGTAATATTTTCTTTTAAGCTTATTGATGAATCTTTCTTTCCGTTAAAAACCTTGTTTTCAAAAGTTGTTTTTCGGAATTTATGCTTCATTGCCTCTTGTTTTCCGCGGTATGATATTGATATTGATTATGCACAAATTTAATGAGTCTATCTCACCTGTAGATGGCCACTCATGGACTAGGAAAGATCATGTGCAACTATGCGGAACTGGCAACGAAGATCTTTGAGGATAAGTTCGTTCAATTTGGAACCACTGAGGATTCTGAATCCATGGAGGTGGAACAAATTCTGAAGAAGGCTGGACTGGAAACATATTGCTCTGCTCACTGCAATCCAGTGATGCAGTATGAAGCACTTCAATTCTTGCAGAATTTGAGTGTGGATACAGAAAAAACCAGAGATTTAACCGATGTCGTCGGTCACGGAGAAGAAATCGATCGACAAATGCGCAGACATCACTCGTCTGCTCAAATTTACTAAAAGGGCGAATCTCACCTGCACACTACAGGGAGAATGAGGACGAAGAAATCAGAGAGGAGCTCTTAAGAGAGGCAGACAAACATCAGAAAGCCGGATTCATCAGGCCAATGCTCAAAAGAAAGTACAGACTGTTGTTTGACATTCTGTCAAGAACGATCATGGGAATCTCATTTAGCCCTGGATGCTCTCACATCACCAAAATGTACAAAGATGGGCAAAGAATAATTGATGGGGCTCAGAACATCAATTGGCACGGCTTCCTGAAAGCCATCTTGCTCCAAGAACACGAAAAATTTGGAGTCAATGAATCCAGCGGTGTCTTTCTACGAAAAAGAGAGTCGAAGAATCTCAACAAGGTTGCGCTTATATTGAAGGACAAACCGCCAAGCCAATGCGAATGGAATCGAGAATGGACCAAGTCCTACAATGCCTTCCTCTCATCAACTTCGCCATATATGGGCCACCAGACGATGACAAGGAGCCCACTCCAACAAAAATCAAGAAAGGAAAGAGCAAAGAAGCCGCCTCATCCACACCGGTTGCTCCACGTAAAAAAAACGAAAACCGTGAAGGCCTGTGAGAAGAGGCCAAAGAAAGCAAAGCAAGCTACCATGACTCTAACACTAGAAGATGAGTCGAAGAAGATAGAGCGCTTGAAATTATGCATTGCGCAACAAAGAAAGAACAGACCAGACAGCAAGCTTCTCAACCCGAGGGCTCGCCGAGCGATCCCGAGGTAAGCACAAACCGATAAATCTACTTCTCCTCAACCTCAAGCCGATTCACCGCTCGGACTAAAAGGCTCACGAGCATGTCTCTCCGCTAGTTCACCCGCTCATGAACACAGACCCGGATACAATCGCCATCACTGGCCCGAAACCCTGCAGGTCGAACCAATCGCACAACTTCCGCCGACTCAAGCTGAACCGAAGCTTCCACATCTCATCCAACGAGAATCAGACAGATAATTCCAGTATCCAGATCAACAAAGACCATCATCGAAAAATGGTCGGACTAAGAGTTGAACGAGAGATTGATGAGGCGTATCCACAACTGGTCGCCCGTCCCGCTTTAAGAGAAGAAGTCATGGAGATTCTCACCGAGAGATCTCGATTAAAAGCTTCTCGGATCTTATTTTACTTGTTGAATGTGATGGGTGGTGCGGATGAGTTCGCAGATTTTGACTTCGATATGAGGAAGTCTCGCCAAAGTGGGATCACCAATGAGCTAATATCCGATAAATGCGGAAAGCTCGATCCACGGAAGTTGGAATTGCCGGAAGAAGAAAAGCTGGAGATCGCCAAGAAGCTCCGAAAATGACGCCAAAATGGAGAATGCAGAGTCAGCCGATGAAAGTGGAACTGGTGTTGCAGCCACGACCAAACCACCGGAGGCACAAACAACCGAACTCGATCAAGTGATGGATCCAATTCTACATCTCATATCACCATCGATCAACTTCAGAGATCGATCTTGTCTCAAAGATCTCCCGAAAAGAAGAGATTGAGGGAGTGTTAATCGATCGAGACAAATTAGTCTCAAACAAATCAAAACAATCGAGATCGCTTCTCCCAATCCATGACCACCATGTCTGCCGAGCTTACAAAATCGCTTGATGACAAGTCAAACAGGATCAAAATCAATCTTCTTTTCTCGACGCCAATCGAGAAAAGGCTCGAAAGTTATCGAAGAGAAATTTGACAAAATGATTTGGACACTCTCTCGCTACAATGGAAATCGCCAAGAAAGAGCCGACATAAATCGTTCGAATCTAATGACTCAAACTTCGTGTTTATCTCGCTAATGATCTAAATCAGGCATTGTCAGTCAACTTTGGGTCTCTGACTTCCCACCTCAATGCGCTTTTTGATCAAACCAAAAAGGGGGAAGGATCTGAGAAACCAACTGACACATCAGAAGATAAGGCCCATGGACAAAGCTCAATTGCAAGAAAAGGCTGCCGGGTCTTTGGGACATCAAAATCGGACCAGATTACTCGGACGAGAAAAGTCACCGTAAGCATGGTAGTCGACATCTGGTGATAAGGAGCTAGTCAAAGATTGTCCAAAGAGCAGATGACTGGAGAAGAAAGAAGGACAGAAAAACGGGCACAAGCAGAAGGGTTGAAACTGAAGTTCAAATCAAGGGCTAAGAAAGGATTGACTGGAAAATCTGCACCAGAACCTCAGTTGCCAGCAAGAGTCGACGAGATCATACCAAAAACTGCTGCACACGCTAAGAGGTTTGAGGAATGGAATAAGATCAGAAGTGAATGGCTTCTGGATGCCTTTGTCCTTGATCTTGTTCCAAAAGAAGAATCACCAGATGATGAGTTCCTCAACCGTTCTGTATAAATATCCGCACTTTCCAAGTATCCGGAAAAATGAGGCCAAGCTTATAAATGTAAAGATATCTCGCCAAGAGTATGATCTGTTAATATACTCGAAGAAGGCAGATGGCTCATTTGACAGACTGGCATTTGAGAGATTCTACTTTGACATCTTGAGCAAATCGCATATAACTGATCAAGTGCAGACAACTGATGTCAAATGGAAACTCTATCAGATTTTCAACGTTCCACAAGACCAAAGAGAAATGCCAGAAGGATACAAGCCCAAGGAGTGAAGAATCAGAAGACGTCTAGGGATCAGCTGCTTTTATATTCAAAACTTTTCTGATGTAACATGTAATCAACATATCTAATGAAAAGTTTATTTTTCTTATCCCAAGACAAAATCTCTTTGTCTTCCGACATTTTGCTCTTTAATCGTTTCTATACTTATCAACTGTTTGGTTTCTCAGGTGTTTTGGTTTCATCAAAAAGGGGGAAATTGTTGGGAAATTTATAGTTTTGATGAAAGTTCCAAAAACACATGTAATAGACCAGTCGGACACATTAAATGCATCGATGTTTACATTATTGCTATAGGAGACCGATTGATAATGATTGTATAGAAAAAAAAATCGATGTAATAGATAGGTCACATATTGAGGGGGAACTCAATATGTAAAGGTCAGATCTGAAGAATCAGAAGAAAGTTCGATATCCCGAAGCGAGTAACGTTAAACCGTAATGAAGATCGATCGAATCGATCTAGTCGATAACCAAATGGAAGTCATGAAGCTCAAACTTAGTATACTCAAGATCGATGACTTCGGAAGATCGCACGGAAGACCTACATCGACTGAGTCGGCCGGTTGAAGCTAAGTCAACAGCGCCAAAGACTTATCGGTAGACCGATCGGGCCGATCGATCGGATCGGCTCATAAGATGAAAAAACGATGTTTCATCTTATCATACGTCTGCGATCTAAACAAGAAGAAGACCAACCTTAGTTGGAGGAACAACACCGCAAAGCAAGGCTTTCATCCAATAAGGAAGAAACACGTATGAACAGAGCCGATACTCATGGATTCGATGTTGCTCTCTCAAACGGCTATAAAATACACATTCACGCTTTCGGCCATGCCGCTCCTCAAGCACGTCACATCAAGTCTTGCAACTCTACCTAAAATAAATTTGAGATTCAAATTGCTCTCCAACGGCTTTTTGATCTCAAGGTCTATAAATATGGGATCACACTTGAGAGTGATAAACGGAAATGCTTGGACAAACAACATAATCAAGAAGCTCAAACTATAGTCGATTTCCTATAAGAAGAACACAACAACAAGCTTATTTTATATTGTGTTCATCCCATAAGTTCTTAGCAAGAAATCTTTTCATCTAGCTTTTAGGCCGCTTTGTATGCAAGAAAAAGATTTCATAGTTGGAACCTCAACAATCTTACCCAAACCCCAAGTTAGGATAAGTTGTTTAAGAAGATTCGATCTAGGGTTTCTAGTCTTGATTTACGGATCGGTTGAGTGAGAACTCTTAAAACATCTGTTGGTGTCTTGTGTTGGACTAACACACTAAACTAAGTCCATCGGTTAAGTCGGTTAAGTTGGTGCCCTCAGTGAAAGGGAAGAGTGGGCCGTAGGACTGGTTTGTCCGAACCACTATAAATCTTGTGTGCCTTTTTATTGCTTTGATTAATCGCTCTCACATCGCACAATCTTAAAGCGCATACATTCTAAGTTAAGATCGAATAACACCAAGCTTCGATCCGACGGGACCAAATTTCGTCATCGATTAAAAAGATAAAACTTGGAATCGATTTATACAAACCGGTTTTTCACACGGGTAAACTTTAGCTTCCGCACACATCGATTAATCGATAGTTACCGAACCCGATCGCTTTACGGCTTCGATGAAGTTGGTTATCGACCAAACCGATTCACTCGCACTCTGATCAGGCTATCTGCTCTCACACCTGATCTGCACGAAAAGTTTTTCAGAAGTCTATTCACCCCTCCCCTCTAGACTTCTGCCCTCACTTAACCCGTTCGGGACCTACAATCATTGTAGATGCTCTTAGTTAAGAAGAATAATTTAGTTTGGTGTTATGGGTTTCATGGATTGGTGGCTACGATCCGGCATTGATTCAAACTAGTTTTTTTGCCCACCCGTGCGTTGCACAAAAGTCATTAGTATTTTTATAATTTGTAGAGACATTTTTTTTTCTTTTTTGTTATTTTATTATTGTTTATTTCTCAACACCACTTCAAGTTATAGATTATAAATAATCTTTTATTTATTAATTTATCATATTAATTGGTAATTTAATCATAAAAATGTATTTATTTTTACTAAAAATCTATATTAGTTAAAATATATTATTGTTTTTCTTAGATGATTTTGTTTTAGGAAATTTGAATTCATATTTACTGAAAATTGAATTCAGCTGATTTTGTTTTAGGAAAATGCAAGCAACAAGACAAGGATACTTCACCCTGGTAAGAATAGTTTTGTCGTTAATGCATATTAAATTTTGATTTGGCTAACCAAATTCTGCTTCATCATAGCATTTAATTGTGTTTAAGCATATAACTCATCATCATGAGATCTAGAGTCCATGACAATTTTTAGTTGTGCAAGGAAACCTTCCTTATTGTGTAATCCCGCATAATAGGTTTATACGAGAAAAAAATTGTCTATCATGAGAAGCCTGATGAGAGTTTATTTGGCAGATTACAAAGCAAGGTTTCAACTTCATATTATTTCATTTTCAATATTATTCCTCCTTTCAATAAAGTTCAATTTGTGTTTGATAATCCACAGCTTTCTGATTATAATGAAGAGTGCATATTTATACCTCCCAAAGTCATAAAGTTCATTATTAATGGAATCAATAGGAACTTTTCTGGTATATATATGAGTTATTATTAATGGAATTCTTTCAATAAAGTTCAATTTGTGTTTGATAATCCATAGCTTTCTGATTAAAATGAAGAGTGCATATTTATACTTCCCAAAGTCATAAAGTTCATTTGGTCACGCGAATGGATCGACGCCCTGAGTTAAGATCTGCTTAATGGAGTGGTAAGCTGGTATAGACATAATTAAAATTTTATCATTTATAAGTTTTATAATTTATGATCTTTTTATTTGACAAACATAAGTTGGCTGCTTAAATAGATTGTTATTTTTACAAAAATAAGAATAGATAGACAATTTCTTTTGCGAAATCAAGTTCAATATTTGTAATCATGATGATCAGTTGCTCCGTATATGATTTACATAGGTTATATATGATCGCAACGAAAATGATCAACCTTTAATTTTATCCAAACCTGGTGTGCAAAATGTGATTTCCTTTTTTGATTTTTTTTGGATATTACTATTTCTTTTCTTCTTTTCATGGATTTAACATGTGAAATATGTTAATGCTTATGTTTATGCTCATCTAATTGACATGATATTTTTTTAGGATTTTATAGGTACTCTAATTGGTGTAGTTCTTGTATTCTATTTTATTCACACACAACACTTAACTCAAGTACAAGGAGATGCAGAAAATGAGATTTGATGAAGTACGAGGAAGTAATGAAGAATGAGGACACAAACAATCCGAATTTCAACAGGTGCTCCGAGGCACATGAAATGGCTTTTAGATTTTCCTATTTCCTATTTGTTGTTAGACAATATCTTAGAACTGAAAAAATATTCACTTCTAAAAAACAAAATAATAAAGAGTTAGAACAATATTTGAACATGAATATACAGTGAAATTACACTGATTATTTGGTTTCATTTGTTTACATACCTCTTTTCTTTTGTGGAAGATGAATGCATGCAGTGTTAGTAATCACTATACAAAAATCAAAAACATAATTGCATTGCTTATAATTATGATGTATTGCAAATTTTAAGAGTTTGTTGTTGTGCTACTTGCCTTTAAATATGTAGCAATAAGTTTAAGGACCATGTTTTTTTCAGAGAGTTGACGAAGATCGATGATGATTGAAATGTGAAGCGACAAAAAAATGCAGCAAGTAGCAACGAGATGAAAAGTAAACAAGATAGAAAGATTGCGGAGTCTGAAATAAATTAGCTGTTGAAATTAAGGATGTAGTAAGTTTCTAAGTTTTCAAATTCTATTATTGAAACTTGAAACTTCAATATTGTTTACTGATTTATGATCCTAATAAACCACCTATATTTGTCAGTATTGTGTCACTTCTTTTTAAACTGGAAGTTAAAAAATTGATAATTATTGAATTTTTACTGCGAAGAATCAATTGCTCCTTGTACTTTCCAAAACTTTGTCATTCCGTTATCATTTCTTTTTGAAGTAGAACAAGAAACTCAATTTTTTATTTTTTTTAAATTTTACTTGGTTGTGACTTGTGAATGCAAGATTCATATGATTGCATAATATATATTGCGATGTGCCGAGAAGCATCTTGCTGGTATCTTCAATTATGACCAAAGTGTACTCATTAACAAAAACAAATAGAATATATAATGAAGTATTAGTTAATATATAGAAATGTATTGTGTTTATACAAAATAAAGGTACTGGTTTATAGTGTTGTAAGCAGATCGCGCGAGGTCGGCCTCGACCTGAGATACCCCGTGATAAAGAAGATGGAATTTTACCAAGGCAAAAGCCTCGATGATCACCGGAAGAGACTTCACGACCCGGACAGGCGATGTGCGGTCGAAACGACCTTGAGGACCTCGGACTGACACAAATACAGAGCATTAAATGCGACTAGACAGATGTCAGACGGGCGGTGCCGAAGAACCTTCCTAAAACAGGTTTAGGTCAGAGGTAAAGCAACAAAGGACGATTACGAATGATAGATCGAAGTACTTAAACGGCTAATTCCCTGCAAATCCGGGAATTACCTTGGGTGAAGTCCCAGCGAGGTGCCCGAGGTCGACATGCCTCGGGCGACCTCCCGCGACCTCAATGGCAAATCACATCAGTCTTTTAGCATTTAATATTTTTCAGAGTAACTTTTGGCCCATTGTACTTGCAACTCAGGAGAGTGAGCTCCACTCTCCCAAACATTATAAATAGGGCTCATTTATGACCCAAATGACTAGAGAATTCACACCTTACCAAACCTCTTGCAAATTTACTTCTTGCATCTAAATCCAACACTTATTCTCTACACAATCATGAACAATTAATACAACTCTTATCTCATAATTACTTGTTTGTGTCATCAAGATCCTAAGCCACATTTAAATCCCTAACCTCGTTATTTTGATGCACAACAATTGGCGATAGAAGAAGGGTACTCTTTAAGAAATTTAGTGCTAAAGTATTAGTGTTTTCTCATTGGAGTATTCCTCACGAATCTTTGATAAAAAATCCCTTCACACCTTCGAAATCACCCTCAAATCTTGAACATGTCTCAAGCAACTCTCATCTCGAGAGGCGGAGCCAAGTCGGGCACTCATCGTTCCGGTGGAGCGGGGGCTGGAGGTCCAGTCGCCAGCAACCGCAAAACTGGGGGGCCCGCGCCTAGTGTCCCTCAAAAGCTCGAATAGATCCGAAATCCGAGAAAAATTAATGAAGCCATGGCGATATTGCACAGAAAACAAGCTGAACTGGAATGGTCGCACGACGACCTATGCCAAAACCTAGACAGGAAGGCTCAGGAAAAAGGAAAGGGCCCGATGGACGAGGAGCCCCACCGCGAGAAAAGTCAGAATGCTAACTCCCACCAATCCCAACATACTCAAGAGTATCGCCGCAACCACAATGAGAGTCCAAACCCAATCCACCAGTGCCTATTCTCGAGAAGCTTCAGCTGCGGCCAAAATTGAGGTCGCGGACAGCATCGAAATGAACGCGAGCCGACAAATCGCTACAATGCCGAATCGGAAAGGTCTTGTGCAGGATCAGTGGCCCAAGGCAGGCCCAAGCAGTGAGTATCAGCGAAAGATCGAATTGGGCGAAGTCCATCACCTCGCCGATAGGAGAGAACACAATCTCCACACAGACTGAATCGCACTCCTTCGCCTCGTCAACAAGGGAGAAACACCTCACCTCGCCAGCGTCGCGACGAGGTCGCAGGGCAGGACAACTCACCATAGATGGCTGCAATTTTACAAAACATCAAAGAGCTCCAAGATCAGTTGGCGAACAAAGGGGGAGGACCCCTAACCACTAAAATTTCAATTTTGCAACTTTCCCCCAGGGTCATGCTCGCCCCTGTACAAGTGAAAATCAACGCGAAATCCATCACACAGTATAATGGTGAATCCGACTCGATCAATCATGTGAGCAAGTACACTTCCTACATGAACTCGATGGGGGCAACTGATGCCACCAAGTGTCGCCTTTTCCCGCTCACTCTCGGCGACCAAGCATACCGTTGGTTCAGTACTCTGCCACCCAACTCGGTGGAAACTTTCCATCAGATGGCCCAACTGTTCCTCACTCACTTCGCTTCGTTAACCCCACACAAAGGAACAAAGCAAAGGTTAGCCAACATCCACCAACTCGACAATGAGTCGGACTGAGCATACCTCGATTGCCTAGATAAACTCATCATGGACGACGAGCCACTTGGGGACGAGGCTAAAGTTTTAGGTGTGGTTCATGGTTTGAAGAAAGGAAGTAAACTCTGGAAGATGATGAACAAAGAATACCCATCGAGCTATGTTGATTTTAGATACCATACGGGCATCATTATCACTAATGCCGAAATGCTCGCCCAGAGACTAGGCGAATAAGGGCCTAGTGAGGTGAAAAGGGAAGTTAAGAAGCCAGAACCGAAGTCCGAGAAGCCAACAAAAAGCCCGGCATGAACTACTGAGCTCCAGGGTCCTTCAAACCTTTCGACAATGGCCTGGAAGTAAAGCTCCTCGAGACGTTGACCATGAACCCAACTCAAATCTTTCAAGCGACCAAAAGAAGACAACAACTCCCCCCAGCCAGAGAATTGATTCAAGACACCTCCAAACTCAACCTGAAAAGATTCTGCAACTATCACAACACCATTGGGCATACCACCGAGCATTGCCGCAACCTGTAGAGGGAGTTGTGGAAATTATATGAGGAAGGGAAGTTGGCCGGATTCGTTAAGCTGAGGAGCGAACAACCTAACCAAAAGAATAATCCGCTAATGGCGAACCAAATTTAACCAAGGTCGGCGAGGTCCATAGATCTCGGGAGGTGCCGAGAACAGAGTAATCCATATGATTTGCCCATCCGGCGACACTTGGTGGTTTCTTCCCATGATCTCCCTTCTAACTATCGATAGAAGGCGGAGACGCTACCGACAATGCCATACTAAAAATTGCCTCCCGGTCAACACCATTGCCCCGGGACTAAACAAATTTCACTTTCAAATAAGAAGATAAGGATGGAGTGGTATTCCCGAACTGGGACCCACTCGTGATATCACCGAGGATAATGGGAGCTTTAGTCCACCACATCATGATCGACAATGGGGCTTTCTGCAACATCCTCTTCAAGAAGACTCTGGACCAGCTCGGCGATTTCCACACTTATGTCGAGCCCTGCGAGGTCGGGATTCGAGGTTTTGGGAACCAGCCCGTCGAAGCCTATGGGATGATTCGCCTATCGGTCGAGATCACCTCCACCTTGGACTCAGAAGTGAAAGCAACCAGGCAGCTCGACTTCGTGATCATTGACATTTCCTCAAACTTCAACGCCTTCTTCGGCAGGCCTTTCGAGCATGAATTCGGGGTTGCGTCCTCTTCTTACTTTTATTATATCAAGTTCCCCAAATCTGACGGGAAGATCGACACCATTAAAGGTGACCAGATTGCTGCAAGAAAATGTTTGACTTACACCTGTGTCAATTTAAATTTCTCACATTTTATTTTGGTAGAAAATCCGAGGTAGGGCTAGGTTGTACGAGCCGAATCTCACCCCGGAAGATTAGAGAAAATTGCGAAATGAAATACCTATGGAAATTGACAGTGTAACTGAAGGAATGTCCGACCTAGAAAAGTTAGCGGAAAAAAGAGACAAAGCCCCACAGACAGCCCCTTCGCAGAAGCTACCTGATTTGGAACCTCGCCTCAGTTTTGAACCAATGGAAAGAAACAACCAGTGAGCAACTCCCATCGAAGAGCTCGAGACAGTGCCAGTCTACAGCTCGCGACCAGAATTGTACATAACCATCGGAACCCAAATACCGTGCGAAATGCGAGCTCAAATGATAGATTTCCTCAAGAAAAACTTGGATGTTTTTGCATGGTCGCACAAAGATATGGTTGGCATAGACCTCGAGGTCGCATGCCACAGATTCAACATCGACCCTACGAAGAAACAGATCTCTCAGAAAGAAAAAAGTTTAGCACCGACAAATATGCAGCCTTGGCCGAGGAAGTAAAGAAGTTACTGGATAACAAGCTGATCGAACAAGCGAACCATCCCCAATGGGTGGATAATGCGGTCTTGGTTAAGAAAGCAAACAACTCTTGGCGATTATGAATCGACTTCACCGATCTCAACGAGGCATGTTCGAAAGATTATTTCCCCATGTCGCATATCGACCACCTCGTCGATAGCACGTCCGATCATGAAATGATGACATTTATGGATGCCTTTGTCGGATACTATCAGATAGTCATGCACAAAGACGACCAACAACACACGTCATTCTTAACCGAGAAGAACATATATTGTTGGAGGAGGATGCCTTTCGGACTCAAGAACGCGGGGGCGACCTACAGAGGTTGGTAAACAGGATGTTCATCGACGAGATCGGAAAAACCATACTACATCGACGACATCGTGGTGAAAAGTGAAATGACGGAAGATCATCTAGGTCACCTCGCTCAAACGTTCGACATACTCAGAAAGTACAACATGAGGCTGAACCCAAAAAAGTGTAGTTTTGGAGTAGGATCGGGCAAATTCTTAGGGCACATCATCAGCCAGCGAGGTATCGAGGCCAATCCGACGAAGATCAAGGCCATCATGGATATGAAGCCACCTCGCAACATCAAAGAAGTTCAGAGGCTAACCAGATGTCTCGCAGCTTTGAACAGATTCATCTCCAGGATGGGGGACAAATACAAACCATTCTTCGAGACCATGAAAAAGGGAAAATTTTCATGGACCCCGCAAAGCCAGACAACTTTCTTTAAACTCAAGGTATACCTCTCGAGTCCACAAGTTTTGTCGAACCCTATTCCGAGAGAGAAGCTCTTCCTATATCTAGCCGTATCGGAGTCGGCCTTAAGCGCAGTTCTGGTATAGGCCGATGGTCAGTTTCATTTGCCGATATATTTTGTCAGCCAGACCCTTAATGACGCCGAGCTAAGTACCCACCTCTGGAGAAGCTCGCATATGCTTTGGTTATGAGTGTCCGAAAGCTCAGTCAATACTTTTTCGACCATCAAGTCGAGGTCCTCACCACAATGCCACTAAGACAGATCTTAGACTGGCCCGATACAGCTGGATGACTATTAAATTGGGCCATTGAATTGGGTCAATTTGGAATAACTTTCGCACCTCGGACTGCAATTAAAGCTCAAGTCCTCGCTGACTTCATCATCGAGCTCACGTTTCCTGAGAAGGCCTAGGAGATTTCTGAGATTCCCTGGGAACTGTAAGTCGATGGTTCATCAACAAACACTCGAGTTGGGGCTAGAGTGGTCCTCATTAGTCCCGAACAGTAGTCCTTCACCACGGCGATCAGTTTCAGTTTCCATGCCACCAACAACGAAGCCGAATATGAAGCACTGATAAACGGTTTAGAAATGGCTATGGCCATTGGCGTGCGTAAGTTGAAAGTATTCAATGACTCCCAGTTGGTCACATGTCAAATGTCAGGGGAGTACGAGGCCAGAGGCGAACAAATGATAAAATACCAACATGTCGCCAAGAATCTCATGGAGAAGTTCGACCAAGTCTACATCGAGCTGATCCTACAGACAGAGAATACACAGGTTAATGCCCTGGCTTGCCTAGCGACCTCAGAGGGTGCAGCAAGCATGGATAACATTGCCGTCACCAAGTTAAACTTACCCTCGGGAAGTTGCATTATCATCGATATAAACAAGGTGGCGTGGACGAATCTAATGAAACCATCAGGCCAATATTTCGAAGTGTTCCAGGTCGCAACCCCGGAGAACAATTGGATGACCCCGATCAAAGAGTACATCGAAAATGGAACCCTACCCGATGATAAGGTTTTGGCTCGCCGCCTACAATTACGAGCAACAAGGTACACTATCATCAATGACCAACTCTATAAGCGAAGTTTTTCACTACCTTTGCTAAAGTGTGTCACACCAGAGGAGGGGCAGATCATCTTGTAAAAAATCCACAGAGGAATTTGCGGAAACCACACTGGGGGACAGTCCCTAGTATACAAAACGATCAGACAAGGGTATTTTTTGTTGACTTTGAGGAGAGATGTGGTCTCGTATGCTAAAAAGTGTCATCGATGTCAACTCTACGCTCCAACCATCAAACATGCCCCCGAGGAACTTGCATCGATCTACAGCCCTTGGCCTTTCACAAAGTTGGGGATCGACCTTATTGGTCCTTTCCCAAAGGCCTCGGGTAGCTCAAAGTTCGCAATTGTAGTTGTGGATTACTTCACCAAGTGGGCGGAGGCAGAGCCTCTAGCCACGATTACCCAAGAGAAAGTCATCTGGATCATATGTAAAAACATCATTTGTCATTTCGGTTTACCACAGGCAATTGTCACGGACAATGGAAAGCAGTTCGACGGATACGAAATTGACGCTTTCTTCGAAAAATGGAAGATTGAGAAGTTGTTCTCTACACCCTACCATCCGCAGTCGAATGACCAAATGGAGGCGGTGACCAAAATAATCAAGCACACTCTAAAAATCCAACTCGAAAGATCGAACTGAAGATCCCAGATATCTTGTGGTCTTACCAGACTACCTTCCAAAATTCGACAGGCGAAACACCTTTTGCCCTAGCCTTTGGAACAGAAGCAGTCATACCCGCTGAGATCGAGATAAGCACTCATCATACCTCGCAAACTATCACGGAGACCAACGATCAAGCTCTATCTCTCGAACTCGATCTCCTCGAAGAAAAAAGAATGAACGCCAACCTAAGATATGCGAACTACAAGCTGAAGTCAGAAAAATACTATAACTCAAAGGTCAAGATACGAAAATTCAAGATTGGCAATTTAGTCTTGCGAAAGATACTCGGCGTGCCAAAGGGAGTGTTTGGTCTGACCTGGGAAGGACCTCTAGGAATTTCAAGATGTCTGTCAAATGGGGCTTACGAGCTCGAAGACACCAAAGGCATTCCGGTGCAGTACCCATGGAATGAGACCTACCTCAAAAAATATTATCAGTAGCGTGAGAAATTTTACGATCTTTTCTTTTGATGTATTTAATAACCTGAGTAAAAATGATGTCAATTTCAGTTCTTTATCCGAAAAATGTTGTCACGGTTTTTTACATTTAGGAACTTGGGGGGCCGATCCCCGACCTCCCTCGAGGTCATTTTTGGGAAAGATTCTCAAATGAAAATAAACTTTTAAAGACTAATGACAGGGGGATAAGGGTGCGACCTCCCATAAGGTCGCACTAACCAGACCTGATTGTCCTAAATCTTTAAAAGGAAATAAATTATCAAAGGCAACCAAGTCGCGAAGTCAATAAGACGACAAGCCAAGAGAAACTGTGTATACCCAAGCCGAGAACACCAAAGGCAAGGCAAAGTTGCAAAGTCAATAAGACAACTACGTCGCATACAAATAAGATGACATAGCCAAGGGAGCAACACACTACTAAGTCGACCAAGGTCGCATACCTTCTCAAAGTCGACCAAACCAAAAATTTGCTAAGGCAAAAAGGCCACATACCATATCTAAGTCGACTAAGCCAAAAAATTCCAAAGGCAAATAGGTCGCAAGATCACCAACTAACAAACCAACTATTATGTTTTATAATTCAGGATCTTGAGTAGCAAGACAACCGATCTTAAAGTGTTCGCGCATACAAGATACATTCCGAAAAACACTCAAGTCATACGAACGACAAACAAGCATTCAGAAGAAAAGCAGGAAAATAAAGGAGCGATGTCAAAGAAACTAAGGGAGCAGTTCATTGATAAGGCCCGAAGGCAATGGAGTACAGCATGCCGCAGGCAAACGTTCATACAAAAGCCCCAAGGGCAAACTAACAGACTTTGCAAAAAAGAAAAACCCCAAAGGGCAAACACAACGAAGGCCCGAAGGCCACTAACAGACTTTTTCAGAAGACAAGGAAATCAGCTCGGCGGAGCATCTGAGGTCCCCTCATTAGGGTTGATCTACACATTTTGTTTGACCTCAGGAATCTCAACGCCGGCCTGATTCCCTTCACCACCTTTGTTTTTCTCATCAACATCGCCGCCACCATCGACCTCACCATCACCACCACCATCCTGATCGCCCCCATCTCTTCATTTAACAGGCCGAGAAGTTCTTCGGGATCATAGAGATTGGTATCGCAAGGAAGAAAGCTGAAATCAAAGCTGAAGGCAGCGAGATCTTTGATCGGAATATCCTCCTTCACTTGGACAGGGTTATTACGCATGTAGGAGACGAGCAACTCTTTCATCCCCATTCGAGCCCCCTCAAGGTTGCCAGCCTGAGGGCACGCCCGAACAACATTGGAAAATGAATGGATGTAGGCCATGTTGGAGGGATTGTTGGAATTTAAAGGCACGTAAACACGTAATACATGCGCAGCGGAATTTAAAGTTCACTAACAACGAACAGTTAATTGCATAATTAAATACGAGTAAACGTAAACAAAATTCTTACAGCAATTCGTACACGGATTCCTCCACTATGGTATCCATGTAACAGTCGTTTACTAATCTGCACAGATATGCCAGCGTTGAATCCTCGAGATAAATTTGCTAGGAAAATTCTAACTTAGAGATTTTATGGAGAAAATATGAACTCACGTATTATGAATTCCCAAGAGCTCGTATATATAGGAGAGGCCCAACTTAAATCTTAAGCTAACCTTTATTAGGAAAAATCCCTAATAAAATAAATCTCTTAGATTTATTTCCCACATATAAATCTCTACAGATTTAAATTCCATATATGACAAATCTCTCCGATTTATTTCCATATATATTAAATCCTACAATAATATTCCAAATATTATTTTTGGGAATTCTTATTTAATTAAATCCAATTTAATTAAACATTAATAATAATTAATTCTAAATTAATCTATTATTAATTACTTCTCCATAAATTAAATATTAAATCTAATTTAACATTTAATCAACAAACTATAATTAGTAAACAACCATTACTTGTTGTGTGACCTATAGGCCCTCATATATCGAGCGATTAGTCAAACTAACAGTCTTAATTGAACCCTAGACAATAAATCAGACATTCTCAATATGTGAGGTAAGTTGCGAGGAAATGTGCAACTACCTGTAACTGAAACATGAGCTATTACGATTTCCTCCTTTCATTCACGAATACTCGATTAAGCCTTGAACATGATGAAGTGTCTATTCAAATAACTTAATCAATTTATCTCTAATCACTAATTGATCATTTATGTCACACTTGGCCACAAAGTCCAAGTTGACGTGCATTGGCCAATGACTTTGATCCAATTATGATGAGAAGATGAGTATTCTCTCTAAAACCACTTTGAGGAATGAATCCTTTTCTTGGCTCAACTACCACGCACATGCACTTCGTGATGAACCCAATCCAAGCCATATCTACCCATGGTTAGGGTGCAAGCGTTGGTCATGGTCAAAGTTCATCATCCCACACATGTCGTGCGTATTGACCTCAAGTCAAAGGAGTATCCCATCGCTCCCACTAACCGAGACACCCGTAGACACATATAGTGGAACTACATCAAACGGTTTCTCGGATGGGTATACCAATACCCTCTAAGGTATTTGTGCATCCATCATGAGTTACCTAGTATCTCGTAGATCTTACTACACTCTCAAAGAGTATGATGCAGATCGCACACCAATCTCCATTGTATCATCAATATCCCATTCTTGATGATCCTCGATTGGGGCCATTTGAGAATCATGCTTAGGTCATCTGAGTTCTCACACGCTCAATGACAAGAAAAGGACTCAAGGAACACAAATAAGAACAAATGCAAACAATCAAACATAATATTCTAATAGGTGCAACACCATATATTTAATATTAAATAAACAATAATATTAAATCAATACTGAATATTATATGAGCATTATGTCCTTACAATGGATTGTCTCTAGGACACTAACACTAACACCATGATGGCGCTCCAACTTAACAGTGACAGGGTGCTCTTTAACCTCGGCCTTCAAATGTCGGCATCGGTCCTCCACCTCGGCAGTCTTGTTCATGCTCTCCTTCAGTTTATTTTCCCAAAGTTCGAGAACTTTCTTTTGCTGACTCAAAGCTTTCTCCATTGCCGCTTTCTCCTTTTTTCGCTTCCTTGAGCTTCTCCTCAGCAGACTTCTGAGCGGCCACGACAGACTCTCTCTCCTTAGCATGCCTCTCCAGATCCTTCCTCATGGTCACGCAAGCCTCCTTAGCCATCTGGGCTTGCATCCTCGCCATCTCATATTGCTCCCGGCTCTTCTCGAAAAAGGCCAGCGAGCGGCATAGATGGGCAATCCCGGAGGTCATGTTCTCGGGGAAGTGCTGAGTCTGGGCCTCCTCGTGCAAAGTCCGGGTCCAGGATCTCGGGGCATCCTTAGCAATCCACCGGAGATAGGCGGGTTGGGCATCATTGGCGGTGGGTGGTTGCGATCACAGATAATTGCGAGTGGCCTCACCTCGGAAAACCCCGTCGTCCAGCTTATACCTACAAGGTAACAATGCATAAGTATAAATATAAACGACGAACAAGAGAAATGATATGGAGGTCAAAAATTACCTTCGACAGAAGTCTGGACTCCAACCTAGAAAAGTGTCATCCCCGGCCTCACGATCTCGGTGGCTGCTAAGCTCGATGACCGTATCAGGGTCTCGAAACCACCAATTTTCCACTCGGGGAGTTCCTTAAAGCATCCATGTCCACGGAGGCCCGGAGCTATTTCGGAGAGCTCCCTCCTGTTGGGGTTATACGGAAAAGTATGCTTTTACTTTGTATAACCAAACTGAATTTCTTATTTATTTTACTGAAATAAATTATTTATCACATGCTGCATTAAATATGAATGAATGTTATATATATTTATTGCATACCCGTTCGATAAAGTCAGTACGTGTTACGTTGTAGTTAATTTGGTGATACCAAATCACAGAAGATCAAATTAACAGTTCCTCGTAACTAAGTACAAATTCACAGCCCAGATGGAAATGAACAACCCATCATGAAAGGTTGAGGTGTAAGGCCCAGATTGTCTTGTCTTGACCAAGGGATTACGCTAGTGCATTCTGATGCGCTGAAAAGGACCTACAGGAGGATAAATTCTTCGACACTGAATATACTAGAATTAGACCTCAGTGGTTCGTTATTTCTTAATCTTCGTCCCTTAAATAGGATTGTGTGGAATTATTAATTATTGCTTTAACTTATGATGGGAAGAGAGTCAATGCGATTCAATACCTTGTATCTTGGGCAATATTATTAATTACATGACGATTGCTAAGATTTAATACGGATAATTGCGTGCAAGTACGGCTTGCTTGATTTTTCCCCTTGGTGGGCTCAGAATCTTTATCATACCAAATGTTGCAAGTGGAAATTTATTTCCGGTATGGATAATAATGTTGAGCTATCTTTACTCCAAGGATAAATATATTAATTAATATAAAGTCTGTTCAGTGACTTAATTAATTAATGGACTAAGATAATCTTAAACGTGGGAAATAATAACCGGGAGTCATATTATTGTGAAGTCGTAATGTGGGTTAAGATGGATAGTTCAATATTAATTTTATAATGGAGTAAATTAATATTAATGGGCTTGAATAATATTTTGGCTAAATATTAAAGCTTCATAGCCTGGAATCAGACGCTACGAATACGAATTATTGAATGGGGGGAATGAAAAATATTAGACAAATAAGGCACTAGAACGGTATTCTTCCCCTTCCCCTCTTAGGCCTTAGGGGCTTAGGACATTAGCGATGAAGACTTGACAGAAGGTAGCAAAAAAAAGGAGGAGCAAAGGATATCACAAAGAGGTTGTAGCAAAATCATTGTACGCTAGGCCCCTTCTCTAAGAGAAAATAGGGTAGGCAGGAGGACATCTGAGATGGCATCAAGCCGAGCACAAAACAGATCTGGGCTCCTAGTAAGGAGGATGGTAAATCCTTCTAGCATAAGTGATGCCTTCCTAAGGTCTCGCTTCCTTTAAGACGCAGATGCGGGTAGGTAGTCAAGATTGGGACATCTAGTTGAGTTTGGATCGGGCTACATTTTTGACCCAATTTGGTGAAGATCGATGCATTAGCTACGATAAGCTACTATAACTATAGGATTGTAGAAAGTTTGTTCTTAGTGATTCAAGCGGGGATCAATCTATCCTTAAGTTTTTCACTCTATTGCCTAGTCTAAAGCTAGTTCAACGAGGTAGTTTACTTATGGTCGATAGAGTTTAGATACGACTTCACTCTTTGAAAGCCTCGACTAGAAGGAAGAAAGAAGACCTAATAAAATGAAGGGCGCTTTTGATGCCGATGCCAGTGACGAACCACACCTTCTTGGCGCGCTTTGGTTGAAGATCAATCTTTTGTGGAGCCCTAATAATCTAAGGGACGAAGAGAACCTAGAGATATAAAAAAATTGGAAGAAGCCCGCCGCATACCCAAGATAAGCTTATAGAAGGGCAAGATCGAGCATCCATATGCCGACCGCCAGAGGGATTTATACTTATTATTAAAAAGTCGGGGATAAGGAAGCATTTTGATTAAGAATGAGGTCCAAGACCTTGTTATTTGAAGTGGTCGCCTAGATCAAATGGAGGAAGATAATGATATTATCCGCGTAAAGCGGACTTCGGACTCGCTAACCGAATCCCGTGACCCATTTGGATGGTAATGAAAGAAGGATGAGCCACTTCATGCAATAAATCGGGACTAATCATTTCCTCGGCAAGAATGAATTAGAAAGGGAAATACACCTCGCAGTTTTCGTGGAGTGTCCTCGCTTTCTTCCTTTCCCCATTCTTCAAGTAGCATATCAACTATTTCTTGGGGAGATACTTATTCATGCTTTTCCCCCGTTTCTTATCGGGCCGTATTCTTGGAGGGTAAGAGAAGTTCTCGCCTTTTGTTCGTACTCTTCCATAGAGTCCGGATATTCCTCGATCTCCGCCTTCTTCCTTGTCGCTTAGCCATTCCCGTAGAGACCCCCCCCCTTGTACTTCCTTGTTGATACCATACATAATAACCTAGCGCAATCCTCCTCAAAGTGAGGTGACATACACATCTGAAGGGTGAGCTTCTACTTAATCCGAAAAAAAAAAGTAAGAATACGCGCTCGCTACATTGCATTGTTGCCGGGAGCCGGGGGCCGTGGATGTGGCTCTCGAAAAGGCCCGATCAAGTGCTACCCTTTGAGTCATGAATGCGGGGGAGGCTTAGTCTGCGCTTGAAGAGTTCCAATAGAAGCGCCATAAAGAGCCTCTAAGGTAGCGAGTTGGCTTGATGCGAAATGAACCCCTTTACTCTAAAGAAAGCTTGCTCTCATGCGGCTATTCCATCGAATATAGGCAAATGGGGATCCATCTATGGATTGAAATTTGTATAAGTCTCCTTAATTAAAGGCAAGAAGGAAAGAAGCAGCAGCCCGACAATCAGAGCTAAAACAATCAAAAAGAGATTCTATGGCTGAAATAGAGCGCTTTAAGGCCGATTTCGTTTTTTTGAGGTCTAATCAGGTTCGGACCGAGGTTTTGGTGACTCGGTAGTACGTCGAAATCTTGTTTGCAATTTCATCAGTAAGCGCTCAACTATTAGCCGTCTAGTCTTTTTTTTCGTGAGAGTTTCCGTTGTTAGACTATCGATTGATAATCGCTTCCATTTACCGGGTGTTCTCTTTGCAATTGAATCTTGCAGACGGTATTTTTTCTAAATACCTTCTGGTGGGCGTGGTACAATCATAGCGGAGGATTTCTTCTAATTTCGGTCTTGATTCAATTCGATTACTTTCCTTCCCGTGAAAGTCCAATCCTTCCGGTGGAGGCCTGGATAGAAACTTGCTCCTTTCCCAATCTGAGTTCCTGTTACCCACGATCCTTCTTCCACTCGATAGGTTTAGTTAACTGGTCCTTTCTTATGGTTGAATTGATACTGATGTTTTTCGAGGTGTAAAGGTTACAAAGAAAAGAGTGAACCCCACCAAAGCGTAGATAGAATCACCGCAAAGTGGATTTTGACTTCTTGAAAAAATCAATCCAGTTTGATCGCTTTAAGCATGACTAAGCCAACTCTTTCTTTTCCCCTCTATGCCCCCATAATGAAAGGGACTTCACCCCATCCTCGGAGCCAGTTTCAATCCGTCGCCTCCTTTTTTTTTTCCATCCTCGTCGAATTCACTCCCCTTTTTGCCTTCTTTCTTAAAGGACACCACTTGCATCTTCCTTTTGGTGCACACCAAGACATCCTTTTATTCGTTCTTGGGTAGGAGCATCTCCGATTCAGTGATGAGTGGGAGATGAATCGCATGCCACCAATCGGCTTTTTTTTAAGGGTACGAATAATGATGGGGTCGGGGTTTTAAGAGCTCCCCATGATAGAAGTGGGAGAAAAGAACTAGTGCTAGGGAAAATCCTAGTCTTTAGTAGAGTGCTTTCAGAGTGAAATTATTCTATATTCCTTATCGAGCTACATGCCCTTCTCATAAGATGATATATATCGTCTTTCAAAGTAAAGAAAGGCGTGGAAGAGCATGAGAATACCTCCTCTTCCGACTGCACTGTATTAAGGGAAAATGCCAGAGTAGAAGGGTGAGAGGTCTTTTGTTATAACATTCTTTAGAAAGAAGTGGAAGAGGTTCCAAAGGTCGTATTTGAAATCCCCTAAATGAAGGAAGTCTTCAAAGCAAAGCCTTGACTCTTTAGCAGGTATGGGCCTGGAGCTTTAAGAGCGCGTGGGGGCATTCCAATAGTCCTTCCTCGCACAAGGCCGGGCGGCGTGTGGTTCTTCAGGATTAGCTTTGTTTTCCTTTGGTTTATATTTAAAATCTAAAATAACCCGGTAATCTTCGTATTAGTAAAATAAGGCGGACACCCTGCGCAGCCTAAGTCAGATTCTCACTTCACTGCTTCTTTTCTTGATATATGATATTTCTGGATGCAATTCCACCTGGAATAGGCGTGATCTTTTATCGTAAATGAGGAAAGATGAATTCGATCTATTGGATTGATCAGTGATTCGGTATGTTGGAGCAGAGTAATCTTGTCCCCTGTGATCCTTAACCATGAGCAAAAGGCTTCACCAGGGTAAGACCTCGATTAAAGCACTTTTCTTCCATCCCAGGTCTCGCCGGGATGAGAATAGAGGCAAAATACTGGATTTTTTGTCTCGTTCAGTTGCTTCTTCGGCTCCTCCTTGCAAAGGCGGCTCTTCAGGCGGGCATCCTTTACATGGACGAGCTTCGCCAGGCTGTTGTACCATTTCTTGGATCTTCGTCGGGCGGGTTTGGTGGGCAACCTCCGCTGCCCTCTCCTTCGGAGTCCCCCTTTCTTCATCTTCCACCCTATTCGGATGGTGAAGAGAACCGCCCAGGGGGCTCGCAGGGCTTTATCCATCAGCAGGCATCCACCCCCCCTGGTCAAGAAAAGCTCGAATCAGTGCTCATGGCACACATAGAAGAACATGCTCAAAAAGAGATGGTACTTGAGCAGTACCCCCAGTTGCCTTCCCTGCAGCTCAACTATAGGTACTTGGCCAAAAATTTCGCTATTTCTCAATTGGATGCGGATACGAAAAGCGACGCAGAACTCGCCGATCTTGCAACTTGCATTCGGAATGATAAGAAGATCCGGGTTCTGTTGGATCAATTTTTCGAAGATTCCTTTGGTGGGGAACACGATTAATTGATGGCCTGTCGCTTTTCTATCCGAAGTCCTGTACAACAACCTTAACCGCACAAGCCTGGGCTGGGCCTACCTCCATCCCTAGAGGAGCCGTATGAGGTGGAAGCTTCACGTACGGTTTTGAAGCCGAGCCTTTCCAGCAATGGGGTCTAGGGACCGATATGATGATTGGTTTAGGTAGGGCGGCCGGCCTACTACGGGCACCTGTAGGGATTAGTGTGTGAGACCGCGATCCACAAAGCATGGGACTCACCCCTTACTTGGGAATAGAGAGGGGAAACATAGCATGTCACAAGAGCGAGGCGAGGTTTGGAACCCTACTGCGGGAGGGACGCCTCGCGAGCCGGGCTTTTAGAGATGAGGCCTTTTGGCAAAGCCAAGTAAATTTCGGGCCACCAAACCCTGCAACTGATGAAAAGGCCCTATGGAGTAAAGGGAAGCGTGTACGTTGTCACACTCCCTGCCTTCCAAAGGTGCCTAGAGGACGGGCCAGACGCAGCAGAGCGACGACCTGGGAGCGGATTCCCCACCGGCAGGGGGACAGGAGACGGCCATCTCAAGGCGCATCACGACCTACAGGCAACACCGGCGAGACCTGGGAAGGCAACCCGATTGGGAGTCAGAGGATCTATAGTACCCGCAGCCTCCCGGACTTCATATTCATCATTTTTGAAAGTGGGGGGAAGGGATCTCTTTTCTGCAACGGAAAAAAAACGGAGCAGATTTGACTCGGCACAACCTAACGATACATCCAATACCAATGATCTGTGTCTAGAATGCGTTGCTAGATCTCTGCTCTAGAAAGCTATACAGGCAACAACGAACGCGGCCCCGGCTTCCCTTTCATTACTTCTCTTCTTTCACGACGAGAGAACCGCGTCCGCATCAGTCGAAGTGGTGGAAGGCCCCCCTGAGTCAAAAGGAGAGCTTCTGTGCACCTCTCTCCAAGAGATAGGATTCGGGATCTGAATCGGCTGAAGGAGAGTGAAGAGGCGGCTACTTTCCCAGCCCACGGGAAAGCCTCTTCTTTCTGGTCTACATCAAAGCCCCACAATCAGAATCAAAGAGGATGGGTCAAGGGGAGGTTTGGAACGAAACCAGAGTGGATCTGCCGCAAAGCGGAGCCTCCGGAGGTATGGCGGCTTGTGCTGTGCCGTCATTTCGGATTCCCGACCGATTTCGGCACTAGTTAAATGGGGTTAATCACCCAGATCTTGAATCAACTAGTAGATCAGCAACAAAGGGGCCCAATTCTTGTGTTTAATGTGAAGCTTGGCTTAGGCAAAGCAACTGGCAGTCTACTCAACTCGAGTACCGGGGCTAATCTCCCTGGGTTTCTATGTTCGGTAGCTATACTAGTAGTCACAAGTTGGGCTATACGACGGGTTCACTTCAACATCAAAGTTATGTCCGTACGTTTGGACATAGAAAACTGAGCAAGTAGTAGGATTGGGTATCCGCGCAATGGCAATGCTTTGGTCTCTCACTGGACGGATCGAAAGGCATACGACAAAATGGTGAGGCAGATAGATCAAGCTTTCTATGGGGTAAGACCCCTCATATCCGATAACAGAGATGTTGATGACTCCGAGATGGACGACCGGATCGGCAACGGACGTTGACGAGCGACATCCCTCCATAGCTCAGTCTTGTCTATCAACGAGAGCTGTCACGCTAGCGCTTGATCTCTTTCTGAGCGCTGTGCTCTATCTCCGTAGTTCCCTACAGCACCCTTGCTTGAGTGCTCTGCGCGCGATTGCTTTCAACTATAGCTAGCTTTCAAAAGAAGCCAAAAGAAATCCTCTTTCTTCGACCAACCGGGAAGTATGAAAACTATGGATTTGACTCTATACCCGTGGCGGTTGTTTCAAGAAAAAGTCTATCATGTGGCTTTCCAATATCTAGCTTTCCGGACCTTTCGAACCCCTCGAACTCCACCGAACACCAGCGCACACTTCGGGCACCTACTACAAGCGAGGAGATCTCTTCATGCCCTCAAAAAGGCTTCGAAAGTCGCTATTCTGCTGACGAGATTTGACTTGGATTGGAGGACTCCAGGTTTTTAAACCACTGGCATTCATATTACCGGGGCGGAAATCTCCTTTAGATTTCTCTATATCCAATCGGTAAATCATGATAAGTTCAAAGTTTCGTAATGGGCGACCCAGGATCTCATCCAATTTCATGTGTTAAGCATGTAACAGGGTTTGTTTACTAATTATTTATTTGTTAAATGAGAAAAAAACCCGACTTTACATCTCATTTCTTGAAAATGCTTTACTTAAGAAATGACTTTCGAAGTGAACCTCCAAAAGGAGATCCTATTAGTGAATCATCAAAATTTCCCAGGGTTTTGCTTTTGCAACTCTAAAATACGTTCAATTCGAGCATGCACGAGATAAGTAGAAGTCGGATACTTAGGCCTTTTGTTTAGCCCTCAACTGTAAAAGAAAGGGCTTTTGTTGTCCCCGTGTATTTCGTTTCCAGACGGGGAATTCTCCCTCCCCGCAAAGGCTCGTGTGCTGTTGAAAGCCCCATACCCGCCACGGTTCTCTTGAAGAAAGACACAACACTAGACCAATACGGAATTACGGAATCTCGATCAGGGAAACGTCAGACGAACATCGAGGGTGGCATAACACGTAGGAAGGAAGTTCCGTCAAAAGCATTGGCATTGGATTTTGGATTCGTGTACCCAGGGATCTCCGGACTAGAAAGAATGTCTATTTAGAGCGACTCCTCTGGCTGTTTTGTTTAAAGTCTCTTTGTTTTCTGTCTTCTTCTTGCATAGAAGAACGCAACTCTTTCAAGAACTTGGATTGGAGTAGTAGGCGCTATGAAAAAAGGACCACTCTCGTGTACAACCAACTACGAATTCGTGCCGCGACAAGTTTCGGGCATTAGATATCGTAGTAACGATTCGACTCCGTCTTACCTTGTGTTTCGGGAGAAAGAAAGTGATGGGTGTACGTCTAAGCCCGATGGTTGAGTCTTCCTCCTGCACTATCTATTGAGGAAGCGAGAGAGCGAGTGTTGGTTTAGCTACCGCTACCTTATAACCAAGAATAAGTCTTCAGCTGTTTACTTCGTACAGTTGATGGAACAAGGAGTTGACTTCGCTAAGCTACTAGGGGAGCTGCTGAGTTCCTACTGGTGCAACGAGTGAACTTCTCTTTCAACTCAACTTAGTGTATATAAGATAGAGTGCCAGAAGGTGATTGAGAAGGAAGGGGCCAGAGACACCAGAAGGAATGGAATGAGTTGAGGAGTTCACCGGGGTAACTAATTCTTACTATACTATTAAAACGAGTACACTATGGAAAGATAGAGTATAGTCTCAGTGCTATGATTGATCTTTGCTTTGAGTTATCTATGCCATGAGTTAAGCATGTAACAGGGTGATACCAGCAACTCAGAAGCAACGAGTTGTGGTACTGCAACTATTACACTTTCAAATGTACACTTTGAGTGAGTCGTTTTACTATAACTATACTTTGACCTAACTAGTTGAATTAGACTATAGAGCTCCTATCAATTGATTAGTTGCTGGTTTGATTGATTGAACTGAGAGTAGTCGTTTTGATTGCTAGTTTGATTGATTGCTTGTAGGGATTCTATTATATAGGCTATATTCCAGGTATGCTTGAAAGGCGAAGAGTCCTTTATAAAGATAAAATACACTTCTTGGACGAACATATTGGCAATAGAAATTTCATAAGAGAAGAAAGGAGGCTAAAGCGCTAAAGAAAGGAAACCAATACCGACCGTCACGGTAACTGCTAATGTTCTATGATTGACTTGGTATTCCCCTTCATACTCCATGTCCGCATCTTTGCTCCTAGTTCGGTAGTTCGGATAGCTACTTGTGATCACTCCGAAATCTCGTAAGAGAAGAAGATGTCTTCATTCAAGTCAGAAATCGGATCGAGAACCCAAAGGTGCTTAGCCAAGGTCGGAAGAAATCGTCTGCATTCGTCAATCGGATGATGATATGTTTAAAGTTCATAAATACAATTTTGTACGGGCCCGATAAACCCATACCAGCGAACCTTTGTTTGATGGTCTTGAAGGAAGGGCAGCCATGTGAGAATTTGCCAATAAGCGCGAACTTAAGATCCGCTGCAAGAGAATTCCATTCGGAGGCTTTAAACAACACTAACGCGGGTTTACCATTCAGGGAGGACTTAGAGGCGAGTTTGCCTTCCTGTTGCTCGGAGAAGTTTGAGGGCTCTCGTTGAGAAAAGGCTGTCCTGGTCGCCGGTGAGAGCAGTGGCGAAGGACCGACTGCCGTCCGGCGGCTTGGGCGGCTTCCTTAGAATCCCCTTAACCTGAAGTGGAGGATCATCTGGCAGTTCAGAGAGATCTGCCCCACGACTGCTTAGCAGCTGTTTGCATCACCTTCATAGCATCACTAGAAGAATCCGACAACACCCTGAACTCCTGCGAAGGATGAGAGGTCCCCGTATCTCAGCTAGTTTCTACTTCAGACTTTGTAAACGGGTCCCAGTATCAGGGTCCACAGAGACTCTACTTGCAAAGCCCTCCGAGGCCTGCATGCGAGCTTCAGCATCTGCTATAACAGAGTATTCAAAATGAACTCGCTGACCAATGTTTTTAGTGACTGTATACGGACCCCTGGAGGAGCCCTCAGAAGGGGTGGTTTGCCGCTATAGACAGTCAACATACCATAAAAAGTATCCGACGTAGTAGCTGTACACCCGGAGTCCAGTGCAAGCTGTGCAGCTCCTTCGGACCCTCATCCATGACAGAATCATCAACAACAGGTTCATCAACCTGATCCTGTTCGTCTTGCAGAGTAGAGAACTGATTAGTCAAAGGGACCGAAATCGTATAGTCATTTCGATTGGTTTTCCATCCCGAGCTCTACGAAATGGAACCCCATAAGGTACAATGTCCATAAGAAGTCCCCTTCTTTGTGAACGCTCCGCTTTGCTCGTTCCATTCCAGTTCTTGTTATGCAATGGCACTCTTTCCATCTATCGTCTTGCTCTCGGACCCGATTCACGAGTAGGACAGAAGGTCTATGACTTAGGCGGAGACAGGATTCGAACCTGCAGTCTTCAGGTCATGAGCCTGATGAGTTCACCATTCCTCTACCCCGCATGAAGAGAAGTCATTTCTTTATATTAAGAGATTTCTGGGGAAAGCATGGAATGCTAATACTCCGCGGCCGCCAGCTGTGAATAAAGGGTTGATCCTTACTCTAACAAGTAAGCTAGTAAACTACCCATACTCTGTTGCTAGTTGGTACGCCCCTACTATTGGGTTTACCCTCGTATAGCGACTTTGCAGTTGAACTTCTGAAGCGAACCTTAGCTACAAATCGGAAAAGAAAAGATCTTGAATAGTCCCCTCTTCGATGGATTGTTTTTGAAAATACGACTCTTTTCTCTTTCTTTCTATTTTTATATAGGGATCTTCATGCTACTGATAAGTAACGAAGCGATCCTAGGCAGGAGAGCGAGTGGTATAGGCAGTTGAAATTGGCGTAGCTAACGAGCTAGCAGCTAAGGGCTGGGCTGGAAAATAGAGTCCAACCAGTCTCGTCTAAAAGAGTATAACTGCTACTAGAACAAAGAAAGACATTGATGAATTAAAATCTTGGACCTTGACTCGGAATCGCTACAAGGCCGATGTCTTTAAAGACAAATGTACTTGTGTACAGCAATTGCATATGTGATGTTACGGGTAAGCGAAGGAAGCACCAGTATATCTCATTGAATACCTCGCTTCATGCAAGGCTGCCTCATACTCCATTGCTCCTATGGACTGCCTCGAAAGACTGAGGTTCGAAGACAACTCTTTGTTAGAGGACATCAACAGATTCAAATGTTGTAGGCTACCAGGGGGAAATAAACTTAGACAACTAAGGCTTGGAACTGGAAGAGATGAAAATTAGACCTTCGTCTGTTCAATCAGTCAGTAGGTGAGCTTTGCTTCCGCGGCTTACCGTCCGTCACGGGACCATTTCGAATCCACACTGGAGTGCCTCTACCTTGCGGCAGAGAGCTTTTAGAACTCACAGGCTAGGGGCCTGGGGCCGGAAAGCGACTCTGGAACACCATCCCTTCCGAAAGAGCGGGATTTCAGGATCGAATTGACATCTCCATTACATACGCTATTTCGAAGTCACAAAGTCCGCGCCAATTCAGTTGTCCAAAGCGTGTCAAATGGCTTGTCCACTTCTCACGTAGGAAAGAACCTCCCCCGGACAGACAAAAAGGCTCTTTCAGCCTACGAACTTTTAAGGGCCTCTACGATTGATGAATAGAAGACCTACTTACGAAGATGGATCAATCTATTGAATGCAAGAAAGCAGCTCCGAAGTTTTCCTCAAACTGCACCCGAGCCAAGGGGTTGAATGTCGAAACCAACCATCCCCAGAGTGCGGTGAAAATCCAATCAAGATCTGTCTTCCGCTTTCTTAATACATTGATAGCCTGATTAGTAGAGGATTCGAACCCCATAGAATGGTATGGGCTAGAAGCCTTCCGATCATCAGATACAATACACGATTTGATCTATGCAATTAGTTGAATACTAAATATCACTAAACCTTCTTTCTAAGTATGATAGAGGTGACGAATGGAGAAAGTTTTATCTCAGTGATTCAAGGAGCGACAAAAGTGATCAATTGTTGGGCTTTTCGGGCTTATTAGGCAAAGAGGTCGGATAGCGAAAATCTGCGTTCAAATCGATCTAAGTGCTCCCGGGATTCGAATTGGCAAGCATCGTTAAAAGATGGAATATGAAGGAGTACATTCCTTATGAAAATGCGATGGGAAATACATAGAAGTTGCATTCATCCTAGCACGCTTCCAGAGTCTGTTTTTAGCAGCAAATAGGGGGGGTAGTCGTTTCCCTTTTAGAACCCTAAACCTGGATCCGCTTTACGATGTATTAGTCGAACCCTTAGGATTAGGATACGACGCCTTGCTCCTTGAGTATCATGGGATTGAATACCCCGACCTCCCAGAGGCTCCCGATAAAGCGATTTCAGCCTTCCGGACAGTTAAGGGCCATTCCTACGTCCCTCATCGGTCTGGTCTGAATCCCCACCCGTTTTAGAGGAAGGATCAAGCAATTCACGGTCCCTGGCTATACGAAAAACAACGGATTGTACTACATCGAAGACTGATACCACTTGTACAGCTTAGAATGCTAATGGAAAGCGTAGGCCCACTGGAATACTTTGACTTGTAAGGCTAGCATAGCAAACCGGAAAGAGAGGTACGAAAGCGGATGGAGAGAGGATGGAACCTTCTCCTACTACATTTCGCACTTTACCTACGATGGACCACTAGACGACAACAAAGACTATGGTCCTAAAAAAGGAAACCAGCCCATGGATATACGACAAGAACTGATTGGACCACTGGCCAAACAGAACGAGGAGAAAGGGAATACATCAAGACGGGGCTAGACCGAAAACAAGATTACCGGCATCCCAGGTCTTCACCTAATTGTGGAAGAGGGGAGGTGAGCTGAGTATCAACTCTCTCTCTCGCGCCTTTATTCAGCTTGTTCCTGTTCGTCTATTTGGGACGGGGTGGGGTTCCTTGATATGTTGGTGTCAAGGCGGTCGAAGAAGGCTAAGTCAGTTAGAGCAACCGATGCTTTGGTCATTCAGTTGACTCCTTGCTGCCAGTCCGTGCTTGCTGTCATGCTGGCAAAAGCAGGGGTTTCGGCCGGTTTTACCTACTATTGGATTTGAACCAATGACTCTCGCCGTATGAAAGCGATACTCTAACCGCTGAGTCAAGTAGGTCAAGCTGAGTCAAGTCAGAGAAAACCCTATAAGAAAAAAAGAAAAAGCCGCGCAACCAGAGTCCCCCTTACTATACAAGGGGACAAGGGGGGCGGAGCGCTAAGAAAGAGAAAGCGTTATCACTATACGAAATGAAGCAGCGGCTAGCACGCTAAGATCAACCAATGTTCGAACGTGGAACCTTTCTTTCTCGGTCGTCTGTCTTAATAGTTGTGGATTCCGATTCCTGCTTTGAGCTTCACTCGTACGATAGGGCTTCGCTCTTTGCACACGGAGTAGCCTTTTCAGTCATGAAGAAGTGGTTTCGAGACATTTACTGAAGGCCTTTCTTCCATTCTTTATATTGTTATGTGGTAGAACCCCTGGATTAGGATCTTTTTCAGAGGTCATAGATCGTTTGCATTCCAATCCATTGGTCAAAGTAAGAATCCATACACCTTATAGCAACGGCTAGAGCTACCTTTCAAGAGACAGAGTCAGGCAAGAAGCCTAATTCCTAATGGTACGCAAAAGGGCCCTAAAAGAAGGGGAGAGGTGTGTGTAGCGAGGTCAAGATCGACTACGAAATGCAACCAATGGTAGCAGAAAAGGCCAAGCATTCCGATACGCCGTAGGGGCAGCAATCCGGTGATACAATCTGGGGCAAAGAGAACAAAGAGACTCATGGGACCATAAGGGGGACTGAAAGCGATGCTCCACTACTCGGTGGTCGCGCGGGGAGGAGATCAGCACTAGATTTCAAACTTACTTATTCCGCGCTAGAGTTCCTGTTTCAGGTGAGGATACAGGCGTTTTTCACTTTACCTGGCATGGTCTAGTCTTAGTTGCAAAGTGAAGAGCTTGATAGTAGGGTTCCCCTTAAGCCTGTTATAGGTAAATAGTCAAGAGCTTGCCCAAAACCTTTCTTTTCTCTATATCTTTCTTAATAGATAGAGCTAGAGGTAAGAAAAACTTCCTTCCACTCTAAACTAGCAACCTCTAATCCATCAAGCTCTTTCAAGCTGGCAACGACTTCTTTTAAGAGAAGAAAAGCCCAAACGGAAACTAAGCTCCCACTCACGACCCATGTAACAAGCTACACCAAGTAAGAAGTGTAGAACAATTAGTTCATAAGGACCACCATTGTATAACCATTCATCAACGGATGCTGCTTCCCAGATCGGGTAAAAGTGCAAACCGATAGCTGCAGAAGTAGGAATAATGGCACCCGAAATAATATTGTTTCCTTAAAGTAGAGATCCAGAAACAGGTTCACGAATACCATCAATATCTACTGGAGGAGCAGCAATGAAGGCAATAATAAATAAAGAAGTTGCGATCAATATCAATAAGGTAGGGATCATTAAAACACCAAACCATCCAATGTAAAGGCGGTTTTCGGTGCTGGTTATCCAGTTACAGAAGCGACCCCTTAGTCTTCTTTTACTTGACTCCGAGGCCGCAAAGGAGTGCAGCATACCTTCTTCCTTTCACCATTGGATTCTAACAGCGGAAGCTTGAATGCTTTCTGAATCTCTTCTTGGACCCTTTCCTTCTATTGATTGAGACCTTTTATCCCTTGACTCCTCAACAGTCGGGAAGCTCTCAGAGGCTCCAGTTCTTCGTTCTAACAATACTTTGGGACACCTCACACACCATTAGTGGGTCTGTAAACGTGGGTTTTTCAGCACAGACATCGGCTTCCAATACTTTTTAGGACTCAAAAGGCTTTGGCCTAGGAACAAGGAACAAGAGAACCGTCGCCCCAGCACTAGCTCTTTTTGACCATATCCATTACTGACCCCGTATTCACTTACTGTACTTGGAACGGAAGAGTTGCAAGCTGTCAGCTAGGAAGATCCTCATTTGGTAAAGCATAGGGCACCACACTCCGACACGAAGGAAGGGAAGGTTTTTCAAAGAAGAAAGCACTATTTCCTCCAGTCTAATGGAGGGCTAACGAGAAGATTCCATGGTAGGGTTAAGGATAATAGTAATAGGAATACGTTTCATACTGAGCTAACGTGCCTAGGGAGCTAACAGTAGTTAGCCTAACTCATGGATAGCGGTGTCGACTGTGGATAACAGGCATAAAACGAATACCGTGCCTAACAAGACTCAAAATCCCCAGATGGAACCTATAGAATAAGTTTTCTTTACTACGGGCAAGTGAAGGCGGGAGTCTTTCTAATCTAAAAAGATCCAATTGAATGTCCATCTGAGATGAGAAGAGAAGCCGATTATCCGACATTAGCATCTGAAGTCGATCACTTTCCTACGCTTGGCTTGAATGTGGCGAGTTAGTTTAGTCAGAGAGATGGGACATTGGAATCAGAATCCGCTGGGGGACGTCGAGGTAGTGCTAATGCTAGCAATAGGGTAAGGTAAAGCGTCGCCTTACCCTTTTCTTTTATTTAATAAGGGCTTCCTGTTATTCTTATTCCTTTGCCCTTTCTTGTGCCGATTGCAGGTTCCAAGAGAGTCTGCTTTTGGAGGTTGCTATTCCGAGTCCGCCTTGTGTGCCTGCCAGTTTCGGGGAGTACGAGACGGGGTGACCCACATAGCGATCAGAACGAACTAGCCCCTCGTTTATTTTCACCGGTCAGTCTAGGAAAGAGGTACCAGATTGCGAGCTCTACGGCCATTAAGATAAAGACGTATGAAAGGACTATGCCCTCCATGAAGGGCACGACATGGCGGTCAGCAGACGCTTAACCTTTGGGCTGAAAAACTCTGCTCAACCACTACGAAAATTGCGTAAAAAGAATATATTCCTATTATGAGAATATATTCCTATTAATGAATGGCGGGGAAACGTATATATATATATAATAGATGAAAATTGATATTAGTTTTTTTGGTCTTTTGATATTCATAGACCAATGGATTTCAAAGAGTCCAAAAGCTTAGAAAACGAAGATGAAAAGTATGTTTTTTCTTTTATATTCATAGATCAAGGACTGAGTCCAATCTTAGAACTACGCATGACTTGATCCCGTAAAGTAAGTAAGCAGGCTCGAAATGAGCTCCAGTCAGCCGCTACGCACCTTTACGCTTCCTCCTCTTCTCCACGTGGATTCTTAAACTAAAACCTTCAAACCCGCCTTTCCCTCTTAAATGGTCGAATCAGGTGAAGTAATAATATAATAGTACTAATATGTTCACTGATTACCATTGTCATCACCTTCAGGAGTTTTGCATGAGCTCATGCTTTGCTTTCTGAGGCCTGGAAAGGCTCTATTCCCTCTCGCTATAGACATTGAATTGGAACCGAAAAAACACTTCGAAGAAGGTTTCACAGCAGTCCCTTAGGCCCCTTCGGGGCATTTCTCTCATATCTGTTTCGATGCCTAGTGGTTTTGGAACAAGAGGGGATTTTCGTTGCTTAGGGGTCATCCCTTATTGAATTGGAATGGAATAAGGGTCGTATCGCTTTGACCTTTATCTTCTTTATTCTCTTTCGTAAGGCACTATTGGCCTCGCATTTGTTCTTTTTTTCTCTTTCCTCCTCGTCCATTAAGGAAGGCAGTTGCTTCTTCCAAGAGTGCTTATTCCGCAACAACAGGGGTAAGCCCGATGGATAAAGCGTAAACAGTGTCTTCATGAACAGTTGATTCGTCTTTTAGACTTGCTCCCGTAAGCGATGCAAGAGTAAGCGCTGGTACACTAACAGCTCTTGGTCTTAGCTCCCTAAACGTTGTTGAGGAAGCATCCAATCCATTTCCAATTCACATGTGTTAAGCATAGTGACACCAATCCCTTTTCATGAAGGATATTTTGATTGCTGCTAGCTAGGGATTGGGGTAGGGGAGAAAGGCGTCCAACACAATGAAGAAGATAATGTGCAAAGGACTGCTTTCGATTCTTTCTTGTCTATCAGATTCTGTTGAGAAGAAGGGAAAACCATCTGACCCGGAGACTTTCATGCTTGCTGTCCTAACAAGCCAAATAGCGAATATAAGAGAAGTTGTTTCGATAAATTCTTCGTTGGGGAGGTCCAATCTTAATTCTCCTAAAGGCCCCTCAAGTAGCCCAAAACTAAAGTCCAATTAATGAAGAGGAGAAGAAAAATATTTTGGCCCAATTTTTCCTTGCAATTTTCGAAAAAATAAAGAGGGAGAGAGAAAAGATATTTTCTTGATTTTCTTGGAAAGATCTTGTGGAATAAGTATTCTTGAGATACAAGTTTATCCCATAAGTTCAAGAAAGGAAAGAGATCTTATTTTCTTCCCTATTTATTTGAGATTTTCGAAAATCACTATAGTATAAGAAAGTGAGATTTTTATGGAATATTTAATTATGGAGAAAAGAATATATTGGATATATTCAAGATTTCTTGGAGATCAAGAAAAATATTTTTCCATCTTATTCCTAGGGCAAAAATCGACCACCTCTAGTATTATAAATAGGGGATGAGTTTTTCATCCCCAAATGCAATTTCATGTGTTGGAAAAATTAGAAATCCACAAAGGTGGTGGCCAAAAATTTTCTTTTCTCCTTTTAAAGATTAAAATCGTTCGTTGATAATCCTCCCACCGGATTACGTTCGTGGACGTGGGACATACTGGAGAAGGCACTTTGGGTAGATCCATCGTCTCAGATGTTGTCTCTACAAAAGGTTAGTGTTTACGTAATTCCTAGATTCCGCATGCTTAGGTTTTACGTGAAATACGTGCTCGCATGATATAACTTGCTTATTAATTATTATGTTGAATTGAATTAGGAATAATTCATGTTAGTAATTAATTGATTAATTTAAATATGTATTTAAATACAATTCGAATAGATCCGGGCACCCCTTATTTCCCAACAACTGGTATCAGAGCCTCGGTTTCGAGCTCTGTAATTTAAATTGTTATTTAAATTATGTTGGCCATTAAATTTTATTGAAATTGGATAGTAGAATTTTTAGATCTGTTTTTCAGGTATCCAATTATCATGATATTTAATGTGTTTATTTATTTCGTGCGTATGAATGTTTTTAATTCGACTCGTTCGAATTTATTTTTCTCGTGAGAAAATCCACGAGTAGATTAGGATATTTGATTTGTTCAATGTAATAGACTAGTCTAGATTTAGGTTTATTTATTTTGTAAAATAAATTGCAACCTGATCGAAGACGAAGACGGAAACGAGAGATTAAAATGGATCTGGAATCGTACGTGGGCGATGTGCATCGCGCGAAATGTGCCAAGAAAGGCAAGCATGCGATCGACGCCGCCAGCGTCGGGCACGACGCCAGCGCCAGCGGATCGCCCCCTCGAACGCCAAGAGACGGTGTGTGTGCTCACCGGGCGAAGGCCGGTTGGGGAAGGCGGGCGTCAGAGAGAGCACGCCAGATGGCGTACAAAGTGACGGGTGGATAAAGGCCAAAAGACACGGCACGCGCCATACCGCCGAAGTTCTCTTGCGGCAAGGCGAGGCGAGGCGGGCAGTCTTGCCAAGCATACACACGCCACTTGGACGCCGCATGATGGGGAATAAGTTGTACAGATCTATTCGGGGTGAATATTTAAATACAAATTTAATTCTTATAATTATTACTAGCATGAATTAATCCTATATTAATTCAAATAATAATCCAAGAACATATCATGCATATAATAATTCACGTAAAACCTACGCATGCGGAAATCTACGAGTTTACGTGAACGTACCTCTTGGGATGGCAACGGTGTGGCTGAATAGACTAACCGTAAGGACTTCCCAAGTATTCCCTTAGCCCTCGTTCGACTATCCGGTGGAAGGATTCTTGTGAACGATTTAACAAAAGGAAAATAAAATATGTTGCACCACCTTTGTGGATTTACTAATTTTTCCAGCACATGGAATTGTACTTGGGAATGAAAGAATCATCCCCTATTTATAGATACCAAGATGGACGAAATTTTGTGATAAAATATTGTGGAAAAATCTTTTCTTGATCTCCAAGAAATCTTGAATATATCTCTTATATTCTTTTTCCCATAATTATAATATTCCACAAAAATCCCACCTTATGTACATTATGGAATTTTCGAAAATATTGGGGTCAAGAATCCAAGATTTGGATCTTCTTGAATTTATGAGATATTCTTGTATTTCAAGAAATACATATCTTCCATAATATCTTTTCAAGAAAATCAAGAAAATCTTTCTTGCCCACTATATTATCAAATTTTCGAAAATCTTAATATAGATGGCCAAGTGGGAGATTTCTTGAATTTAATGAGATAATCTTGTATTCCAAGAATACATATCTTCATTCCATAATAAAATTCAAAGAAAATCTTTCTCCCAACTTATCTATATATTTCGAAATTTTCATGGAAAAATAAGCAACAATATTTATTTTATTTTAATCACCTTTTTCAGTTAATGGACTATATGTTGGGCTACTTAGGGGGCCTTTAGGAGAATTAAGATTGGACCTTCTAATGGACCTTGAATATCTAATATTGAGCCACAATATTATTCAAGCCCATAAATATTAATTAATCCCACTACATAATTAATATTGCACTATCCATCTTAACCCATATTACAAATCGAATATGGCTCCCTGGTCATTATTTCCGTGTTTAAGATTATCTAGACCATTAATTAATTCAAGCCACTGAAATAGCTTTCCATTAATTAATATCTTTTGTCCTTGGTCAAGGAACGATTCAACATTATTATCCATACAGGAAACTAATTCCACTTGCAAGATTTGGTATGATAAAGCTTATGAACCTCCCAAGGGGGCAAATCGAACAAGCGTACTTGCACACGATTCTTCGTATTAAATCTTAGCAATCACATGTGACTAATAATATTGCCCAAGATAAAAAGTATTGAATCTCATTGATTCGCTACCCATGATAAGTCAAAGCAATAGTTACCAATCCCATGTGATCCTATTTAAGGGACGAAGATTAAGAAATAACGAACCACTGAGGTCTAATTCTTCCTTGTTCGATTCAAGAATTTATCCTCCTCAGAGATCCTATTCAATTGCATCACCATGCACTAGTGTAATCTCTTGGTCAAGACAAGCCAATCTGAGCCTTACACTTCAACCTTTCACGATGGGTTGTTCATTTCTATCTAGGTCGTGAATGGTGTACTTTTAGTTACAATGGACTGTTAATTTAATCTTCTGTGATCTGGTATCACTAAATTAACTACAATGTAACACGTACGACTTATTGAACAGTTATGCAGTAAATATATGTAACATTCGATAATATTTAAAGCATCAGTGATAAACAATTTATTTCAGCAAATAAGTCTGAAAATTCAGTTTCGATTATACAAAGTAAAAGCATACTTTCCAAGATAACATCGCTCCACCGCTTTGCCGAAGTTCCGCTAAGGTCGCCGAAAGCACCGAACGATGTGACGCTGCGTGCCTTTAAGCGCCGACGGCGCGATCCCCCCCTCGACCAAGGGCTGAATCGGATGCGGCGTGCATCCCTACCGCGAGCTACTTGGGTATGCGTTTGAGATCGGAGTTCTTTTCGAGACGATCGAGTGGGAGAAATTCAAGATGGCGTTTTTTCAAAATCAAGCCAAGAAAAATCAAACCATGACAATTGGATAATTTGTGCCAAATATGTTTATTTTTCCTCTTTGCTTGATTTATTGTTGTGTTTTCTTGTGTTTTGTTTAATTTTTTTAAATGTGTTTGCATGAGAATTGCCCAACGAAAAATCTCAAACTCAAAAATTACTAAGTATGTTTAAATAATTAATTTGGTTTTGAATCGAATTAATTTTGACCTCCATGATTTATTTATTTGTGAATTCTTTTGGAGAAATTCCCCTAAGGGACGGCCAAAAGATAGCTTTCACATGAATAAATTCTCAAAAGGATGATTGTGAATTATTATTAGTGGCGACGATGACCCTCCCAAGAGGCTCGATCAAAACGAAGTAGTAATTCTGTATTTAATCATGGTTATTACTTAGGTATAAAATTGATATGCATATACTTCACTGAAGTCCCTGTCAATTTTATATTGGTCAAGTGGGAGCCAACTATTAATTGTTTTAATTAATGGTTTGTAATTGTTCTTGTTTGTAACCTCCTTAAATGTGATTTAAATGATGACCCTCCCAAGAGGCTCATTTAAAACTGTTTTGAGATGTTGGCTGATGCATGTTAATATTTTTTTTGAGATTTTAATATGAAAAATGTGATCGAATTATGTGATTTTCTTTGTGTTGATCCGGATATTGACACAAGATGCATGTTTATTTTCAGTATCATCATGTCGCAACCTTTTAATCCACTGTTCAATATACTGAAAGAAACTTGCTTACTGGAGATAACTATTTAGTTTGGAAACATGACTTTATGAATGCCCTCAGTTCACATGAATCCAAATGGTTACTTGATGCACCAAAACCCAAAGAACCAGCTGAGGGTGCTAGCATATGGGAAGAGATGGAATATAATGAATGGGAGCTGGCAAACGAATTGGTAAATGACATAATCTTGACACACATGTCAGATTTGTTAAAACGCCTTCATCAAAATTTTGCATCAGCTGCAGACATTATGAGAAATCTCGAAGCGATGTTTGCACATCCGGCCCATATAGCAATCCAAAGCATTAAGCATGACTTAGTCAAGCTTAAAATGGAAGAAGGAATGATTGCAAAAGAACACATTCTTAGAGTTATGGTTCTCTTTGAAGAATTAGAATATCTTGGCATAAAATTTGACTTCAAAACCAAAATTGATATCATTCTCAGTTCTCTGCCAAAGAGCTACTATCATCCTTATGTAACGTATCTAATGGAAGATATGGGATTTATTATGGATGATCTCGTGAAAGCCCTTACATTGATCGAAGAGGACAATGAGCGCAAGAAAGTGAACATGGTTACAAAAGGGTTATCTTCTTTTTCTAGGCCAGGTGGTGGTAAGATAAAAGAAGAGGCAAAAAGGATCAACCAGTTCTATTCAAACTTCAAAGATGAAAGTTTAAGTACAAAGATCTGTTTGGAGTGTGGCGAGAGACGACATTGGAGGTGGGCCTGTTCCAAAACAGAGCGGAATGGAAAGAAAGGTAATTCTCTCTCACTAGTTGTTGAAACTTGTTTGGCGGCGTATGCTACCCATTCGTGGGTAGTGGATACGGGATCCACTGATCATGTTTGTTTCACGTTACAGGGGTTCAAGCGGACCCGACAACTTAGTGGAAGAGAGATCCTCATCACGCTAGGCGATGCTACGAGAGTGGCAGCTGAAGCAGTGGGAGACGTGCACCTGTCTTTTGAAGACAAGAGTTTAATTTTAAGAGATGTTCTTTATGTTCCCGTTTTTGGTAAAAACCTTATTTCAGTTTCAAAACTATTTACTGATGGATCATCTGTTTGTTTTAATAAGAATGTTACTATTTTTCATAACGATGTGGTTATCTGTCATGGAACATTGCGGAACAATCTCTATATTATTAACTGTGCACACCACACACACAATGCATCTTATAACTCATCTACTATTTCGAGCAAAAGGAAACGTTCGACTAATGTGAACGAGACACTTCTTTGGCATCTAAGATTAGGTCATATTAATCCAAAAAAGGATTCAAAGGTTGGTCCAAGATGGTTCATTGGAGTCTCTCCTGGTTGAACCGTTTCCGACTTGCGAATCATGTTTGGAGGGTAAGATGACCAAGAGGGCATTTGGAGCCAAGGGGCTTAGAGAAAAGAAGTGTTGGAGATTGTTCACACCGATGTATGTGGTCTAATGCAAATCAAAGCAAAAGGCGGCTACGAGTATTTCGTTACGTTTATCGATGATTACTCACGCTATGGGTACATTTTCTTAATGAAGCATAAATCTGAGATCTTTGATAAATTCAAAGAATTTAAAGCTCAAGCAGAGAATCATAAGGAAAAGCGTATCAATTTTCTACGATCTGATCGTGGAGGCGAATACCTCAGCGATGAATTCTTGAACTACTTGTCGGAAGAAGGGATTGAATCCCAGTTGACTGCACCCGGTACCCCTCAACAAAACGGGGTTGCAGAACGAAGAAACAGAATGCTTCTAGAAATGGTAAGATCAATGATGAGTTATGCGGATTTACCAAAATCGTTTTTGGGGTTACGCCTTGCAAACAACGGCTTATATTCTGAACTTGGTACCATCCAAATTGGTTCCAAAAACCCCTAGGTAATTGTGGACGGGGCGCAAGCCCAGCTTAGGACACATGAGGATCTGGGGGTGTCCGACATATGTGTTGGATAGGAAAGCCGGGAAATTGGATGCACGTTCGGAATTAAGGTTGTTCATAGGATACCCCGAAGGAACGAAGGAATTCATGTTCTATGATCCCGAAGATCAAAAGGTCGTAATCAGTACGCACTTTAGATTTTTGGAAGAAGACTATATGAACGATAAAAAGCCTAGAAGCGAGATTACCTTGGAAGAACTTAAGGGGCCAACTCCGTTGCCAACTGTACAAGAAGACATACCACGCATCGCGCCAACACGACCGGAACCTTGTCGTAGTGGGAGGGTTGTTAGATAACCCGAGCGATTCTTAGGGATCGAAGAGTCCTTGGACTTGATCTCGGGAGAAATATCAGATCCATGGTCCTACAACGAGGCGATCCAAGACAAGGATGCAACATCTTGGCAAACAGCAATGGAAGCCGAGATGGGTTCAATGGATCATAATAAAGTGTGGGAGCTAGTCGAACCACTTAATGGGGTAAAACCCATTGGATGCAAGTGGGTATACAAGAGAAAAAGGGGATCGGACGGGAAGGTTGAAACCTTTAAAGCAAGGCTAGTGGTGAAGGGGTACACTCAGAAAGAAGGGATCGACTATGAGGAAACCTTTTCGCCCGTAGCCATGCTCAAGTCCATTCGAATTCTCTTGTCGATTGCTGCGCATCTAGATTTTGAGATCTGGCAAATGGATGTCAAGACAGCTTTCCTCAACGGAAGTCTTGACGAAGAAATCTATATGCAACAACCCGAAGGCTTCATTGAAAAAGGCCAAGAGCATCTGGTTTGCAAGCTAAAGAAGTTCATTTACGGGCTGAAGCAAGCATCCCGTGCTTGGAATCAGTGTTTTGATCAAGTTATAAAATCCTACAGTTTTGATCAAAACAGTTTTGAAAGTTGTGTGTATAAAAAGCGTGACAGAACTGCCTTGGTATTCTTGGTACTATACGTAGACGACATTCTGCTCATCGAGAACGATGTAAATATGTTGTCAGACGTAAGGGCATGGCTGTCAAAATAGTTTAATATGAAGGACTTGGGAGAAGCCGATCACGTCCTAGGGATCAAGATCACTCAAGATTGCAATAAAAGGATGATCGGGCTTTCGCAAGCTTCATATATAGATACCGTTTTGAAGCGATTCAACATGCAAGATTCCAAGAAAGGCTTCGTACCTTCAGACATGGAATCCATCTATCCAAGGAAATGTGTCCCAAGACGCAAAAGGAAATAGATGACATGAAGAGCATCCCTTATGCTTCGGCTGTGGGTAGCCTCGTGTACGAGATGCTGTGCACACGGGACAGAATGTTGGTTTATCAATCGGACAGTCTAATCCCCATCGGTTATACGGACTCAGATTTCCAATCAGACGTAGACTCCAGAAAGTCAACCTCGGGTAGTGTGTTTTGGATGGGGGGAGGAGCCATGACATGGAGAAGCGTTAAGCAGAAATGCATCACCGATTCTACCATGGAAGCCGAATATGTAGCTGCTTTTGAAGTAGCGAAAGAAGCGGTTTGGCTCAAGAACTTCCTGGTGGACTTGGACGTCGTTCCGGATTTGCCCATCACGATAACGGTTTACTGTGATAACGCCGGAGCAGTTGCAAATTCTTGGGAACCGAGAGCCCACAAGGCCAACAAACACATAGAAAGAAAATACCATCTTATATGAGAAATCGTTAAGAGAGGGGACATAGAGGTGGCAAAGATTGCGTCTGAAGACAACCTAGCAGATCCATTCACAAAGGGTTTGCCTCAGAGTACATTCGAGAGACATGTGGAAGGAATGGGTGTCAAGAGCATTGCCAATCTGCTTTGAGTATAAGTGGGAGAAATATTATTAGGTTCGTGTAGGGTGACATTAGATGTCACATAGAACACGAGACATGTTGTAGTATACTTAAAAGCAGACTTTGAGTACAAGTGGGAGATTGTTGGGGTTATACTGAAAAGTATGCTTTTACTTTGTATAACCAAACTGAATTTCTTATTTATTTTACTGAAATAAATTATTTATCACATGCTGCATTAAATATGAATGAATGTTATGTATATTTATTGCATACCCGTTCTATAAAGTCAGTACGTGTTACGTTGTAGTTAATTTGGTGATACCAGATCACAGAAGATCAAATTAACAGTTCCTCGTGACTAAGTACAAATTCACAGCCCAGATAGAAATGAACAACCCATCATGAAAGGTTGAGGTGTAAGGCCCAGATTGGCTTATCTTGACCAAGGGATTACGCTAGTGCATCCTGATGCGCTGAAAAGGACCTTGGTGACTCCCATTTTCTGACCTCGCCCGGGAGCAGCGACCTTGGCCTTAGGTTACGGGGTCCCGGCAGCCTCGCCCTGCTAGGTATCCTTTCTCTTATCGGCCCTCTGCCTTGACAGCTCCAAGGCCCGGGCGACCTTCTCATGCATCTCTTCAACATTCAAATTTTCCATCGCTTCGAGAACTTTAGCGGAGGTGAAATGGATAGGCTCAATGGAAGAAATGGGGAGGGAAGACCTATTTATACGAGAAATCAAGGTGCTTGACCCTGGTCGCGACCTTTCGCATCCGGCGCGTGGACTCCTCTCGCCATCATTGCCTACCCCTAGTAGGCTCGACAGTTGAGGCGAGCAGGCGTCATCTAACCAAGTTCCGAGACAACAGCTATGCGTACTCAAGAAGCCTCCGGACCTCGCACGTTACAATAAGGACAGAGGCGTAGGAGTAGCTCATCCCCCTTGGCAAACAAAGGAAGACGAGCTAAGGGCTATTGTTGTGAGCATATCGCGTGAGGTCAGCCCAGACCTGAGATACCCCGTGATAAAGAAGATGGAATTTTACCAAGGCAAAAGCCTCGCTGATCGCTGGAAGAGACTTCACGACCCGAACAGGCGATGTGCGGTCGAATTGACCTTGAGGACCTAGGACTGACACAAATACATAGCATTAAATGCAACTAGACAGATGGTCAGACGAGCGATGCCGAAGAACTTTCCTAAAACAGGTTTAGGTCAGAGGTAAAGCAGCAAAGGACGACTACGAATGACAGATGGAAGTACTTAAACAGCTAATTCCCTGCAAATCCGGGAATTACCTTGGGCGAAGTCTCAGCAAGGTGCCCGAGGTCGACATGCCTCGGGCGACCTCTCGCGACCTCAATGGCAAATCACATCAGTCTTGTAGCATTTAATATTTTTCAGAGTAACTTTCGGTCTATTGTACTTGCAACTCGGGAGAGTGAGCTCCACTCTCCCAAGCATTATAAATAAGGCTCATTTATGACCCAAATAACTAGAAAATTCATACCTTACCAAACCTCTTGCAAATTTACTTCTTGCATCTAAATCCAACACTTATTCTCTACACAATCATGAACAATTAATACAACTCTTATCTCATAATTACTTGTTTGTGTCATCAAGATCCTAAGCCACATTTAAATCCCTAACCTCGATATTTTGATGCACAACATATAGGATGGACAATTTTATTATTTTTCCAATATATGACTAAATTTATCACTACATGAATTGATACTCTTTTTCACATTATCTAATACTTTTTTAAAAAAAAATAGTTTGTTTGACTTTTTTATGTCATATGTATTTGTATTTGTCTCTTAGAATTTCATTAGCCTTCATATTTGAAGGATTAATGGATCTTCTATTGTCTTCCTGATACATGGCAGGAGTAAAAATTGATAAATATAAATTCTCCTCTATTTAATAGAGAATATAAATGTAGCAAAATAATAATAATAACAACAACAAGCATGGCCGGACGTACATGGGGGCCAAGGGGTCACTGACCCCCCTAGCCCCACTTGAACTTTTTATATATATATATTTATAATTAAAACACACATGCGTGAGACGGTCTCATAGTAAGACGAATCATAAATTGTGTACTAATGTTTTAATATTTTAAAAGGATAGGTGTTATTTGTGTTAGGTTGTATCTTATCTCATGTATAAAATCGTCTCATACGAGTGTTTGTCTCCTTTAGACAAAGTATTATGTGCATAATGTTCACTGTACACCACTATTACTAATACTTGTAAAAATCAACACTCTAAAATAAAATGTTGATCTTTAGGTGAGAAAGGGGTAGCGAAATAGAGAAAGAAATATGTATAATTCACATTTTAAATATGCATATAAATGTACTCGACTCCGTTAATATAAAGAAATATTTAAAAATTCGGAAGTGCATCTAGCTACACTATGTTATAAATTGGGCCCCCCCGGCCCCCTAAGTGAAATTCATGGATCTGTTCCTGACAACAAAGTGACAATTCTGTTTCAACTGTTGTGCTAATTGGGAGCATTGATATATTGGATGATGGGAGAAGAACATTTCACTACAAAGTCACTCAAAACATTACAACCAGGTACAAAGTGTAGAAAATTTTTGCACTTTAGTTCAAATTTGAACTATAGTACGGCGTACTTTAGTTCAAATTTCTGCACTTTGTACCTGGTTGTAATGGTATCCTAAATCTTGTATCTAACTGTAATTTTCTCTTGGATGATCTTGAAAGAGCAGATGATGATAGTGTGAATGCCAAGGTGATTTTTTGTTCCTCGTGAGATTTGTGAGGTCTTCACCAAATAAGAGTGGGTCTCGTGTACACACAGGTGCACATGCACTCATAGTGCATTTTAAAAACATGGGACTTGTTATATAGAAAAGTGCAACTTATTTATACTGAATGGTGCAACTATTTTCCATATTAATAGTTGCATGTTTCAATGTATATAAATTGCACTTCTCAATATAACAAGTCACATATTTAAAATGCACTATAAGTGCATGGTGCGCCTGGGTGCATACAAGACATAGCCAACAATTGTGCTTTCTTTGTGTTGACATAAGAGAACATGAAATTATCAGTGTTCTATTCTAATCATAAAAAAGTTTCATGTAATTATCATAAAAAATTCTCATGTAATTATCATGTTATTTTTCATTGTCCCTATTATTGATAGGTTGTATAGTTTTTTAATTTATAAAGCTAGATGAACATCGCCCATCAGTTCGTAAAATCTTTGTATACATGATTATTTAAACTCAACATTAAAGACTTATACCTTTGTTTGCGTATTCTGTTAAGAGGCGATTGGTGATTTTGGTTACTTTAAAACAACGTTTTGCTAATGTATGAGATGTAAACCTTTTATCTTAGTTAATGTAAAATAAAGTTTGTTTTTAAAGTTCTCAGATTAATTCTATCTTCTCACATGGATGGATCTAGGGGGTGGCGCAGGGGGGGTGATTTAATTTTTTGTTTTATATATTTATAAATTTTTATATTTATTCTTAAAATTATAAAATTTTGTTATTCGCCCCTGTTGGAAACACTACAATTACATGTAATTTAAAGAGGGTTTTAACAAGGTTTTAAAGAGGGAATGAAGTTTAGGGAGGGTTTTAACGAGCGATAAAATCCCTCTTTAAAATATTAGTCGGTAACCATTTAACGAGGTTTAAAAACCCTCGGCAAAATGCGAGGGATTTACTTTACAAGCATCAATGATCATATGATATCGAGTTATCATGCAAGCACTCAAACTTCACCCATGATCGCCTCAGTTAACTCTCTGTATTATAAGGTTGTCCTGTTCTCTCTACTTTTCCTGTTGTTTCCCTGAGGGCATTTCTTATTCTCCCGTGAACTAATGAATTTGCCTTTTTTCCAGAAAAAAAGTAAAAGAAAACTCATCACCGCATTATTAACTTATCGAGAGGTGTAAAATGAATTAATTACTTACTTCTCAAGTTTTCTAACCTGTTTAGATTCTCAATTCCATCAAGAGAAGAAAACTCACCTAGTGACGATTTAATGTGGGTGACACTATTTTCAGTGAGATTCGAACTCAAAATGTGGGCGAGCCTAAACTCTAATAATATTTGCTAAAGAAAATACGAAACCTAAAATTTAAGAAAAAATGTTTTCAATAATCAATGTTTTTCCTAAATATCAATATTTTCAGTCCATGATTAGCTCTGCATCAGTCGGCCGAAATCCAAAGATGGAGACCAAGACACTTCGATACGATACTGAGAAATAAAAACAAAAAATTAATATCACACATTCTTTAAAAAACAAAAAAACCTAACATTCGCAATCAACAATAAGAACATAAGCTCGGTCCCATTAGAAACCAATTTCATGAAAGAAACAAACTAAATACCATATAATTTACACATACCTTTAGCTTATTCTCTGGCGCACACCATTAAGGAAGAATTCCCGCTAAGGCTACATTTAGGAAAAACCTCGAAGTTGTAAAGTAAAAATAATTTATAAACATTTGGAGTTTGGCTGATGTTAGATGAACAAGGATAAATATGTTGGTATGCATAGTGGTAGTAAGGATTTTTATTATGATTCTTATGACAGGTAACTTTAATAGGATTTGAAGGTATATATAGTTGTTGAGTGCAAGGAAAAGGGGAAAATGGCTCTAAGGTACAAGAAATAGAGTCTTGAGACTCTAAGATACAAAATTTTTGGGTAATTACTCAAGGTGCAAAAGGTGACAATTTTGCCCTTAGAGTCAAATAATAATTACAATTCTGGATTGGTCCACCCACCATTTCCTCCACTAATTAAACTAGTTCCCCTCTCCTCTCTCATTTTCAAAATCCATCTCAGATTTACTTTCTCTCTCATCCTATCCCTTTCTCTCTTCTTCTCCCAATACAGTGAAATAAGTCAAAGTCCTTCTCAGATTTAAACCGGTCTCCCACTTTGAGTAGTGACGCTTGTGCCCTGCTTTTAGGTGGGGTGTCGGCGTTCTGGGTTCTTGTGCCGTGGGGAGGCGTTCGGGGGTGGTGGAGTCGGGCCGCGGCCGTGGCCTGTTTTCACGACGGGGTGGGCGGCGGCGCAGTGTGCAAAGGTAATCCCTCTTTCTTCTTCTTTTTTCCTGTATTTTTTGTAGATTTAAGAATTTAAGTGGAATATCTTGTTTATGTGGTGGATTTGCGTGACGACAGTGGTGGCGACGCGGCGGTGGGGTCGACGGCGGCAGAGTGGCGGCGACTGAACCAGCTTAGTGTTTCTTTTTTGTTTTTTTTTTGTAATTTTATATTTTATTTTGGAGATGCATGTAATTTGTTTATTAGGATTTCTGGATATTAGGTGTTGATTTATGTGTTGCGATCTGTTTTATTTTGTGTTGATTTTGTGTATTTTTGCTTCTTTTTGTTTAATTTCTGCAGATTATTTTGCTTATTTTTGCTTCTGTTTATTTTATTATTAGAATTTTTTGCTTATTTTTGCAAATTTTAGGACATTATGAGTTTTTAATTATATTTTTTTTTACAGGGAAAGTACATTTTTTTTATAGGAAAAGTAAAAGTACATTTTTTTATAGGAAAAGTAAATTTTTATTTAGTTTTGTAATTATTTATTGTATGCTTTATTTTTGTAATATGTAGAGTTGGGAGAAAAAGATGCACTTCAAAATTCATCTAGAAGTACAATATTATAAAAATATGCACTACAAAATTGGCTCAAAAGTGCATTAAATTAATTATTATGTACTATAAAATTATCCCAAAAGTACATAAATACAAAATTTTAAAATTAAACCAGAAAATTGACTAAAAATACAATTTTTTTAAAAAAAAAATGCACCCTAAAATTAAAATAAAAGTACAGAAATTCGAAAAACGTATTAATTCAAAAATCGACTCAAAATACAATTTTTTTAAAATTAGTCGGAAAGTAAATAAATTTAAAATTAATAAAATTATTAAATTATTAAATTACTAAAATTATTAAAATTACTAAAATTACTAAATTACTATATTACTAAAATTATTGAGGTGCTGAAATTCAAAATTTTGTATTAATAAATAATGTAATTAATTCAGCAAATTAAAAAAATTGGATTTTTAAAATTTTAAAGTACAAAAAGTCAAAATGAATCAGAAGTGCAGAAAATGTGTCAGAAGTGCAGAAAACAGGGCAGAAGGGTAACTTAGACATTTTGGTCACTTTTCTTGTACCTATTAGTCTCTATAAAAGTTTTTGTACCTAAGAGCTCTAAGGTGTTTGAGAATGCACCTTAGAGCCCTGGCCCCCAAGGAAAAATGATAATGATATGGTTCTTCGTTTTGATTTCGTTCGGTAAGAAATTTTTCTTTTCAGATTTATTTTACATATAATTTTTTTTTTCTTTTAAGATAAAAACTTGTGTAATCTGAGTTCAAGGTGAACTCAATTTTTTCAATATCACTTTTACGTATACGCATGATTAATGTTATATATGCATAAACATTATTGATATTATGCATAAACACTATTAACTTTTTAAAAATAAGTATTTATAAAAAAAAAATTGTGATAGTGATAGAATTCATGTATATATCTAGTTCACATGAGTGTTGCTCTTTTTTATTATCTTTTAATTTATATTATAATTATTTTAAATATAAAAAAATAAATTAAATTTTTTAAATTTAAGTTACAGATTTTTCAAATTTAATTAATTTCAAAACGATTTTTCTTAAAAATTTTCATTCTTACTTTCATCATATTTAATAATATAAATATACGGTTTTGATCTTATGCCCGCAGGTGGGCACAAACTTATATGTCCACCGCTTATGTGGCGCGCCACATATGCTAGGTCCCACCATCATTTAATTAATTTCTTTAATTAATTCAATCTTCTAATTAATTATATAAACCTAAACCCTAAACTACGAACCCTAAACCATGAACCATTCGGGCCAGGTGAACCATAAACCACTCGGGTTGGGTAAAAAAAATTAATATAATTAATAAAATTGGGTAAAGTATGGAATATATATAAATGAAAAGATTGAATTAATTAAATAAACTAAGGCGACCCTTTGTCACCATTTCTGTATTTGTTGGTTGCGGAAGGCCTAAGTATTATGATATCCAAAGCTACCGAGTTGGACCTGTTTGAAGCAGCAGAGGTAGGAAGAGAGAAAATCAAAATATCTCATCTTCAATACGCAGATGACACTATTTTTGTTGGAACAGCTAGGGAAGCAACCATTGAGATCATGAAACAGATTCTGAGAAATTTCGAACTGCTGTCCGGGCTCAAGGTAAACTTCGATAAATGCAGTGTCATGGGGGTTAACGTTGAGAGGGGATGGCTGGAAGCAGTGGCTCGAAGCCTCGGTTGTGTGGTTGGGGATATCCCTTTCTCATATTTGGGGGTCAGAGTGGGCATTTGTCAAAGCAGCTTGAATGAATGGAGGGACTTGATCCAAAATTTCGTAAGAGGTTGAAACTATGAGAAGACCGGAAAATCTCTTTTGGGGGACGGATTACTTTAGTGAAATCAGTTTTAGCTTCGTTGCCTATCTACCACTTTTCTTTCTACCGTTTACCGAAAAAAACCCTGTGTGAGTTAACCCGTTACAAACGCTTCTTATGGGGGTGAAGAGAATAACAAAACGCCGTGGATAAGCTGGAAAACTATTTGTAATTCAAAACAGTTGGGGGGGGGGGGCTTGGGATTAGGGATTTGGGGGATTTTAATAGATCGTTGTTAGGGAAGTGGGTGTGGAGGTACCTAGTGGAGGGGGAGAGTTTGTGAGTGAGGGTGTCTAAGTCTTTGTATGGGAGGTTGGAGGTGAGGGAGTCGGGGGTCATCACTATGGATAGAGAGAGTAGATGGTCTAGTTGGTGGAGGGATGTGATAGAAAATGTGTCGGGAGGGGGTGGGAGGTGGTTTTGGGCACAACTTGAGCGAAAGATAGGTGATGGAGGGGATATAGATATTTGGAACAGTGTCTGGGCAGGGGATAGTGTACTGAAATCTTAGTTTCCTAGATTATTTAGGTTGAGTCTAGACCGAGAGATTCAAGTGAAGGAGTTGGGGGAATGGGTCGATGGGGTTTGGGTGTGGAAATGGAAGTGGAGGCGTGAGCTTTTTGATTGGGAAATTTATGTTCTTAATAACCTTGTGGATGTCATAAACAGGTACCCATTACAGGAAAATTCTAAAGATAGTTGGAGATGGAGTCAGAACCAAGATGGCAAGTTCACGACGAAGACGGCATACAATATCCTCCGATCGGACGAGGGAGTTAATAACTTGGTTCAAGGCGCGGTAACGACGTTCAAAAAGGTGTGGAGCAAAATCGCTCCTATTAAAGCATCGGCTATGGCTTGGAAACTACTTTGGGACAGATTACCAACAAGACCGAACCTACAAATAAGACGCACCTTATCCCAAAACTCAACCACGAAGTGCCCTCTAAGTAAGCAAAACGCTGGAACTGCTGCTCATCTCTTTTTCGATTGCTCTAAATCCATGGTCGTATGGAAATCTTGTTTTAATTGGCTCGATATTCCGGTGGCATTACCTAACAAAACCCATGATCACTTCATGGCGATGTTGGGTATGTTACCCGGAAAGAAGGGGAGCAAGATTGCCATTTGTTTGTGGATTTGTGTGGTGTGGTTGATTTGGAAAGGGGGAAATGAATTAGTGTTTGAAGACAAGAGTTTCGAGGCGGAAAAAATAGTTGAGGAAATTAAAGGAAGACTTTGGAGCTGGTGTTCTATTAATTTTTCAAACCTCTAAAATTACTCTTTTAAAGATTGGCTGGTTCAACCTAGGTCACTGCTAGGCTGTTGATACGAATTGCTACTGATATTCTGTATGGGGTATATCTTATACCTGCTTTATTTTTTAATAGAAGTTTTCTTGGCTGACCAAAAATAATAATTAAACGATGATGAAGACCTTGCATATGTGGCGCGCCACATAAGCGGTGGGCATATAAGTTTGTGCCCAACTGAGGTCATATGATCAAATTCGTATAACGGTATATAAAAAGACTAAAATTCAACAACAATATAATGTGATGCTCCAACTCATTTATTTGGTTGAAGATCAAACACCATATATGTAATTCGATAATAATTAAATTTTCCAATAGAAAATTTTAGAATTTGACCAAAATTGGACAATTAACTAAAATTGGACCAGTTTTTTTTTTTTTTAAAAATGGACCAAAAATGAACAATTAACTAATTAACGGCTATAAAACAATTAAAAAAAAAAGACAAAATTAATTATTTCGGTCCACATGTCATTAATTTTAGGTATATCAAATATTTGTACATCTTTTTTCTCTCCTTATTTTAGGTGTACGAGATCAAAATTGAACAATTAATTTTTTTTAAAACAAAATTGGACAGTAAATAAATTAAGAAGATGAATAAAAAAATGAGTAGATTTTATGTGAAAATTTCCATGTGTGAAAAATTTTTAAAATGTGCATCGAAAATTTAAACAATAACAATACCTGAAATCAGTGTTTTCATAACCGAACCGGTGATCAAACCGGTCTAGGCATCGGTTGCCGGTCCAACCGGTTGAACCGGTTGAACCGACGGTTCAACCGTTAAATTGATTTATGCATATTTCTTTTATATTTTGTATGTTACATTAAAAAATAAATATTTATTCATAAAATATTAAAATTATACTAATTTATAACTTATAAATCTTATATTAAAATAAATACAATAGAGTTTGGAGACCAAAAATGATGGCGTTGTGGATTAATTCCACACAATATGTGACGACGATAGAGATTAAATGAAATTAATGACTTGTGGATGAATTTATTTGAGAGAAAATGATATTGAGATAAAAACAATAACATTATATAGAGATGTTTAGAAAAAAATAATAAAAAAATAAAAAAAAGTGATTTAATAAATAATAAAAATAATAAAATTGAATTAACCGTTTTTAAGGAGTAATTGGACCGGCGACATGAGCGGTTCACGGTTCGACCGGTTCAACCGGGCGGTTCAACCGGTTTTTGAAAACACTGCCTGAAATGCCATTATTGATCTAATGTCCGTCCCAGTGGACGAACTTTTGGTCAATAACCCATATGTCGCTGGTTCAAGCCCCTTTCCCCCTATTTCGTCTTCTAATTTATTTATTTTTTCATTTCCTTTTCTTCCCCTAATTCCTTTTAAAATTTCATTTTCTTTTCCCCCCTTTTCTCTTATTTCACCTTTATCAAATTATAATAGAATATATAAATTAAAAAAGAGAAAATACATCTTTTTTTCCCCTGTAACTTTGATCAATTTTGACTTTGATCCTACTAATTTACGACTTTTGATCTTGGTCCTGTAACTTTTCAAAATTTGACTTTTAGTCCTGTCAATCGCAGTATTACAAGCAAAACATAACAGTATTACATGCGAAAATATAATAGTAATACAAGAAAAAATGTAACAATATTACATTCTAAACATAAGAAAAGGGTAACTTGTGAAGGTTATCTAATCAAAATGGAATAATATTACATGCAAAATAGAACATTCACTACTACACATTTAAGCTTGTAGAGCTCCACTTGGACAACCCTTTTTTTCGAACAGCTCTCCAAGTGGTCCCTTGGAGAGCGGTTCTATTTAAAAAAAATAAAATACAGCGGTTAAAAATCGTTGTCCAAGAACAAATCTTAGACAGCGGTTCATAACCGCTGTGCAAGTGAAACCCTGAATTAAAACCCAGCCTCCAGCCCCATTTCTGCATTCGTTACCCACTGTATCCGCAAAGTAAATTACGCGATTTTCGTCCTCCTCCTCCTTCGCGCCGCCGTCGCCGTCGCCCTTCCTCCTCCTCCTCCTCTCATCGTCGCCCTTCTCCTCCTCCTCCTCCTCCTCATCCCGTGGCGTCGCCCTCTTCCCTCCCTCTCTGCTCCCACACATTCCCATCTCCGTCGCCCTTCATCTCCTCCTCCTCCTCACGCCGCCGCTGTCCTTCCCTACAGTCGCCGCCGTCGCCACCTTCCTCCTCCTCCATATAGGTATTTTTTTCTTTTTTATAAATATATGTATGTATATATATATTTAAATTATTATATATATATATATATATGTTGCATTCATGTATATATATAGTACTATATATATGTATATGTATATATATATTAGGATTTTGTTTATATAGATGTGTTTATATGTTTGGCTTGGTTTAAGTTTTGTTAGGATTAATTGTTGTTAGTGTGGGATTAATGTTGGTTTAATTATATTGTTGTTAGTAGCTTGGATTAATTGTTGTGAGTGGCTTGAATTAATTAATTTTTGTTAGTGTTAGAGATGAACAATTTGTTAGAGATGAATATATATTGTGTGGCTTGGCTTGATTTTTTATGCTAATTTTAGAGATGAACAATTGATGCACTCAAGGTGTTTGATAATATGCTAGTGTGAGGATTTATGCATAAATTAGGATTAATACATTAGGATATATTTGAGTTATTAATTTGATGAATGGATATTGTGTTTGCTTTAGATGATTGATGGTACATTAGGATACATATTGTCTTGATAAGCGACAAAACCTTAGGTACATGCAATATACAAATCTTAGGTACTCCCACATTCTATATGCAAGTTTTTGTAAGACTAATTTTGTGAATAAGTAAAAAATTGGAAGGATTTCAAAATTAGAAAATTAAAATGAATGTAGATTTAGTATGGTTAGGTATGCACTTGTTTTGTTACGAAATAGTAGTTCATATTGTCTTTTCTATAGGCATCTCTAGTTCTATATGGATCGAAAGTGGGTTTGAGCAGATCGATTATCAGATGAGTATAGGAATGGGGTGGAAGAATTTTGTAATCATGCAATTAGACACTGCACCCACCCTCGGTACATTTCATGTCTGTGTTGGAAATGTATGAATGGAAAAACCGTTACTGGTCGAGAAAGTCTGTTCCACCACTTGATGATTCACGATATTGATAAAACATATACCGTTTGGACATATCATGGTGAGAGAAGAGATGGATGTAGCTCAAGCAACCTAGAAACTGACTTTAGGTTTGAAGATACAGTGGATGCGGATATTTTCGATGATGTACCGACTGTTGATACATCGAGTGGGGATGACGATGATCTGCTAGATCACCCTTATATGTCAGAGAAGTTAAAGGATTCTCCTGGATTACCACTGTGGCCAGGGTGTAAGAAGGCAACAAAACTATCAGCTGTGTTGATATTGTTCAACCTAAAGGCATCTCACCAGTTGTTTGATGTGTGCTTCACAAGTATGCTGGAAGCAGTTAGTGGTCTATTGTCTGATGGAAATGTACTGCCTAAGAGAGCATATGACGCTAAACAAATGCTCAAGTCCATCGGGTTAACACATCAGAAAATTCATGCTTGTCCGGGTGATTGTATCTTATTTAGGAAGGAGTATGCAGACCTCGATGAATGTCCCAAGTGTGGGGAGAAGCGATATAAGAAAAATAAATCTCCCGCGAAGGTGTTGTGGTACTTTCCAATAATACCAAGATTCAGGAGAATGTATAGTAGCGCTGTGGATGCTAGACATTTAACTTGGCATCATGATGATAGGATCAAAGATGGAACGCTAAGATACCCTGCTGATTCACCTTAGTGGAAGACATTTGATGTCAGGCATCCAGAATTTGGCAACGAGCAACGACACTTGCGTCTTGCACTCTCGACTGACGGAATGAATCCGTTCGGTATCCAAAGTACCAACCACAGTACATGGCCAGTGATTATGTTAGTTTATAACCATTCACCCGAGTTGTGCATGAAGCGCACTTACATGATGTTGTTGTTGGGATAACATATGTCCATGTTGATATCAGGACCCAAACAACCTGGTAACGACATAGATGTATATCTGGATCCTTTGATAGAGGACTTGAAGCTCCTGTGGGATGAGGGTGTCGATGTGTATGATGCTTGTAGAAAGGAGAATTTCAAGTTGAAGGCCATGCTGTTTGGAACAATCAATGACTTTCCCGCTTACGGGAATCTATCTGGATATAATGTGAAGGGGGTCGATGCATGTCCTTGTTGTACCAAGAAAACACATAACATTCGCTTGAGTCATTGTAGGAAGACCGTTTATATTGGACATAGGAGGTGGTTGGACCCAACACATAAGTACAGAACAATGGCCGATGCATTCGATGGCACAATTGAGACAGGTGAAGCACCACATTTATTGTCAGGTTCGGATGTATTGAATGAGATGAAGAATATCGACACACAGTACGGAAAGTGCTTCGCAAAGAGTGTCCCCACTAGCGGTTGGAAGAAGGAATCAATTTTCTTTCAATTGTCCTATTGGAAAGAGTTGTATGTTAGACACTTCATTGATCTAATGCACATTGAGAAGAACGTTTATGCCACCTTGCTCCATACTCTGCTAGCTGAATCTAATTAAATACTATGTTATTGCAGTAATCGTTCAATGAGTTTTGGCAGCCAATAGGAAAAGAGAGTGAGTCGTTGTCCTTCTACCTTGGAGCTGCAGTCAGGAGCGTGATCCCTATCGTGCTGCCAGCCAAGGACTGGCGTAGCCCCAAACTGACTCCTTTGAAGGAAAGATTATGGGATGAACTTTTGGTATGTTAATTATATGTTTATTGAAAGTTATTGTATGATTACTAAATTTACTGAATTATTATGTTATATGCGTATAGACTGCATTCAGAGGCCTTGACCACACAAAGAAGAAGCAAATACTATCGCAAGCTGGAGTAATGGTCAAGAATTTTTGAGCTTGGCTGAGAAGTAACACACGAGACCCGGAAACTGGTCTTTACTCGACTAGTCCGCCTCCGGTGTATCAGAATAGCCCTATGGTGGCTCCATACTGGGAGGAGTTTGTGAGTAGAGCTATGGAGGATGATTTCCTGGTAAAATTGATCAATGTCATTTCCTCAATTTCTAACGCCCTAAGCTTTTCAGTGTTTATCATATTTCTAGATAATCTTGTATTCCAAGAATACATATCTTCATTCCATAACAAAATTCAAAGAAAATCTTTCTCCCTCTTTTATTTATTATTTTCGAAAAATATGAGAAAAAATAAGCAACAAAATTTATTTTATTTTTAAACACCTTTTTCAGTTATTGGACTTTATGTTGGGCTACTTGGGGGGCCTTTAGGAGAATTAAGATTGGAACTTCCAATGGATCTTGAATTATCAATATTGAGCCACAATATTATTCAAGCCCATAAATATTGATTAATCCCACTACATAATTAATATTGCACTATCCATCTTAACCCATATTACAGTTAATATGGCTCCCGGTTATTATTTCCTGTGTTTAAGATTATCTAGCCTATTAATTAATTCAAGCCACTGAAATAGCTTTTCATTAATTAATATCTTTTATCCTTGGTTAAGGAACGATTCAACATTATTATCCATACCGGAAACAAATTCCACTTGCAAGATTTTGTATGATAAATCTTATGAACCTCCCAAGGGACAAATCGAACAAAGCGTTTCTTAACGCGATTCTCCGTATTAAATCTTAGCAATCGCATGTGACCAATAATATTGCCCAAGATATAAAGTATTGAATCTCCTTGATTCTCTACCCGTAATAAGTCAAAGCAATAGTTACTAACCACACGCAATCCTATTTAAGGGACGAAGATTAAGAAATAACTAACCACTGAGGTCTAATTCTTCCTAGTTCAATTCTAAAGAATTTGTCCTCCCAGAGGGTCCTCTTCAAAGGTGCATCACCATGCACTAGTGTAATCTCTTGGTCAAGACAAACCAATCTGAAAGCCTTACACTTCAACCTTTCACGATGGATTGTTCATTTCCATCTAGGTCGTGAATGGTGTACTTTTTACAAGGGATCGTTAATTTAATCTTCGTGATCCGTATCACTAAATTAACTACAATGTAACACGCCCTATTTATTGAACAGTTATGCAAGAAATATATGTAACATTCGATGATATTTAAAGCATCGGTGATAAACAATTTGTTTTGAAAAATAAGTCCGAAATTCGCTTTTGATTATACAAAGTAAAAGCATACTTTCCAAAGATAATCCCAACAATCTCGACTTATACTCAAAGTCTCCTTTTTAAGTATACTACAAAGATGTTCGGTGTAGTTCCTAATACGTGACATCTAATGTCACCTATAATGAACCTAATAATGTCTCCCACTTATACTCAAAGCAGATTGGCAATCGTGTTGACACCCATTCCTTCCACATGTCTCTCGAATGTATTCGAGAGGCGCACCCTTTGTGAATGGATCTACTAGGTTATCTTCCTCGACGCGATCTTTGCCAATTTATATCTCCTCTCTTAACGATTTCTCGTATAAGATGGTATTTCCTTTCAATGTGTTTGTTTGGCCTTTTGGGCTCTTGGTTCCCTTGAATTTGCAAATCGCTCCCCATTGTCACAATAAATGATTGATCTTTGCCGGGCAAATTCGAACTACATCCAAGTCCACTAGGAAGTTCTTGAGCCAAACCGCTTTTTTTTTGCCTCCAAGCGACTACATATTCGACTTCCATGGTAGAATCTGCGATGCATTTCTGCTTAACGCTTCTCCATGTCATGGCTCCTCCCCCCATGTAAAACACACTACCGGAGGTAGATTTTCCGGAATCTAAGTCCGATTGGAAATTCGAGTCCGTAGGCCGATGGGGGGATTAGACTATCCGATCGATAAACTAACATTCTATCTCGAGTTCTTTTCGGATACTTGTAATGTTTTTTAATCGCCGTCAATGTTCTTTTTCCCGGGTTACTTTGATATCTTGCCACCATGCCAAAGACAAGGTAGATATCCGGTCTCATGCACAGCATTGCATACATAAGGCTTCCGACAGCCGAAGCATAAGGAATTCCTTTCATGTCATCTATCTCCTTTTGTGTCTTAGGGCACATTTCCTTGATAGATGAATTCCATGTCCGAAAAAATCACGGCCTTTCTTGGAATCTGCATGTTGAATCGTTTCAAGACGATTGTCTATGCATGAAGCTTGCGATAAGCCTATCATCCTTTTCTTGCGATCTCGAGTGATCTTGATCCCAAGGATTTGCCCGGCTTCCCCTAAGTCCTTCATATCAAACTGTTTTGAAAGCCATGCCTTTACGTTTGATAATACCTTTACATCGTTCCCGATGAGCAGAATGTCGTCTACGTATAGTACTAAGAATACCAATGCAGTTCCGACACGCTTTTTGTACATACAACTTTCGAACTCGTTTTGATCAAACCCATAAGACTTTATAACATGATCAAATCATTGGTTCCAAACTCTGGATGCTTGTTTGAGTCTGTAAATGGACTTCTTGAGCTTACAAACTAGGTGTTCTTGGCTTTTTTCAATGAAGCCTTGGGGTTGTTGCATATAGATTTCTTCATCAAGACTTCCGTTAAGGAAAGACGTCTTGACATCTATTTCCCAGATTTCAAAGTCGAGATGCGTAACAATCGACAAGAGAATTTGGATGGACTTGAGCATTGCTACAGGTGAAAAGGTTTCCTCATAGTCGATCCCTTATTTCTGAGTATAACCTTTTGCCACAAGCCTTGCCTTGAAGGTTTCCACCTTCCCGTCCGATCCCCTTTTTCTCTTGTATACCCACTTGCAACCAATGGGTTTGACCCCATTAAGTGGTTCGACTAGCTCCCACACTCTGTTATGATCCATAGAACCCATTTCGGCTTTCATTGTTGTTTGCTTTAAACGCATCCTTATCTTGGATTGCCTCGTCATATGTCCATGGGTCTGATTCGTCTTGTCCGGGAATCAAGTCCGAGGACTCTCCTATCCCCATGAATATCTCGGGCTGTCTCACAACCCTCCCACTACGATGAGGTTTCGGTTATGAAAGTGTGTCATTTGGTATGTCATCTTGTACAGTTGGCAATGAGGTTAGCCCCTTACTTTCATTTAAGGTAATATCACTTCGTCTTCTTTTTGTTCATATAGTCTTCTTCCAAAAATCTAAAGTGGGCGCTTATTACCACCTTTTGATCTTCGGGACCATAGAACATACACCCTTTTGTTCCTCGGGGTATCCTACAAACAACCTTAATTACGATCGAGGATCCAATTTTCCGAACTTCCTTGTCCAACATGTAGGCGGACACCGCCAAATTTTCATGTGTGTCTCAAATCCGGGCTTCATCTTGGTCCACAATTCTTTGGGAGTTTTGGGAACCGATTTGATGGCACCAAGTTCGAATGTAAGCCATTGTTTCCAAGGCATGACCCTGAACGACTTTGGGAAGATCCGCATAACTCATCATAGATCTAACCATTTCCAAAAGAGTTCTTTGCTTTTCGCTCTGCAACCCCATTTTGTTGAGGGGTTCCGGTGCGATTAAATGGGATGCAATCCCTTTTATCGAACAAGTAGTTCAAAAACTCATCATTTGAGGTACTTTCGCCTCCACGATCGGATCATAGAGACTTGATACGTTTTTCCCTATGATTCTCTGCTTGAGCCTTAAATTCTTTGAATCTCTCAAAGGTCTCGATTTATGCTTCATAAGGAAAATATAACCGTACCTTGAGTAGTCATCAATAAAAGTGACCGAAATACTCATAACCTCCTCTTGCTTTGATTGACATTGGACCACATAATGCTGTGTGAACGATTTCTAACACTTCTTTGGCTCTATTCCCCTTGGCTTCGAATGCCCTCTTGGTCATTTTACCCTCCAAACATGATTCGCAGGTTGGAATTGGTTCAACTTGGAGAAACTCCAGTGAACCGTCTTTCACCAACCTTTGGATCCTCTTTAGATTAATATGTCCCAATCTTAGATGCCATAGAAGTGTCTCGCTCACGCCCGATGAACGCTTTTCTTTTCTCTGGAAATTGATTGATGTGTTATAGGATGCATTTCGTGAGTGGTGTGCATAGTTAATTGTATAGAGATTATTCGACAACGTTCCATGACAGATAAATTTATCATAAAGAGAAATGGTAACAACTTTATTAAAAGTAACCCAATATCCATCAAGGTGAAGTTTAGAAACTGAAATTAAATTCTTTCTAAAATTCGGAACGTAAAGAACATCTCTTAAAATTAAAACTCTGTCTTCAAAAGACAGGTGCACTTCTCCCACTGCTTCAGCTGCCACTCTCGTAGCATTGCCCAAAATAAGGATGAGGATCTCACTCTCACTAAGTTGTCGTCCGCTTGAACCCCCTCAAAGTGAAACAAACATGATCAGTGGATCCCGTATCCACCACCCATAAATGGGAGGCATACGCCGCTAAGCATGTTTCAACAACTAGTGCGTGAGAATTACCTTTCTTTCCATTCCTTTTGGGATTGAAACAGTCGACCTCGGCGCCCTACTCACTTTAGCTTTCCAAAACTTTCCTCATGCTTGATTCCATGCTCTTATTTGATGTTGAGTCTGCTTGGTTCAACTTTCTTTTCTTTAATCATCCTTATCACCACTTGACCTAGGACGAAAAGAAGATTTATGTTTTCCCAAGTTCTTTTCCTCGTTCTCCCTTTCCCTTTCAACCAAAGTGAGAGCATTTACAAGATCATCCAATTGTAAAATCTAGATCTTCCAATAGATACTCAAGATAGTGGTGATTATAGCTCTTTAGTAAGGATTGGAGAATGAAATCAATCTTAGTCTTGAAATCACATTTTTTAGCCGAGGATCTCAAGCTCCTCAAATAGCACCATAACCCTAAGAACTTCATTTGCGATCGTTCCTTTTTCTATTTTTAATTCAAAGAATTTCTTGCTTCACACTTTGGATTGCCATATGGGTCCGATGTGCGAACATCGCTCGAGATTCTCAAAGATGTCTGCAATGACTCATATTCTTGATGAAGGCGTTTCAACGATCTCGATGTGATGTGCGAAATCAGTATCCTTCATCAATTCATTTGCCGCTCCCATTCACCATATAGCATCTCGTCCCATATTAGGCGTCCTTAGAATGTTTTTTCGGTTTTGGTGTATCAAGTACCCATTTGGAAGGTGATGCGGCTAGGACAGGTTTTAGTTTGTATATCCAATCAAAATAGTTTTCACTAGTAAGCAAATTGTCTTTAAGTATATTGAACAGTGGATTAAAAGGTTGCGACATGATGAACTGAAGTAAATAATAATATGCATAAGCACAAATATATCACAAAATTCGATCACATGTTTCATATTAAAATCTCAAAAAATTATGAACATGCATCAGTCAACATCTCAAAACAGTTTAAATTAGCCACGTGGGGTGGGTCATTATTTAAACACATTTAAGCAGGTTACAAACAAGAACAGTTGCAAACCTTTAATATCCAGATTAATAGTTGGCTCCCACTTGACCAATATAAAATTGACAGGGACTTCGGGGAATTATATGCATATCAATTTTATACCTAAGTAATAACCATAATTAAATACAAAATTATTATTTAAGCTTTGAATCGAGCCTCATGGGAGGATCATCGTAAATAGCCACTAAGAATAATCCACAATCATCCATTTGGAATTTATTCATATGAAAGCTATCTTTTTGACCGTCCCCGGGGGGAATTTCTCCAAAAGAATTCACAAATAAATAAATCATGGAGGTCAAAATTAATTCAATTTTATTATCCTAATAAAATTGTCAATTAATTGTTTAAGCATACTTAGTAATTTTTAAAAGTGAGATTTTTTCGAACGTTTTCTCATGCATCGCAAATTTAAACACAATTTAAATAAGCATAAAATAATGCATAACATCAAAACAAAAAATTAAACATATTGGGCACATATATCCAATTGTCATGGTTAATTTTTGTCATGTCTTGATCATAATCGTCTTCATAGCATACGTTTGTTAGTCTCGAAAAGCTCCCTTGGCCGTCTTCACTTTGTATCGTACCCGTGTCATCGACTGGCTCATGGTCGGGAGTGCCCGCCTCTTGCCTCCCAGAAGCCGTGTCGGGAGTGGCGTTAGTCTTGGCACGCCTAAAGCGCCCAAGCGCCCTCACTGGCAGGCGTGTCACCTTCAGCTGACCTTCAGCGAGATCTCGGCGAAGCGCCGCGCATTGCGGCTGCAGCGCCGCCTTCCGTCCATCTTGGAAACCGCCTCGCCCGATGCCGCCTCGCCGCATCTCCGTGGCGTCACCTCGCCGCGTCTGCGCTGGGTGTACCCGGTGTTCGCCCATGTCTTGATCGGCCACGATCCGTTCGCTTTCGACCACAACCCTGCGCCCGCCAGGCGCCCACTTGGGTTCTGATCCATTCGTCTTTAATTCATCATCTTACGTCTTGGCTCACGATCCGGTTTTCAATTTATTTACAAAAAATAAATAAACCTAGATCTAGACTAGTCTATTACATTGATCAAATCAAACAAATCCTAATCTACTCGTGGATTTTCTCACGAGGCAAAACGAATTCGAACCGAATCGAATTAAAAACCACAATTTATATGCATGCATAAATAAACACATTAAATTCCATGACAATTGGATACCGCAAAAAAGATCTAGCAATTCTACTATCCAATTTCAAATTTAATGAAAAATCAATTAAATTACAATTTAAAAATCGAGTCTCCTAAACCGAGGCTCGATACGGTTATTGGAATTATTTGCGGATCTATTCGGGATGAATATTTAAATACAAATTTAATTCTAACAATTATTACTTCCATGAATTAATCCTATATTAATTCAAATAATAATTCAACAACAAATCATGCATATAAACAGTTCACATAAATCCTACGCATGCGGAATAGCTCTGGTTTACGTGAACTAACCTTTTAAGGACAATGGTCTCGTTGATAAGAACACACCAAAAAGCCTTCCCAAGTATTCCTAGTCCTTGCTCGTCAATCCGATTGGAAGGAAACTCGCGAACAATTAACAAAAGGGAAAATAAAAATTTGTTGCACCACCTTTGTGGATTTACTAATTTTTTCAGCACATGGAATTGTACTAGGGAATGAAACACTCATCCCCTATTTATAGATGGTGTTGGTCGAATTTTTAGTGATAAAATAATATGGGAAAATCTTTTTCTTGATCTCCAAGAAATCTTGAATATATCTCATATATTTTTTTCTCCATAATTAAAATATTCCATAAAATCCCAACTCCTCTTGTTATGGGAATTTTCGAAAATAATAGGTACAAGAAACCAAGATTTGGATCTTCTTGAATTTATGAGATATACTTGTATTTCAAGAAATACATATCTTCCATAATATCTTTTCAAGAAAATCAAGAAAATCTTTCTTTCCTTATTCTTTGAAAATTTAAAAATCTCACCATAAATAACCAAGTGGGAGATTTCTTGAATTTAATGAGATAATCTTGTATTCCAAGAATACATATCTTCATTCCATAACAAAATTCAAAGAAAATCTTTCTCCCTCTTTTATTTATGATTTTTGAAAAATATGAGAAAAAATAAGCAACAAAATTTATTTTATTTTTAAACACATTTTTCAGTTATTGGACTTTATGTTGGGCAACTTAGGGGGCCTTTAGGAGAATTAAGATTGGACCTTCCAATGGATCTTGAATTATCAATATTGAGCCACAATATTATTCAAGCCCATAAATATTAATTAATCCCAATACATAATTAATATTGCACTATCCATCTTAACCCATATTACGTTAATATGGCTCCTGCTATTATTTCCCGTGTTTAAGATTATCTAGCCCATTAATTAATTCAAGCCACTGAAATAGCTTTTCATTAATTAATATCTTTTATCCTTGGTTAAGAAACGGTTCAACATTATTATCCATACCGAAAACAAATTCCACTTGCAAGATTTGGTATGATAAATCTTATGAACCTCCCAAGGGGGAAAATTGAACAAGCGTACTTGCACACGATTCTCCGTATTAAATCTTAGCAATCGCATGTGACCAATAATATTGCCCAAGATATAAAGTATTGAATCTCCTTGATTCTCTGTCCGTAATAAGTCAAAGCAATAGTTACTAACCACACACAATCCTATTTAAGGGACGAATATTAAGAAATAACTAACCACTGAGGTCTAATTCTTCCTAGTTCAATTCTGAAGAATTTGTCCTCCTGTAGGTCCTCTTCAGTGCATCAGTCATGCACTAGTGTAATCTCTTGGTCAAGACAAACCAATCTGAGCCTTACACTTCAACCTTTCACGATGGATTGTTCATTTCCATCTAGGTCGTGAATGGTGTACTTTTAGTTACAAGGGACTGTTAATTTAATCTTCTGTGATCTGGTATCACTAAATTAACTACAGTGTAACACGTACTATTTATTGAACAGTTATGCAGTAAATATATGTAACATTCGATGATATTTAAAGCATCAATGATAAACAATTTATTTCAGTAAATAAGTCCGAAATTCAGTTTTGATTATACAAAGTAAAAGCATACTTTCCAGTATAATCCCAACAGACAATATAGCCCTGATGAGTGGAAATGAAATGGCTCCTGTTGTATGGTATATGGATAGTGTATGTTCAAGACATATGACAGGATATAAACAATTACTCACTGACTATGTTGAGCAAAAAGGCCCTCAGATTACTTTTGGAGATAACTCCAAAGGATAGACTGAAGGATATGGAACTCTAGAAGTGGATTCTGATCATATCCATGGTGTTTCTTATGTTTTTGGTTTAAAGCATAATTTTCTTTCTATCAGTCCATTCTGTGACAAAGGATTCAGTGTTGAGTTCTCAAAGAACTTATGTTATATGAAAGACAATGCTTCACAACAAATATTATTGATTGGTACTAGAAAATGGAATGTGTATCTTGCTGATTGGAGATCAACTTCTAAAGATACATGTTTGGTTGCAAAAAGCTCTACTGATACCAGTTGGTTGTGGCATAAAAGACTGAATCACTTAAACTTCAAAACCCTGAACAAACTTGCAAGATTAGCACTTGTGAGGGGGTTACCCAATGAAGTATTCAGCAAAGATCATGTGTGTGTTGCGTGTCAGAAAAGAAAACAAATCAGAGCATCATTCAAAAGCAAAGTAGAAGTTTCTACTAACAGAATACTTCAACTGTTACATATGGATCTCTTTGGTCCAGTAACACCTGTGAGCACAAATGGCAGGAATATATACACTTGTGGTAGTTGATGACTACTCTAGATATACTTGGGTCATATTCTTACTCAGTAAGAAAGATACTCAGACAAAACTGCCTGAATTACTAAAAAGACTCAGTATTGAAAAGAGTCTGAGTGTGGTCAAAATCAGATCAGACAAGGGCACTGAATTTATCAACCATATTATATCTGATTATTGTGCAGCAAATGAAATAGCTCATGAAACATCATCTGCAAGGACCCCACAACAGAATGGTGTTGCTGAAAGAAGAAATAGGACTCGGAAAGAAGCTGAAAGAACAATGATTGCTGAAGCTGACATCCCTAAGAGACTTTGGGCTGAAGCTATCAACATTGCATGCTACTCTTAGAACAGATCCATGCTGACAAAGAATCAAGGCAAAACACCGTATGAGCTGTGGAATGAAAGGAAGCCTCTTGTTTCTTTCTTTCGTGTGTTTGGTTGTAAGTGTTTCATACATAAATGGTAAAGATCAGTTGAAAACTTTTGATAGCAAATCTGATGAAGGAATATTCTTAGGATATTCTGAAGTCAGTAAAGCCTTCAGAGTTTACAACTGTAGGACCCTTATTGTGGAAGAAACACCTCATGTTGTTTTTGATGAATCTACTTGTGTTCAGAATAAACAGGAACATGACTCAGGAGATCTGACAAGAGAATCACCAGACTTAGCCTGAAAAAGAATGATAAAACATCCTCTGAACCTGAAAAGAAGAAGTCAATCACTTTCTATGAATGGAGTGAATCAGACTCAGACAAAGAAGCCCAGGATGGAAACACTCAGGATGGTGAAACTCAGGACAATAGTTCTCCTCTGAAGGAAAGCCAACACACTGAAGCTGACCAATCTGAATATACACAAGTTCAGACTCAGGTATGTAATGCCGATGAAGATGTGATCACAGCTGAGGCAAACTCTGAATCTATCAACCAAGGGGGAATAAATGTCACTGACAATGTTCTGAATGGAATTTTCCCTGAGGAAGATGATTCACTCTCTCCTTTTTTGTTGTTCCCTGAATTTGATGAAATACCTGAACCTAACATTTCTGATGTTGCTGAAGGGGGAACATCAAGGCGAAGGTGGTTGGATAATCATCCTACAAGTCAGATTGTGGGTGATTTATCAGAAGGTGTTAGAACAAGAAAGTTCCATGGAGAAAGTGCTCTATTCTGCTGCTTCCTATCTGAAAAAGAACCTACTGAGATTGAAGAAGCTCTTCAAGATTCATTCTGGATTACTGCTATGCAAGAAGAGCTAAATCAGTTTAAAAGAAATGAAGTTTGGGAGCTAGTGGGCAGACCTAAGAGGCACAATGTGATTGGAACTAAGTGGGTGTTCAAGAACAAGAGAGATGAAAACAACAACATTGTAAGAAACAAGGCAAGGCTAGTTGCACAAGGTTATTCCCAAGAAGAAGGCTTGGATTATGATGAAACCTTTGCACTTGTTGAAAGACTAGAAGCCATCAGATTGTTTCTTGTATATGCTGCTCATATGAAATTCACAGTTTATCAGATGGATGTGAAAAGTGCATTTTTGAATGGTGTGCTTAAAGAAGAGGTTTATGTGGAACAACCTCCTTGATTTAGACATAATAACCAAGTTTGCAGGCTCAGAAAAGCCTTGTATGGTCTAAAGCAAGCACCAGAGCATGGTATGATACACTTTCTCAATTTCTTACTGACCATGGTTTTACCAAATGAACTGTTGATAGAACCTTGTTTAGGATAGAAGATGGGAAGGATATTTTACTAGTTCAGATTTATGTGGATGACATCATATTTGGATCTCCTAATCATCAGATGTGTGAGAAGTTTTCTGCTCTGGTGAAAGGAAGGTTTGAGATGTCTATGATGGGGGAGATGAATTTCTTTCTAGGACTTCAGGTGAAACAAACTAAGGAAGGAATATTCATCAATCAGGCAAAATACACCAGAGATCTAATTGCTAAGTATGGTGTACAGAATTGCAATGCAGTTAGAATTCCTATGAATACTAACTACAATATGGATCCTGATCCTGAAGGCAAGTCAGTAAATCATACTGATTATAGAGGGATCATTGGATCATTACTATATCTCACAGCAAGTAGGCCTGATATTACCTTTGCTGTTGGGATATGTTCTACATGGATGCTGCCAAAAAGATTTTGAAGTATCTTAAAGGCACAGTGAATAGAGGATTATCGTATCCAGCTGATGATAACCTTGAACTAACTGGTTATTCAGATGTTGATTATGGTGGATGTAGAATTGACATGAAGTCTACTACTGGAACTTGTCAATTTCTTGGAAGCAAACTGATATCATGGTTTTCAAAGAAACAAACCTCAGTAGCAACCAGTACTACTGAAGCTGAATACATGGTTGCAGGAAGCTGCTGTGCACAGATTCTTTGGCTCAGACAACAATTGAGGGATTATAAGGTTGTAGCCAATGAAGTACCCATATTTTGTGACAATAATAGTGCAATTGCTATTACACAAAATCCGGTATTGCACACCAGATGTAAGCATGTTGATGTCAGACATCACTTCATCAGAGATCATGTTGAGAAGAAGGATATCAGAATGGAGAAAATTCATACTGATAAATAGAGAGCTGACATCTTGACTAAACCTTTGGCTAAATCAAGATTTCAGGAACTATCAGTTGAATTAGGTATGTTGGATCCAGGTGAATAAAGTAATCTGAAAAATTGAAGATTTCAGATGCATGAAGTTTTTTCAGGATTCACTGAAAAACTCAGGATAAAATAAGGTTTTCATCACTGAGTCTTGGGAAACTCAGTAACCTTAATTCAGTTATAAAAAATACACTAATTTTTTATCAAGGTCAAGACTCAGTAAGACTGATGGTCAAATTAGTCTGAAGAAGTTAATGACTCATGCACTTCATTTATTGTCTAACTGATTCTCAAAAATCATTGGACATAAATGATAAAACACCTGAGGAAATAAATGGGCGGGACGTTTGAAATTCTCGAGGAAAAGTCAACAGTCTGCAGAAACACTGTTCATTAATCACCAATAAGGATAAAAATTGGCGGCTAGTACTTACAAAATCGTCCTTTCAAATACCAAATTTTAGCCTAAATTAATCTTAACCGTCGATTCTTTAATCTACACGATTACCCTTGGATCAAAACTTTTCCAAAATATATACCCTTTTCAATCCTCCATTAAAACCTTATTTCAAAAATCTTTTGTCTTCACGATACTCTATGTTTCCAAAATTTCCAATTACCCAGAATTCTCTGTTTTTTCAAAACCCTTCACAAAATTTTATCAAAATGACGTTCACTATCTTCGATAAGCTTGCTATTTCCAACAAGCCATGGTACGAGAATGTTGTTTCTCTGGAAGGTATAGCGAACCCAGCACATGAGGAGGAGGCGCTGCATATGCTCCGATTGGCAAAACTCACTTGTCTAGTTGCAAACCGTCCTGATGTCGAATACTCACGAGAGGTAATCGAGTTCGTAACTAATATGCAACTTGATGAAGATAACTTCATAGATTCTAAGATTACCGTCTCTCATTTGGTTCTTGGTGAGAAATATGTGGATTTTGTTAGAGAACTCTATATTATCCCGAAAAATTTGAATGTCGTATATGAATTGAATGATAGAGGGGAGGATCCTACTATGTACATGGTGGGTAGGGAGCAAGAGTACTTAGATAAGATTTTTGAAACCCCTGTTAAGCTTGAGGCCACATTGAACAAGAAGCATTTGAAATTGAAATATCGGGTGCTTCTTGACATTGTGAGCAAATGCCTCATGAGCTGGTCTGAAAGCTTTGAGCAAGTTAGTAAACCAAAGTTGAGGTTGATGACAGCCATTGAAGACTCTCGTTCAAGGGCATTTAATTGGTTACAATACTTGATAAAAGTAATCAGTGATCAAGCCAAGCATATTAAAAAGGAAAATGATACAGTGGCAATTAAAGGGAAAATCTTGCATGCAACCAAGATTGCCTTCATCTTGGAAACCTACAGGGAGGAAGAAGACATATTTGCTGATTCAAAAGCCTTCCCGGTGTCCAAGATCATGTTTAGGTCAACCAAGAAGACACTAAGGGGCAGGAAAGAAAAGCCTACTGAGTCTCAGGAGGAGACTGCCGAGGAAGAGGTTGAGGAGGATGCTCTAGTGGTTGAGCCAATCAGGGAAACCAGACAAACCACTCAGAAATCCACTGAGGTAAGTGAGGAAGAAGTTAAGCAAGCTAGGGGGAAAGCCCTAATGAAAATCAAGAGGGAGGCCAGAGAGAAGCTGAAGAGAAAGGCATTGGCTCCTCAGAAGCGAAAAAGACTTCATACTATAACTGAGAAAGAGGCCAGTGAAGTTGAAGAAATTCAACCTAAGGCTCAGCAAGGGATGAAATATCCACTTCAGGTTCTTGCTCAAGTGGTGAAGAATATTGAGGAACAAGAGACTGAGGAAAGTCTGTTTTTAGAAGTGTTAGAGACTTCCCTAGGCTCTGACAAAATTTCTTAGGAAATATTTAAGGGACCTCAGATCACTTCAGAAGAAGGTCAAGCTCAGGCCACAACCATTCAACCTTCAGAACAATCAGAAGTTCAGGAACTTCTGAACCTGGATGTCCTCCTGAATGAACCATATCTTAATCCCTTAGCTCTACAACTCATACAACCTGAGCCTACTGTTCCTGAGAGTCCAGAGTTGAAAAAGGGAGAAGCAGAAGAGTCTGACTGGCGAAGCAAGGGGGAATGATTCATACTGGACAGATAACCTGAACTCACTGTATATCCTGACCTTCAGGATCCTTTCTTGAGACTCAGGACAACGGTCTACATCCTGAATCAGACACTCCCAGAAATGCTGAATATTGCCTCTTTCAGAGGAGAAGAATGGTGGAGTGCTGAGATTACTGCCTTGACAGAGTTCTCAGGGTTCAGGAAAACCAAGCTCAGAATCAAAGTTGCTGAATTTGATGAGCTGGTTAAAAAGAAAATTGGTGAAAAGAGAGCTGTTGAGAATGAAGAATCAAGCTCTCACCATCAGGAAGGTGAAGGAGGCCAGGGGGATGGTGAGAAGGGATCTAAGCAAGAGAAGGACTTCCAGAAAGGAATGGAGAAAAAGGCTGACACTGAGCAGACTGATACGAGACAACCTCAGACTGAAGTTAGCACTCTTCAGGTACCTTTTGGCACTATTGTAAATTATGCCAAAGTTGCTGAAGTATCTATCTTTAAATCTATAGTTTATGGTATATAGACTGAGGCTCGTTTGGAGCACCCAACTCAGTTAGAGTCAGTGATGCAAACACCAGTGATTGATTTAACCCCAATCCTGGATGAACTGAAGAAGGTGGTACCAGTGATGGAGAAGATGACTCAGATAGAATCAATTCTTGCTAATCACTCTCAGACAAGTGATATACTTCAAGTCCAAACTATACTCTCAGACAAGATTGCTCTTCTAGATAAGAAAATCGATGAAGTTGGGAAAGAGCTTAATGAAAATGTGGAGAAGAAGTACAAAGCCAGAACAGATTATTTTGAAACTAAACTGGTTGAGAAGAATGAGCAATTGATCAAGACGGCTGTTGAGGAAATGAGCACTCTGCTCATGACCCAGATGACAGAAATGATGCATAAAGCATTCTCAACTCAGTTTGCTCCACTTTCTTATGAGGTATCAATGGCTAAGAATTGTCTCAGAAGGCTGGAGGATGAGCATGATCAGCTGGCTAGGGAAGTTCGAAGTTTGGGCAAAGAACAATTCTACATGGATACAGCACTGTCCCAACTTCTCCCAAGGTATGATGCCAAAAAGGGGGAAAGACCATCTTCAAAGGGTCAGTTGGATAAGTTGTTGGCACACACCTTGGAGAAGAAAGCTCAAGAGGAAGCTGAGGCAAAGAAAATTCTGGATGATCTGAGTAAGATTGAAGCTATTGAGAAGCTGAAATTCAAAGAGATAGGAGAACCTAACTTCACTCAGACATCTGAACAAACCACTCAGGAGGTTATTGAAGAGAAAATGATTGAGAGAAGGATGGTGGAGTCAAGCAAGGCTGGTGAAGCCCATGCCAGACCTGAAAAGAGAAAGGTTGTTGCCTTTGTAGAACCTGAGATACAAAAGAAAGTGAAAGTGATAAGACCAATTCAGAGGAAACTGGTCATAGATTTTGAAGAATCTGAGGAAGAGCCAGAAAAAGATGAAGCTGAAACTCAGCAAGAAACCTTTGACACAAAGAAGACTCTAAGAGCCCTACATATTGAGAAAGAAAAAAGAACTGTTGCTTCTGTCTCAGGTGCACCACTGATCAAAAAGAAGAAGGAAGAAGAGCAGAAAAGAAGGGGTGCATTCCAAAAGTTTATCTGCAAAAGGAGGGGAACTGAGAAAACTAAAAAATGGACGCACATTGATAAATGGATGCCTATACAGATGAATGATGCATGGGAGGAAATCAAGAGAACCTTTTGGTTCTATTATGAGATTCTGAGAGAATGGAGAGGAAGCAGCTCAGATAAGAATGAAGCATTCATTGAATATCTATTAACATTATATCCAGAGTATCTGCAAAAATGGATAAATCTGGCGGATGAGAATAATACTCAGATTACTGCTCCAGGGCCATATATGTATCCTCCTCCAAGATTTGAGAATGGTTTTGTGGATGAGGCTACCATTTCTCGGGAGATTGCTGGATATGCTCTTCAGTTGGGCTTAATTGGAAACAACCCTGAGATCATCAAGGAAAGAGATGAACTAAAGAAGAGATATTTTGGGATGTTTAACCTTGAAGTCCCTGAAGATGAGATTGAAGAGGACTGAAGATCAGACTTCATTTTGTTATATATCTATCTTTCATATTTTCATTGTAAAATGTAACTCCTATCTTACAATCAATGAAAATCTACTTTTGGTGTGTTCATACAAGATAATACCTCATTATCTTTTAGCATGAGCTATTTGTTTCATACTCATCTGTTATGCCAATTAATGTAATAGACAAACTGAAACCTGAGTATAGGTTAGGTTTTCTGAAATGTAACAAGATGGTTTTGCCATCATCAAAAAGGGGGAAATTGTTGGGAGATGAATTTAATAAAGATTTTGATTAGATCCCAAAACCCCTGAGTATGACATGTTCAGGATAATCTTGATAGTCTGAGTCAGGTTTCAGTATAGAATAGTTCAGGAGATATCTGCACCATGTATAGTCAGCAGATATTAATCAGGTTTAATATTAGGAACATATATTCACAGAAGACTCAGAAGACACCAAGACTCGAAAGACATCAAGACTCGAAGACATCAAGACTCAAAAGATAATCAAGATTCGAAAGATATCAAGACTCGTGTGTCATCAATGCTCAGAGGGACTCTGAAGACTATCTATCTGAGGACATACAAAATTGAGGAAGACGCGCATTTATAAGAAATAAATGTTGCTCAAATATTCAAGTGCAGACAAAAGGAACTAGAACTAAGTGTTGTTTAAGGTTATCTCATTCAGAGATATTGACCTAAAAAGAGCCATTTTGTTTGTCTACATTCACTGAAGACAAAGAACCAATCAAAGAAAGACAACACTGTACTTTACTGACACATTGAAAGCGACAAAGCACTGAATATGTCAGTAGTACTAAGTTCCAAACTGCAAAACTTGGTGATTGGCTACATTGGTTACTTGTTACCTAAACCATGCAAGGGCGTTTCCAAACCCTAAAATAGTCGTTCATCAATAACCAAAAGAGGAAACCCTTGATACTATCTCTTCCAACGGATAGTTTTTCAAGAGTGACCTTGGAGAAGTTGCCTATAAATACCAGTGACCTTCACCATTGAAAGGTTACGGGAAATCAAAGCAACTCCAGAGCTCATTCGTATTCTTCCAAATTGAAGCACTCGAAAAACCTATGATTTCCCAAGTGTTTCACATAGAAGAGAGCTCATTTTACTAAGCCTTCCATTGTTACATATCTAAAGCTTAGTAGAGATATCCTAGCCTTTGCATTTGTTCTTATTGTAAAAGGATATTTCACCCTAGTTGGAAACCAACCCAACCAAAACCCTGTTATTAGGTAGTTTGAGTGTGTGTGTGATTATTGGTGAGAAAGAGTTGTAAAGAGTGAGTAAGCTGCAGTTGAGTTCAGCCAGAAAGCTCTAGAGAAGAAGTGAGTAAGCTGTTTTAGACAGTCAGAAAACTTGTGTGTGTTGAGTTAGTAAGCTGCGGTAGTCAGCCAGAAAACTTAGTGTAGAAAAGTTAGTACACTGTTGTGTTCAGCCTGAAAACTTTAGGTAATAGTGTGTTAAGGAATTTCTCTGAAGACCAGAGAGAGTGGACGTAGGAGCTTTGTCTCTGAACCACTATAATTTGCTGTGTTAGCTTCTTTCTGCTTTGCATTTTATCTATTGCATATTTTCACTGAAAGCATACTGATTTTCTTGATATTCAGTTGGAAACAATCCACTGAACTTGCATCAAACTTGATCACAGCCTTAACCACTGTTTTACTAAGGAAAAGATTTTCAGCAAGATAAAACGAGTATAAACTTAGGGCCAACACATTCCGCACCATTGATAAGCTAGAACAGATAGTTACCAAACTGAACAAATTCTACTGAGTATCCAGTAAGATAATTATCTGATCCAAGCTTCTCAGGACTCTGATAAAACTCAGAATCAGTTGGGCTAATCTAAAAAAATTTCTTGAAAAGTTGCCAGATCATTGTCTCAGTAGACCTTGACTCAGGGCAATTTGTGCTTCTCAGGGCAAAATTCTCAGGACATCCTGACCCTTCTGATCTCAGTAAAGAAAGGTTTTAAAAAATCACTGAACACGTGTATTCTCCCCCATACACGTGTAAGACTCGTTACACCGGGATACACAACATTGCATACATGAGACTTCATACTGCCGACGCATAAGGAATGCCTCTCATGTCATCTATCTCCCTTTGTGTCTTGGGACACATGTCTTTCAATAGATGGATTCCGTGCCTGAAAGGTACAAAATCCTTCTTGGAATCTTGCATGTTGAAATGCTTCAAAACGGTATCTATGTATGAAGCTTGCGATAAGTCGATCATTCTCTTCTTTCGATCTCGAGTGATCTTGATCCAAAGAATATGACTGGCTCCCCCTAAGTCCTTCATATCAAACTGTTTTGACAGCCATACCCTTATGTCTGACAAAACCTTTATATCGTTTCCGATGAGCAAAATATCTTCTACGTATAGTACTAGGAATACCAAGGCAGTTCTGTCACACTTCTTATAAACACAACTCTCGAAATCGTTTTGATCAAACCCATAAGATTTGATTACATGATCAAAACATTGGTTCCAAGCCCGAGATGCTTGCTTCAGTCCATAAATGGACTTCTTGAGCTTGCACACAAGGTGTTCTTGGCCTTTTTCGATGAAACCTTCGGGTTTTGCATATAGATTTCCTCGTCAAGACTCCCGTTAAGGAAAGCTGTCTTGACTTCCATTTGTCAGATCTCAAAATCTAGATGCGCAGCTATTGCCAAGTGAATACAGATGGACTTAAGCATGGCTACAGGCGAAAAGTTTTCTTCATAATCGATACCCTCTTTCTGAGTGTATCCCTTTGCCAAAAGCCTAACTTTAAAGGTTTCTACCTTCCCGTCCGGTCCTCTATTCCTCTTGTAGACCCACTTGCATCCAATGGATTTTACCCCACTGGGTGGTTCAACTAGCTCCCACACCTAATTATGATTCATTGAGCCCATCTCGGCTTCCATCGCAGTTTGCCAGGATTCTGAATCCTTATCTTGGACCGCCTCCTTGTAGGACCAGGGATCTGATTCATTTTCCCTGGGGACCAAATCCAAAGATTCTCCTATCCCCATGAATCTCTCAGGTTGTCGAATAACCCTCCCACTACGACGAGGTTCCGATTGTGTCGTTGTGACGCTTGGTATATCAACCTGTACAGTTGGTATAGGAGTTTGCCCTCTTATTTCGTTTAAGGTAATCTCACTTCTGGGCTTTCGATTGTTCATAAAGTCTTCTTCCAAAAATCTAAAGTGTGTACTTATTACCACCTTTTGATCTTCGGGACCATAGAACATGCACCCTTTCGTTCCCATGGGATATCCTATAAATAGCCTTAGTTCCGAACGTGCATCCAACTTACCGACTTCCTTATCTAGCACGTATGTCGGACACCCCCAAATCCTGAGGTGTCTTAGACTGGGCTTGCGCCCGGTCCACAACTCTTTAGGGGTTTTGGGAACCGATTTGGATGGCACCAGATTCAGAACATAAGTCGTTGTTTCCAAGGCATGACCCCAAAAACGACTTGGGTAGATCTGAATAACTCATCATGGATCTGACCATTTCTAAGAGTGTTCTGTTTCTTCGTTCTGCAACCCCATTTTGTTGAGGGGTTCGGGTACAATCAACTGGGAAACAATGCCCTTGTCTGACAGATAGTTCAAAAACTCATTGTTGAGGTATTCGCCTCCACGATCAGATCGTAGAAACTTGATACTCTTTTCCCTATGATTCACCACTTTGAACTCCTTGAATTTATCAAAGGTTTTCGATTTGTGTTTCATTAGGAAAATGTACCCGAACCTTGAGTAATCATCAATGAAAGTCACGAAATACTCATAGCCACCTCTAACTTTGGTTGACATTGGACCACACACGTTAGTGTGAACGATTTGCAACACTTCTGTGGCTCTATTCCCCTTGGTTCCAGATGCCCTCTTGGTCAATTTACCCTCCAAACATGATTCGCAGGTTGGAAGTGGTTCTAACTGTAGGTTCGACAGCGAACCATCTTTCACCAACCTTTGGATCCTATTTAGATTAATGTGACTCAATCTTAGATACCATAGAAGTGTCTCGTTCACATTTTCTCTTATTGCATGAAACGGTCGATGTGTTATAAGATGCATTTTGTGAGTGGTGTGCACAGTTAATAGTATAGAGATTGTTCCGTAAAGTTCCATGGCAGATAAACACATCATTACGGTAAACAGTAACTTGCTTAGAAAAACGAACAGAATATCCATCATTAATTAGTTTAGAAATTGAAATAAGGTTTTTACGAAAAACTGAAACGTAAAGAACATCTCTTAAAACTAAAATCTTGTCTTCAAAAGACAGGTGCACGTCTCACACTGCTTCAGCTGCTACTCATGTAGCATCGCCCAGTGTGATGAGGATCTCACTCCCACTAAGTTGTTGAGTTAGTTTGAACCCCCGTAATGTGAAACAAACATGATCAGTGGATCTCGTATCCATTACCCACGAGTGGGTAGCATATGCCGCTAAACAAGTTTCAACAACTAGTGCGTGAGAATTACCTTTCTTTCCTCTCCTTTTAGGATTGGAACAGGCATCCCTCCAATGCCCTTTTTCACCATAGTTGAAACACTTCCCCTTTGTATTCCTTCTGACACCCAACCATTTGACCGTCTTTTTTCTACTTTTATTGGTAGTGAGGTTTCCTTGACCATTCATTTTTTCATCAATCTTGCCCTCCGTTGGCCTAGATTTTAAGAAAAAACTTTTGGTCACTAAAGCTTCATCTTCTTGTCCCAGATGTTTCTCTATCGTCTCCAAAGCTTCTTGAAGAGTATCCATAGTGAACATGTAATCGCTCATCACAAAACTACAGTAAAACTCATCAAAACATTTTGGAAGAGTTAGTAACAAAGAATCCACTTGAACCTCACTACTATACTTAGCACCGAGATAAGCAAGCTTGTCAAAGTGACACTTGACCCTGAGAACATGGTCCCTTACGGGTGTTCCCTCCACCATTTTCAGCATTGTCACGCCGTCACAATTAAACTGATCGATCATGCGGTTCTTTGTTAAAAACATGTCTTCGAGACTTTGCATAATTTCCGCAGCAGATTCAACACCTTCATGAATGTATCTCAAATCCTCAGACAAAGATGTCAAGATTATATATTTCATAGGTTCGTTGGCCTGCTCCCAGTCATCATATAAAGATCTCTCCGTATTAGTTAATCTTTCAGTTGGCTTGTTTGGCTTGGGCATCCCGAGAACCCAATTGTGTTTTTGTGTAGTGAGGACAAATTTCATATTACGTTTCCAAACGACATAGTTATCACCAGTTAATTGATGTTCTTTGAGAGTATATTTCAGTGGATTAAAAGGTTGCGACATGCTGAACTTAAATAAATAATAATTTGTGTAAGCACAAATTTATCACACAATTCGATCACATTGTTCATATCAAAATCTCAAAACAATATGAACATGCATCAACCGACATCTCAAAACAGTTTAAATAGGTCAAGTGGGGTGAACTGTCTATTTAAACACATTCAAGCAGGTTACAAACAAGAACAATTACAAACCTTTAATTCAAAATTAATAGTCGGCTCCCACTTGACCAATATAAAATTGACAGGGACTTCGGGGAAGTATATGCATATCAATTTTATACCTAAGTAATAACCATGATTAAATACAGAATTATTACTTCACTTTGAACGAGCCTCGTGGGGAGGGCCATCGTCGCCACTAATAATAATTCACAATCATCCTTTTGGGAATTTATTCATGTGAAAACCATCTTTTGGCCGTTCCGTGGGAGAAATTTCTCCAAAAGAATTCACAAATAAATAAATCATGGAAGTCAATTTGACTTAATTTTATTATCCGGAATAAAATTTATCAATAAAACATACTTAGTAATTTTCGAAAGTGAGATTTTCTTTTAGACAATTCTAAATCATGCAAACACATTTAACAAATAAAATTGCACAAATTTAAGACAAGCATCAAGACAAAATAAATCACGTTGGGCACATATATCCAACTATCATGGTTTAATTCCAAATCTTGATCTTGAGAAATCGTCTCTTCTTTTGCCTTCATCGTTCGTCTCGAAAGGCTCCCACTGAATTCGCAACAATTCTTCAAAAAAATGTCCTCCGTTTCGGGTTAGGACGACGTCCAAAAAACGAGTAGCTCACGACCCGGAACGCGAGTCCCATCCGCCTAGGCGCATGCCCCGGTCCGGATCGGCCATCCCACCCCATCGCCACTGACCTTGCACGCTGAAGCATCGCCGACTTGTCCGCGTCAAAGTCCCGCGCCCGTTGCCCAAATTTCGGCCAACAAGACGCCTTGGTCGATCGCATAACGCGCCATGCGACGCAACGTCGCGACCCGATGCCCAGCGCATCCGCCTCGCCCCGTCCACGACCGTTCGGGTGGTGCGTGCGGTCGCTAGGCCCTCGGCCTAGCCCGCGTGCTCCGCCTTGACTCGCGTACGTCCGGGCATTTGGACGTCCGTCTTTAATTCTTCATCTCCGTCTTCGTTCACGATCCGGTTACAATTTATTTATGAAAAATAAATAAACCTAGATCTAGACTACTCTATTACATTGAACAAATCAAACAAATCCTAATCTATTCGTGGATTTTCTCACGAGGCAAAACGAATCCGAACGAATCGAATTAAAAACCAACAATTTATTTGCATGTAAATAAGCACATTAACATACCATAACAATTGGATACCTGCAAAATAGATCTAACAGTTCTACTATCCAATTTCAATTTTAATGAACAACAATTTAAATTACAATTTAAAATATCAGAGCTCGAACCAGGGCTCTGATACCAGTTGTTGGGATAACATATGCCAGGATCTATCGGGATGACCTCATAAACACAAATTTAAATTAACAATTATTACTAGCATGAATTTACCTATGTGAATTCAAATAATAATCAATCCAACAACAACATGCAAATAATATGTCACGTAAAAGATCCTAGCATGCGGAATTTCTAGGAGTTTACGTAAACGTACCCGTTGGAGAGACGATCTGAGACAAACAAGATCAAGTATCTGGATACCCACCAAAAGTCATTCTCAAGTATTCCCAAGTCCTCGTCCAATAACCCCGGTGGAAGGTTCTCCGATGAACGATTTATAAAACAAAGGAAAATTAAAAAATGTTGCACCACCTTTGTGGATTTCTAATATTTCCAACGCATGGAACACTAGGGGAATGAAAAGAATTCATCCCCTTATTTATACATGCGGGGGGGGGGGGACGAAAAATCAGCAAAAAGAGTTTGGAAAAGATCTTTTCTTGATCTCCAAGAAATCTTGAATATATCCCATATATTCTTCTTCCCATGTGTATTTTTTTCACAAAATCTCACACCCTTATTTAGCCTAATATTTTCGAAAATAATAGGGGATCTTTCAAGATTGGTTCTTTCTTGAATTTATGAGATATTCTTGTATTCCTAGAATGCATATCTTTTTCCATAAAAATCTTTCCAAGAAAATCAAGAAAATCCTTCTTCCTATTATTGCCCAATAATTTTCGAAAACTTCCTATTAAAGAAGCCAAGTGGGATTTTTCTTGAATTTATGGGATAATCTTGTATTCCAAGAATACATTATCTCCTTTCCATAAAATCTTTTCAAGAAAAATTTTCTCCCTCTTTTCTTTAATATTTTCGAAAATTTCAAGGAAATATAAGCAACAATAATTTATTTTATTTTAAGCACCTTTTATTTATTGAACTATAATTGGGCTACTTGAGGGGTCTTTAGGAGAATTAAGATGGACCTTCCAATGGGCTTCTGAATTCCAATATTGAGCCACAATATAATTCAGTCCATTAATATTAATTAATGTCACTATATAATTAATATTGCACTATCAAATCTTAACCCATATTACGGTAATATGGCTCCCGGTTATTATTTCCCGTGTTTAAGATTATTTAGTCAATTAATTAATTAAGCCACTTAAAAGCTTTATATTAATTAATATCATTATTCTTGGAATAAGGACAGTCCAGCTTTATTATCCATACCGGAAAATTAATTCCACTTGCAAGATTTGATATGATAAAGGTTCCGGGTCCACCAAGGGAATCAATCAAGCAAGACATAGCAAGCACGCGATTCTCTGTATTAATATAGCAACTGTGGTGCAATTAATATTATTGCCCAAGATATAGGGTATCGAAGTCGCAATGATTCTCTTCCCATTTATAAGTCAAAGCAATAACTATTAATCACACACAGTCCTTATTAAGTGACAGAGATTAAGAAATCAACAACCACTGAGGTCTAACTCTTCATCCCTTAAGTCGGTCGAATGAGTTTATCCTCTCAGATGTCCGCTTTTAAGCGCGATCGAATGCACTAGTGTAATCTCTTGGTCAAGACAAGTCAATCTGAGTCTTACACATCAACTTCTACCAATAGATTGTTCGGATCTATCTAAGTTGTGAAACACGCACTCGTTTATAAGGAACCGTTTAACGTGATCTTCTGTGATCTGGTATCACCACGTTAACTACAATGTAACGCGTGCTACGAACGGTTTGCAATAAATATATATAACATTCAATTATATTTAAAGCAACAGTGATAAACAATTTATTTCAGTAAGTAAGTGTTTAATACATAGGTTATACAAAGTAAAAGCATATTTTCACGTATAACCCCAACATTAAGTTGTTAGATGAACATGTTATGGGTTTTTGTGATGTGCAATATTTAAAGGTTTGGGACCAAAAGTGCACAAAAAATGACCACTTTGAAACAATGGGACCAAAAGTGCTTTGAAAATATTCTTATGGGATCAAAATGCAATTTACCCAATTTAGTTCATTATAAAAGTAACAAAATTTAAATAGAGCTACTATTTATTATTTAATATAAAACTGAATTTGTATAACTTTGCTATATGCATATTTGATCCACTCACCTACTCATACTCATGTTTTATGTCGAGGCCAGGTAAAAGCAATGAAAGAACTGTGAACTAACTGCCAACGTGAAAGAACAACCTAATTTAATTAAACAATTGTACAATGTTGAACCGAAAAACTAATGCATGAAAGTATGAAACCAACTCAGTCATAGTATATTTGAAATAATAGAGTTCTTAAAATACCCCAACTTAGCCCCATAACTTATTTTATAAAATACCGTAAATCGAGAGTGAAAAATGTTATAATCGTAACTTCAGCTCACAGTTCACAATAATTGCAGCAATGAATCCTAGAATAGTCGGAAATTATGTAACGGTTTCATTGGGACAAGTTTAATTTAATGTTAGTAGCAATGTTTTCATAACCGAACCGGTGGTCGAACCGGACAGTCCACCGGTCAGTGGTTCAACCGGTCGGACCGGTTCAACCGGCGGTTCAACCGTTGAAATGATTTCTGCCTAATTTTTTTCAATATTTCTTATATTTAGTTAAAAAATAAAATAAATATACACCTATAAAAATTTAAACATATATCTTATAACTTTTCATATCTAAGAAAACACAATTGAGTCATGGTCATAATAAAAAACAACACAATAATATGAAAGAAAGTAACTTAAAAGGGAAAAGTGAACCTTATATTTTTATCCCACATCAAGTACATATTAAAAGAAAATGTAAGAGAAAATAAAATCTCATAATTTTGTCCCACATCGAAAATGTTAAAAGAAAATGTGAGAGAAAACAATATAAAAGGGGAAAAGTGTACTTCACCTCATATATTTGTCCCACATCGAAAGTGTTGGAGGAAAATGTGAGAGAAAGTATTATAAAAGGGGGTGAAGGTGGAACTTGATTCATATATTTATCCTACTTCATACATTTATCCCACATCGAAAGTGTTGGAGAAAAATGTAAGGTGAAGTATTATAAAAGGGGTGAATGTGGACATTGGTTCATTTTATCCCACCTCATACATTTATCCCACATCGAAAGTGTTGGGAAAAAATGTGAGAGGAAGTATTATAAAAGGGGTGAAGTTGGACCTTGGTTCATATTATTCACACCTCATACATTTATCCCACATCGAAAGTGTTGGAAGAAAAATGTAAGATGAAGTATTATAAAAGGGGTGAATGTGGACCTTGGTTCATTTTATCTCACCTCATACATTTATCCCACATTGAAAGTATTGGGAAAAAATGTGAGAGGAAGTATTATAAAAGGGTTATCCCACCTCATACATTTATCCCACATCAAAAGTGAGGAAAATGTGAGAGAAAGTAGTTTAAAAATATTAAAAAAAAAAAAAGGTGAAAACCGGTTTTTTCCGGTTAGGCGGTTCGCCGGTTGAACCGGTTTTTTCCAGTTTTGACCGGTTCAAACCGGTTCAACCTAAAAAGCGGTTATTAGAGTGTTTTGTGACCGGTTTGCCGGCCGGTTCCCGGTTCAACCGGTTGAATCGGCCGGTTCAAACCGGTTATGAAATCATTGGTTAGTAGTGGAAACACAATTAATTGGAAAAAAGTTACTCGTGGCCTTTGATTTTTAACTCCATCATGTTAAGAAGTCCATCAAGTGAACAATTTAGTATAGATAAAGCTATTTTAAATGGAATTGGAATCCAAAACATGAGCGCCCTAAAATCTAGAGTCAGCAAATTTCCAGTCTAAAATGAGACACTATAGTACTAATAGGTCCAACCAATTTAATTTAGTAATCTTAGGTCCAAAATGAGTAGGAAAAAGACATAAATGCCCTTCCTTCTCACCTTTTAAAAAAAGTACAACTCATCAGTAAAGTGACAGAAAACACACCTATCCATGCAAAATGGTTTCAGTGGAATTATTACACTCCCTCTTACACGCCACCTACCTTCTCTCTCATTCCAAAATTTGAACAAAAAATATCAGATAAGTTTTTGTTCTTGTTTACAGAGGCGAAACTGAAAAATAGGACACCAAATCGACATTCCAAATCTTCCAGAAAATCAAATCAGTTTTTATGTGCATTCATATCATCTGACATTTCAGAAAAATACCAAAAATTCAATATCCAAGAATAAAAAAAAATAATTACATGAGCAGATGCCCAGATGCATAAAAAAAATTCAGAAAATACCAAAAAATGCATAAAAAATTACAAAAAATTACATATTATAGACATGCACATATGCTCGAATACATGAATGTGTGCAAAAAGTTATGCACATATGCATAAAAACATGCATAGGTTCATAAAATGATACCTATGCATCTCCATCTACAAACCCAAAATCAAAAAAATCTTCTGCACTGTTCACAAACTCACCATCAATCTCTCCACCGGATCTTCCGCCGTCACCTCACCACCGCCACCAACCACCGATCTTCCGCCGCCACCTCACCACCGCCACAGCCTGCTCAGATCTGCAGTCGTCAGATCTCGTTTGTAGATCTCGTTCGTATATCGGCCCGCCCATCCCAATCCTATAAGATTTTATAGTGTTCTAAAATATGATGGATTAGGGCTAAAGCTTCAATGGCCGCCCACCCCCAACAATCGCCATACTCGCCGCCTCCCACCACCGCCATAACCGCCGCCCCCCCCACCACCGCCATAACCGCCGCCCATCACAACAGATCTGCAGCTCCCCCATCACCGCCATAATCGCCGCCTCCCACCACTACCACCACAAGCGTCGTGATGATTTTTGAGGAGAGATTTGGATGAAAAGTTAGAGTGAGAGAGGGGGAGAGACACAATATGTTAGAGAGAGAAAGAGATAGGAGAAATGAAAGAATATAGAATGGGGGCGGCTGATATTTTAGTGTGCAGGGGTATTATGGGCTTTTCAATACTCATTTTGGACCTGCTAGTACTTAAATTTAATTATTGGACCTCCTAGTATTCACATGGACTTGTTTGGACCTGATAGTACTTATCTCTAAAATCTACTGATTTACATATTCAAGATACAATCCCTATATTTCTATCTTTAAATATGAACCAGAATCTTTTGTAGAAATTATTCCTATAATTAACTATAATCTGAAAATTTTGTTACTCAAAGGTGTACTACTTCATTAACCATAAAGTTGTATTTTTTTTAGTCCTTCCAGAATGAAACTGATCTTAGATCCCACTATATTTTCTGATCTATTAAAATTTTGTAGACTTATCAGCCTTCCCGTTTCCCTTGCCGGATATTTTGTCCTCTGGTTTTCAAAATAAAGCACACACGTCGCCATGAATTCTCCCTCAATTTAAAGCACAACATAATGACAAACGCTTCTTCTCCCTTTTTCTTCCTTTCTCTCTTATTTTTCTGCTGCTGTTTCCTTTTTCCCAAACCAGGTTTTTCTTTTCTTTTGGCCTCCTTTATTCATGTTTGGTACAACCACACTGGGTAACCCCACACGTTTTCCGTTTGGCCATTGTTACCAGACAGATCGAATTAGCTCTATATTTTTTTCTCTCCTGATGAAAATAATATATATCACCGCAAGCACGAGGTTCTGCCATAAGAATATATAACGCAACCAATTAGTTTAATATTATATTAATAATATCATGAAAATAAAATAACAAATTTAGTTTGCTCGCACTAATTCAAAATCAACTCAGCGAAATAAAACACTGGTACAATAATGTGAATTATACTAGAAACTAAAATCGTTCATATTCCTTAAGAAATCTACCATTTCCAATCAACACCAAGAAAAAACCTGTAAAATTCACATAGACACCTCCAACTACGCTGAAAGCTCCAACAGCGTTTTGAAAGAATTTAAGCTCCGACATTTAGGAAAATTCACGAAGTTGTAAAGTATAAAACAATCAACATTTGGCTGATCTTAGGAAATACGAAAAAAAAAAAAAAACCCATAAGCATAGATGTATCAAGGATTTTCATTATGTGTAACTTTAATAGCGATATGAAGGTATATATACATGAGTGGGTCTCATGTGCACCCGGGTGCACCATGCACTCATATTGCATATTAGAAGCGTGCAACTATACAAAATAGAAACGTGCAACTATTCCAAACAGAAGCATGCAACTATGTTCCCATATTAACAGTTGCATTTTTTTGTGTAAATAAGTCGCACTTTTCAGTATAACAAGTTGCACGCTTCTAAAATGCACTATGAGTGCACGGTGCACCCAGATGTATTCAAGACCTAGCCATATATATAGTTGTCGAGTGCATGGAAAAATGATAATGATATGGGCGTTCGATTTCATTCATTTAGAAATTCTTTTCTGATTTATTTTACATGTCAAAAGATATATATTTTAATAATTAAAGTCGAAGAACTTTTATAATCAACAGTTAAGTATTATATAAATTTGAATAATTAGGAAGCTGATTTCTAATTTCATGCATTTAGATCATAATAGGAGTAATAAAATTAAAACTAAAATAATACTCGGTTCGATTTCCCTGTTCCACTTTTCGTATTCCATTGGTGTTTCACCCTTCTATATTTTTAACACATGGACCCAGGGTATGGTGGTTCGTTGGATATTTTTTATTATTCCACGTGTCATTCATCCATACTATGGAATACAAAGTGGAACAAAAATTATGAAATAGGTGATCTCATTCCAATAATACTACCTCCGTCTCGGGATAACGTGCACGCTACCTTTATTATCGAATTTTAGCGAGCGAGTTGTTTATTAGTATTTAAAATTATAAAATGACTTTTAAAGGGGGATATGATAGATCTACATCTCCTCTATTACATGTCTTTTCAAAAAATACTTTATCATTTCAAATACTAATAAATAATTCGCTTGGTAAAACACGATAAAACAGTAAACGTGCACGTTATCTTAGGACGGAGGGAGTATTAATAAATGAACTGAAAACTTAATTTGTATAAACTAGTTATTCTTGTCATGCAAGGGGACGCTGATTGTTAAAATATATATATATATATATATATATAAATTAGAAAGCGTAAATAAAAAAAATTCTCCTAAGTTGCAAAAGAAAAATATGAGTATTTTTTTATAACTGTCAGTGTCCATGTTAGCTACGAGCTCGAAACACCCAATTTTAATCAACAAGTGACTTGTGCGTGACTGAATGTAATGCCGAAAATGGAAAAAAAAATTTGGACAATCGAGATATTTATGGTCAATTGGACCAAAATTGAATAATTAATTTTTTTTCGGGACGAAATGCAAATTGCAAGAAAGTTATGGAACCAAAAAATTATTTTTTTTCCTCATAATACTCATGTATCAACGATGGAACCGTGAACTAACCACCTACTTGAAAAAACAACCCAACCTTAGTTATGTCAGTTTTTCAACATTACTCGATAAATTAAAATTTTGAGATAATTGCTCTTGGATACAATTTTTTCAAGCTAAGGGGGAGATTTTTCGACAGGAGCGTAGTATTAGGGACGTGAGTTTCGAAATTTTAGTTAAATATGAAAGGGGACTGCATTATTGTCAAATATGGTGTCATTTTGTAGTTGAATAAATGGCTTGTAATTAATAATAAAATATGCTTCTATTTTGTATCTTAGAGTGAGTCCCATTTATTTTATACAATTTGATATGGAGCTCAATAATGGGCTCCTTATGAAGCCTAATTACTGATGTGTCGTGTCATCTCATCCCCGCACCACTAATTAATTAATAATATTAATTAGATTAATTTTTTTTAAAGATAAAAATGATATATATTTGAGTACAAGGGATACTCAAAACCCAACAATTACAAATTTGCTATCCAAAGGATTCTATTACAGTTTGTCCGGCAGACACTCTAATGGTTGGGAAGTCCAGATGTGAAACGGGACGGAGAAAGCTATCAGGTAATGCGCCCGAATCCACTTCCAAGGGCAAAATTTAATTCCATCTATCAATTCTTCAAGTGAATACCTACTCTCCTTGAAAATGAGCTCGTTCCTAGTCTTCCAAACTGTACTTTGTCAAATAAGACCTAATATCTTCCTTCTCAACACACTTTGTTCCAACCCCACAAATTCCAAGAAATGGTCCGATGCCCGAGATGAGTATAAAACTGATTTACCGATCCAAAGCATAATCTCACTCCACACCAAAATAACCGAAGAACAAGTAAAAAGGAGGTGATTTGAAGTTTCCACGGTGATAAGACAAAATTGACACGTACCCGAGCCTATGCCATCACACAAACCATGCCTCAAGAGGTTTTCCTTAGAGGGAATCCGCCCACGAATAGATTTCCAAGAGAATGCACAAACTTTAGAGGGTACCGTCTTCCACCAAAGTTTCTTCCACGGGAACAACTCAAAATCCACCATAAACGCATCTTCAGCAAGGAGCTCGTACATCTCCTTAGTGGAAAACATGCCACTCTTGTTGCCCTTCCACCGCCACGAGTCCTCCTCCAATTTATTGGTGTTATACCTGCAAATACAATTTCACATTTCGAAGAAGTCAAGAATTACGAACCATGTGAAAAACCTATCCCACTTAAACAACCAAGACTCCCCATCAACTGAGAACATGTCTCGGACACACTCGTCCTTTTGAGACGACATATAAAATAGCCTAGGAAAACGATCTTTTAAAACAACTCTACCCTCTACCCACGGACCCGACCAAAACTTGACTGACCAGCCATTCCCCAAGACAAAACTCAAATTATTACGGAATAAACACCCAACCTTACCCCACCACAGCCCATAGAGATCCCTGAACCATAACGACCATTTCGACGACTCATATATACTGGTTGGCTCCCTCATAAACGACCCATACCTGAACTTCACAATACTCACCCACAACGACCTCTCCCCGATCTGCACAACCATTTACATAAAAGAGCCAAATTAAATAACTTCACATCTCTGACACCCAAGCCCCCCACCCTCTTTCCCAGACACACTGAATCTCACTTGACCCAAGCAATTGGAGGTGACTTACCAAGATTCGATCATTTCCAATTTTAGCCCCCTCAAACATCTCGGAATCTACCGCATTCTTCATCAATCAACTCAACCCTTCAGCCGCAATGAGAAATAAGAATGGAGATAACGGGTCACCTTGTCTGAGGCCTTTCTCGAGATGCAACTCATCTGTAGGACTACCATTCACTAGAATTACCATGGAGGCAGAAGATAAACATCCCCACATCCACTTTCTCCATCTCCAATGGAAATTCATACTTTCTTGCAAAGTTCTATTCTTTCTTTCAGCAATTCCATTTTGTTGAGGAGTTTTAGGTGAAGAAAACTCTTGCAAAATACATTTTTTTTCACAAAAGTTAGTAAACAAACTGTTTTCAAATTCTCTTCCATGATCAGACCTTATCCTACTGATCTTTAAACAAAAAACAGTTTTAAACCTTTTGTAAAGAATTTTAAACTCAGAAAAGGTATCTGATTTTTCTTTCAGAAATATAACCCAAGTATATCTAGAAAAATCATCTACAAGAACATAAGAATACCTCTTACCACCTAAACTTTCAGTTTCCATAGGACCCATTAGATCCATATGAATCAACTCACAACACCTGTTTATTGTACATGCTGACAACATTTGATGTGTTGTCCTTACTTTCTTACCTTTATGGCATGGTCCACAGATTTTTCCTTTTTCAAAGTTAAGATCAGGTAAACCAACAGCAGCACCTAGTCTATGCAGTTTCTGAATACTTCTGTAATTTGCATGACCAAGTTTTTGATGCCACAAAATAATATCATCTGCTTTAGCACTTTTACATGATTTGAACCAATCAAATAGCAATTATCAGTGGATCTATTGCCAGTCATTAAGCATTCATCATTCTTATCAAACACATAGCATGAATTATTGTCAAATTTCACATGTAAATCATCATCACATAACTGACTAATACTAATCAGATTAGCAAGTAAACCTTTTACATGTAACACATATGTCAACTTTGAAAAACTAGGAACATTCAAGGTTCCTTTACCAACAACTTTACCTTTTGAACCACCACCATAGGTAACATGACCACCATTACAAGATGTATAATTAGTCAGATGATTAACTTGATCAGTCATATGTCTAGAACAACCACTATCAAAGTACCAAGATCCAGGAACACATGCTTACAAAGATGTATACACAACATTACAAGACATGTTCTTATGAATCAATTTTTTAGTGTTGTTAACCTATTTTATAGGGTGTTCAACTTTATCAGGTAAAAAGATTCCAACTTTTAAGTCTCTTCTTAACTTAGAACAATATAGACGAATGTGACCTACTCCAGCACAATAAAAACAGATATACTCTTTAAACAAACCATCAGATTACTTTTGTTTACCTTTCAAAGATTTTGACAAAGAAGTTCCAGCTTTTACAAAAGAAATAGGTTCACAAGATATAGGAGTATTCTCAAAAGTTTTCTCAAAACCAAGTCCAGCATTACCATATCTACCAATCATTAATGCTTCATTCAATTCAGTAGAGTTAGCTGAGTTTTTTTTAAAACTAAGAGTAGTGCACTTGAGTTCATCTTTCAAAGCAGAAATTTCCACATCTTTTCTAGTTAAAAGAACTTCAAACTTAACTAGTTTCTCTTTCAAATCTGAATTTTCTAAAGATAAGGAATTTTCTAAATCAGATTTAAACTTCAGATATTCAGAGTTATAATCAGCAGAACTTAATGTTTCAGCATTAAGAATAGTTCCAGTAAAACAGTTAATCTCAGAATCATATTTACTGAATGTTGTTTCAGATGTTGTAATAACATCTGAATCTGCTTCAGACCAATAATCATCGAGATCATCATCAAATGTATCATCATAAACTATTCTAGCAGACATAGCACTTAGTTCACATTTATCAGCATCAGTTTCATCATCAGAATCATCACTCAAAGTTGCATTAAAGTTCATCTTCTTCCTAAGCATAGTATTAGCACATTCATTAGCATAATGACCATACCCAGAACATGCATCACATTTAACCTTTTTTCTGTACTTAAGATCATATTTGAACTTGTTATCCTTAGTAAATAGTTTAGGTTGATTAAAACTGGAAGACTGACTTGGAACAAGCTTTTTATCAGAGGGAGAAAAGTTTTGGTTAAACTTATCATTTGATTGAAATTGACCATTTGGTCTTCTGAACTTTCCTTTTAGAAAAGATTTGAATTGCTTAGTGATAAGAGCAAATTGTTTAGAAACATTTTCATCACATAAATTAGAAATATCATCATCAGAATCAACTTCAGTCACATAAGGATGATTACCAACATTATCAGAAGTTTCACCTCTAAAAGCAACTACATTCTTGTCTTTATCATTCTCATGTTTATCATCATCTAATATATTTGAGTTAATTTCATAAGTTTTCAAAATATTGATCAACTCATTTTGACTCAATAAATCAGTGTTCTTAGCCTCTTCTATTGCACATATTTTAGCATCAAATCGTTTAGGAACAGTTATAAGTATTTTATTATCTAACCGAGTGTTGGAAATTGGATCACCAAGTGAGTGTGACTCATTAGCAATCTCACTTATCCTTTCATTGTATGATGAAATGTTCTCATCATCTTTCATTCTCAAGTTTTCAAACTTGGTTCCCAACATTCTGAGTTTAGTCCTTCGAACACTTTCTGATCCTTCACAATGTTCCTGCAATATTTCCCATGCATCCTTAGAAGAAACACAGTTAGATATCAGTTTAAACATTGAAACATCAGTAGCAGTAAAAATCGCATTAAGAGCTTTAGAATTGAAATTGGCCGATGTGCATTCATCATTGGACCAATCAATTTCCTTTTTGACTTGTGATTCTCCATCTCTATCATCAATTGTCCTTAGAGGATTCCAACCAGATAACACACTACGCCATGCTCTCTCATCTATAGACTTAATGTACATGCGCATTTTAGGTTTCCAGTATGGGTAATTTGATCCATCCAAAATTGAAGGTTTTAAAGAAGGAGTCAGTGGATAATCCATTGCAAAAACACACTATAAAACTCAGGACCTTTAACTTAGTGTATCAAGTTTATGGCTCTGGTGCCAAGTGATAGTGTGTGTGCGTGTATTTTCAGAGTGCTGTTGAAAATGTCATGCAACATGTAAAACAACATATGACAGTGGAAGTATAAAAACGCAGTGCAAAGGATTTCAAAATTTTGTATAGTCTGTAATCCAGACTATACGAACCTCATGGTTAAAAACATCATTATAACAAGTAGTGAGATACACACAAATCTCTTACAAGATCCTAAAAGGTGTAGTGAAAAACCACACACCAAAAATCAATCTATTCAATCAAGTAACTAGTGATCTTATTCAACCTAAAACTTGATCTAATAAAACAAAATCAATATTGATAGGAGAGATTGTATTCCCTCGACCAGTACACATAGAATAATATCGACCCTCATAATCCTAGAATTACAAACACTCGGTTTTTCACTCTTGGTTGTGTCTTGGATGCTACTCTCTTAAGTTTGGAGTAGAGCAAATGGGATTTCACTTTAACTCAAACTTGAATGTCGACCAATGCAGTCTATTTATAAACATTCGGACCAACTGCATTGTCCTATCCACTTGGTGTGGACAACCTTGAACTTCTCCTCCACTATCTCCATGATCATGGTGTAACCACCCATGATCTTTCTATTCTTACTCCATCAGTGCAACCGCTTGATAATATCCGAAATTATCTTCAACCGGCAATGTAGGAAACATAGAAAAACACATCTATTAAAACGGAGTCAGTGTTAGGAGAAAGGGCAAATTCATGATGTTGTGCAGAATGTTGTCCAACATCTGGAACAACATCCGTGCAACATCAACAAATAGGATTCCCAAAATAATACTTCATCTGTCCACCAATCTTATGCACAATTGACTTTTACACACATTTTTGTGAGCGAATTTTGTATTAGTAATTGAAATGATAAAATGACTTTTAAGGAGGGGTATGATAGATAAGTCCATCACCTATCACACCCCTCCTTAAAAGTCACGTTATTATTTCAATTACTAATACAAAATTTGCTCGCAAAAACTTGTGTAAAAGTCAATTGTGCATAAGATTTGTGGACGGAGGGAGTATATGAAATATTATTGTAGGAAATTATATGTAGGGAAATCAAATCTATGGAATTTGATTGGCAAGATTAGGGATTTATTTTCCTAATAAAGATGGCTTAAGATTTAAGTCCATATATATGTGTCATTGAGAATTTATTATATACACAAGAATTAAATCTCTCCATAAAATCTCTAGTGTAGAATTTTCCTATCAAATTCATACGGGGATTCAACGCTGACAAATCTGTGCGGATCTGTGAACGGGGATTACGTGGATACTATAGTTGAGGAGATTGCTTACATTCCTGTAAGAATTCTTTTACGTATTCTATTATTTAATTATGCAATCTATAATTCTTTGTTGGTGAATTGTTTATTCTGTTGCGCATGTTTTATCTGTATTACGTGTTTGTAAATTCCAACAAAAACATTAATCCGATCCAACACTTCATTAAGGGTTTTTTTTATTGTTATATGCTAAAAATAATTATAATGTAGTCATTAGATTATCAACGTTATATATATGCACTATCACTGTTATATTTCTGCACTATCACCGTTTAAAAAAATAAAACATTATATAAACAATATAAGCGCATAAACATAATCGTGGTAGTATCTCCGCATGTGCCTCATAAAACAGGTTATTTAAACTATTAGCCAAGTGAGGATCTGTTGGGAGATGAATTTTAATAAAGATTTATGATTTTGATTAGATCCCAAAACCCCTGAGTATAACATGTTCAGAATGGTCTTGATAAGTTGAGTCAGGATTCAGTTTTAGAATATTCAGGATGTTATCTGCGCAGAAATGTATAGTCGTGAGATATAGTTCGAGATAGTTCTTGAAGACTTCGATGAGGATCTTGAGTAATCGAAGACTCACGAGAAGACTCAAAGACATCGGTCAAGATAAACTACAAAGATTCGAAGACCCCTGAAGACTCAGAAGACCCTGAAGACTCAGAAGACTCTGAAGACACAAAGACTGAAGACTGAGAAATCAAGAATATCAAGGCAGGCCGCATAATTCTTGAAGAATCGAAATGTCTTGAATGCTCAGATGAACTGAATGTTCCGAGGCACTGAATATATCTATCTGAAGGATGCAATACTGAGAAGATCGCGATTTCTTAGAAAGATAGATATCTGCCAAGACATTCGAGATCTGGACAAAAAGGAACTAAGTCGAAGTGTTGATTAAGGTTATATCAAACTCGAGTTTGTAACCAAAAAGAGCCGTTGAAGGTGTCTACCTTTAATCGGAGACAAAAGTCAAAAAGAGAAAGACAACATACCGCCATCATACCGACACTACAAATGGATGTGTCTCTGAAAAAGGATGTCGATGTACAAAAGTTCCAGGGCGCAAAAAGTGAAGACCGGCTACATGGAAGGCTATTGCCTAGAAAGTGTTAGGGAGTTTCAAACCCTAAATATAGCCGTTTCACACACCACAAGAGGAAACTCACGAAGTTGTCTCTCCAACGGATAGTTTTCAAGAGTAACCTTGGTGTATGCCTATAAATCTTTGGTGACCCTCTACATTGTAAGGTTCACGGAAATTTATCATAAACTTAAGAGCTCAAGCCTATTCTTGTAAAAGTTAAAAGCACTTTCGAAAAACTTAGAATTTCCCAAGTGCTTCAATATTGAAGAGAGCTCACTATACTAAGCCTAGCTTGATAAGAATTATCCAAAGCTTAGTCGAGATATCCTAACCCTTTGCATTGTGCTTCATTGTAAAGGATATCTCATCCTAGTTGAAACCAACCAAGAAACCCCAAACCCTTGTGAAGGTAGTTGGAGTGTGTTTTGTTGGTGAGAAGTGTTGTAAAGAGTTAGTAAACTACGGCGGAGTAGTCGGGAAAAATCTAGAGGAGAAGTTAGTAAGCTCTGAGGGTAGTCTGAAAGCTTGTGTGTGATTGAGTAAGTAAACTACGGAGGTAGTCGTAAAGCTCAAGGTCGGGTTGAGTAAGTAAACTACATGGAGTAGTCGAAAAACTTCGGGGCGAAGTTGAGTAAGTAAACTACGAGGTAGTCGAAAGCTCATTGTTGATAATGAATTTCTCTCAAGAGTCGGAGAGAGTGGGCGTAGGAGCTTGAGTCTCGAACCACTATAATTGTTGTGTTCTTTATTGCTTTCCTTATCTGCGGCTTATCCATTGCATTGACTTGATTTTGAAAGCATACTTTTCACCGATATTCAGGTTGGAATCAATCCAACAAGTTGCATAAGTGAATCACAGTCTAATCACTATTTCATAAAGGGAAGGTTTTACGCAAAGCTTAAAACGAGTATAAACTAAGGGCCAAACCATTCCGACTGTCGAAAGTAGCTAGAACAGATAGTTACCAAATCCCAACGTACTCTTACGAGGGTTCATGAAGTTAGTTATCTCGATCCAAGCAACTTCGAGGATCTCTCGACACTCGTGACTCGGTTGGGATTATCTCGGGGTTTTTACGAAGCGGCTCGGGATCACTTTCTCTCTGTAGACTTTGACTCGAGAGCGATCTGTGTTTCTCGAACCTAATCTTCGAGTTTATCGACCCAAGTGACCTCGATGAGAAAAAGTTTTAAAACACTAAACACGTGTATTCCCCCATACACGTAAGACTCGTTTGCACCGACCAACAAGTGGTATCGAGCGGTGGTTCAACTTGACCACTGGCTTTGTGTTGACCAAAGTTTTATTTTCAAAAATACTTGTGGTCTATCCGAATCGATCTTATTCTTTGAAACCTTTTATTTTTCAAGAGATCGAGGAAAAATGTCTTCTAAAAAACTTCCCATGTTCTCGGTGGAGAACTATGACCTATGGAGACCGAGAATCGCGGGCTCATCTCAGATTCCAAACATGAGCGTATGTGGAGAGTGGTCTCTCAAGGACCATTCCGGTTCTTGTAGTGAATCCCAAGAGGAATGTAAAAGATGAGAGAATTGATCCTAGAGCGAGAATTTCCTAAGTCCGATGACCAAGTGACTCTGAGGAGAGAAAGTTAGTCAATCTAGACTACATTGCAAAAGACACACTATACAAAGACAATTGATGATGGTGTGATGGGAATGATCTCTCACCGTAATATCTTCTAAAGAGATTTGGGATACACTAATTTATTATGTGCCAAGCCGGCGAGATCATATAAAAGAAAACAAACTTTCGGTGGCAATTGGAAAATTTGGACAGTTTTGAAATGGATGATGGTGAATCAATAGACAAACCGGAAGTCGATTCACTAGCATCATGAATGATCTAAATGCACTTGGAAAGAAATACCCACGAGAGAAGTTGCATTGAAAAAAATTCTTAGAGGTCTATCTAAGAAATGGGATATTCATGCAAAGGTGATTGAAAACACCAAGAATATTAACTCAATGCCTTACCAACAAGTCTTCTCCGAAATTGAAAGCCTATGAATTTGTAATTGATAAGAAATCCAAAAAGGCTGACAGCAAAGATGATTCTTCATCGAGTAAGAATATGACCTTAAAAGCCAAAGATAAAACCTGTAAAACCAGAGAGTCTGAGAACCCCCATGCCAAAAATCAGGATGAGCTTGAGGAAAAGCTAGCACTGATGGCAAGAAGGTTTGATAGACTCAATAAATAGATTTGGAAAATACAAAAAACTATTACAGAACCACAGTGCGGAAGAAACCCGAGGACGGATCAACCGAGAAGAAGAAAAAACACGAAAATTTGAAGGATCTTCATCCAAAAGAAAGGACTTCAAGTCCAAAGAAGAAAATGATCAGGATGATGATGCCAACAGATGTTATAACTGCCAGAAGAAAGGTCACTTCCAGTATGATTGTTCAGATTTGAGTGCTAAGGAGAGAAGAGAAAGGCAAGCTATAAGAGACCGTAAGTTCTCAAGCAAAAAAGGCCATGATTGCGGAAGAAGAACACTCTCGAGGAGGATCTAGCTCTTCGGATGAGATATTCTCGAACAAAGGAAAGTGATGACATATGTCCGATGGCCATTGAGGAGGTAAACTCTTCTTTCTCTCCATGTTGCTCCTACACTAGCACAAGAGTTTTCTAGTTCCACCGAAAAACAAATATTTTGACCTCGATGGATTCTTTCGAGAATCGATGAAGGACTATCTTTGCTTTTGCAAGGATCGCTAAATCAAACTCAAGAGCGTAGAATAAACCGAAAAATTTGAAAATCTAAAATGGAAAAACTCTAGCAATATCGAAGTCACTTCTCAATTAATGGGAGCTACTGATGAACTGGATGTTCTGAAAGTACAACTCTCAGAGAAAGAGAAGTTGATAGTGTCCCTAACTGAAAAGCTAGAGAAATCCACTGAAGAGATTCAACTAATCGAATCGAAGTTCAATGACCTCTCTGAGAAGCATAAAACTCTACAGAACTGTGAGGATAGTGCACAGAAGAAGTTAACTCTATTGAATAAAGCATCTAATGTAATAGATGAAATTCAGAGTTACCAGAGATCTGTGACTATAAAATCTGGATTGGGATATATTCCAGGGGGAACCTCACAAGGTCATCTAAATGTTGCGTCAAGTAGCAAGAAGACTATCTTTGTAAAACCAGTGGCACCTACACTTCAAACTGAAGAAATGCCCAAGGTTGTAGACAAGGGAAAAGGACCTATGGTCTCAGTAAAACTGAATGATCAGGTTAGAAAGCCCAAACCTCAGGTGAAGGCAAGAAAACCTGAGCAATCAGTTGGAAAGTTTCAGGCAAGTACTTCAAAGCCTCAGGCTAAGAATGCAAACCTGAAAGGCTCCACACTGAACCATCAGAGGAATCCTCGGATGAGAAACACTTTCAGCAGAGACATTCTCAATGAAGAGACCAAGTCCTCGAATCTTTGAAAGACCCAGATTTCAATCTGAACAACCCGAACCTCACTTGCCTAAGGGTAAAGGTTATCTGAACCCGAGTCATCAAAGATTTAGACCGGCTGCACAAAAGCCTAAGCATCTGAACAGAAGGCCTGAACCAAAGAAGAACTCTAAGGCACATGTTCATGCTAAAGCTAGCACACATATACAGAAAACTGCTAAGGCACCCAGAGTAGTGGATGTATATGTTGATGTTTATGGAAGACAAATTATCCACTCTAAAGTGATTAGAGTTGTCGGTGATTTGGATTCGAGAAGGTCATTTAACCTCGTAGGACCCTACACAAAATGGGTACCTAAGAATTGATCTGCTTTTTCGGAGGGAAAACCAGGCACTAAGGCGATGAAAGATCACATGGCAATGATGAGAGATGAGATGAAAAAGCTCCCGATGTATGGTATCTTGACAAATGGATGCTCAAGACATATGACAGATTCAAGAAGATGCTCAGTGACTATGTTGAACAAAGAGGCCCACAGGTCACTTTTGGAGATAACTCCAAGGGACAGACTGAAGGATATGGAACTTTGGAAGTCGACTTAGTTCATATACATGGTGTTTCATATGTATCTGGATTGAAGCATAACTTGCTGTCAATTAGCCAATTCTGTGATAAGGGTTTCAATGTTGAGTTCTCCAAGAACTTATTCTTTGTGAAAGATGATACATCACAGAAAGTATTACTGACTGGTACAAGAAAAGGGAATGTGTATCTTGCTGATTGGAGTTCAACTCCTAAAGATACATGTTTAATTGCTAAAAGTTCCACAGATACCAGTTGGTTATGGCATAAAAGACTGAATCACCTAAACTTCAAAACCCTGAACAAGCTTGCAAGATTAGCTCTTGTGAGAGGGTTTCCTAATGAAGTGTTCAGTAAGGAACACATTTGTGATGCGTGCCAGAAAGGAAAACAAGTCAAAGCATCATTTAAAAGCAAAGTAGAAGTTTCTACTAAGAGAATACTTCAGCTTTTGCATATGGATCTGTTTGGTCCTATAACACCTGTGAGCAATAATGGCAGGAAATACACATTGGTAGTAGTTGATGACTACTCAAGATATACATGGGTCATATTCTTACTCAAGAAGAAAGAGACTCGAAAAAAATTTGCCAGAATTCTTGAAAAAGGCTCGGCAATGATGAAAAAATCGAGTGTGGTCAAAATCGATCCTCGACAAAGGAACCGAGTTTATAAATCATATCATTTCGATTATTGTGCGAAAAATGAATTCTACATGAAACATCACCGCAAGGACCCTCAACAAAATGGTGTTCTTTGAAAGAAGGAAATGAACTACGAAAAAGAAGCCGCAAGGACAATGATAGTTTGAAGTTGATATTCCTAAAAGATTTTGGGTTTGTTTGCCAACACCGCATGCTTTACTCTCGAATAGATCCATCTTGACAAAAAGTCAAGGAAAAACCCTTATGAGCTTTGGAATGAAAGGAAGCCTCTTGTTTCTTTCTTTTCGTGTGTTTGGTTGCAAGTGTTTCATACACAATAATGGTAACGATCAGTTGAAAACATTTGATAGTAAAAGTCGATGAAGGAATATTCTTAGGATATTCAAGTCAAGAAAACTTCGAGTTTACAACTGTAGGACTCTTATTGTGGAGGAAACACCTCATGTTGTTTTTGATGAATCTGTTTGTGTTCAGAAGAAACAGGAACATGATGCAAATGAACTGACAAAGAGGATCACCAGATTAAGCCTGAAACAGAAAGATAAATCATCCACTGAATCTGAAAAGAAGAAGTCAGTCACTATCTATGATTGGAGTGACTCAGACTCAGATAAAGAAGTTCAGGATGGAAATCAGGATGGTGAGACCCAGGAAAACCAACACTCCAAAGGTGACCAATCTGAACAGACACCAGTTCAGACTCAGGTACGTAATGCCAATGAAGATGTGGTCACAGCTGAGACAATTTTTGAATCTATCAACCAAAGGGGAACAAATGTCTCTGACAATGTTCTTAATAGAATTTCCCCTGAGGAAGATGATTCCCTTTCTCCTGTTTTGTTGTTCCCTGAGTTTGCTGATTTAACTGAACCTAACATTTCAAATGTTGAGGATACCACTGAAGGGGGAACATCAAGAAGGAAATGGTTAGATAGTCATCTTACAAGCCAGATTGTGGGTGATCTAATTGAAGGTGTTAAGACTAGAAGGTTCCATGGAGAGAGTGCACTATTCTGTTGCTTCCTATCAGAGAAAGAACCTACTGAGATTGGTGAAGCTCTACAAGAGGAATGAAGTATGGGAGCTAGTAGATAGACCAGAAAGGCACAATGTCATTGGAACCAAGTGGGCTTTCAAGAACAAAAGAGATGAAAACAACAACATTGTGAGAAACAAGGCAAGGCTAGTTGCACAAGGTTATTCCCAAGAAGAAGGCTTGGATTATGATGAAACCATTGCACTGTTGCAAAGACTAGAAGCCATCGATTGTTTCTTGCATATCTTGCCCACATAAAGTTCACAAACCATCGGATGGATGTGAAAAGTGCATTTCTGAACGGCGTGCTTAAAGAAGAGGTTTATGTGGAACAACCTCCTGGTTTCAAACAGAATGACCAAGTTTACAGGCTAAGAAAAGCTTTGTATGGTCTTAAACAAGCACCCGGAGCATGGTATGATACTCTTTCTCGGTTTTCTTCTTGACCATGGTTTTGTCAAAGGAACTGTTGATAGAACTCTGTTAGGGATAGAGGATGGGGAAGATATCTTACTAGTTCGAGATATATGTTGATGACATCATTTTTGGATCTCCAAACCATCACCAGTGAAAAGTTTTCAACACCGATGAAAGGCAAGTTTGAGATGTCAATGATGGGAGAGATGAATTTCTTTCTAGGACTTCAAGTGAAACAATCAAAGGAATGAATATTCATCAACGTGCAAAGTACACACGTAGATTGCGAATATATGGTGTCTGCGAATTGCAATACGATTAGAATTCCCATGAATACTAACTTCAAGATGGATCCTGATTAAAGGCAAATCGAGAAGTCATCTTTGATTATAGAGGAATCATTGGATCATTGCTCTATCTCACAGCAAGTAGGCCGGATATAACATTTGCTGTTGGGATATGTGCAAGATACCAAGCTAATCCTAAGGCTAGTCACATGGATGCTGCCAAAAAGATACTGAAATATCTTAAGGGCACGATGAATAGAGGATTATGGTATCGGTGATGATAACCTAGAGTTAAGTGGTTACTCGGATCTCCGATTATGGAGGATCTTGAGATTGACAGAAGTCCACTTCAGGAACTTGTCAATTTCTAGGAAGCAAGCTGATATCTTGGTTTTCGAAGAAACAGACCTCAGTAGCAACAAGTACTCTTCGAAGAAAGTGAATATATAGTCACAGGAAGGAAATTCTTTGGCTCGCACAACAATTGAGGGATTATAAAGTTGTAGCCAATGAAGTACCAATATTTTGTGACAATAATAATAGTGCCATTGCTATTTCACAAAACCCTAGATTGCACACCGGATGCAAGCATGTGGATATCGAGACATCACTTCATCGAGATCATGTCGAGAAAGAAGGACATAAGGATGGAGAAAATTCATACCGATAAGCGAGAGCCGATATCTTGACTAAACCTTTGGCGTAATCAAGATTTCAAGAACTTTCAATGGAAATTAGGGATCTTTAGAACCGGTGTATAGAATAAAATCAAAAAATTGAAGGTTTTCGGATGCGTGAAGTTTTCTCGTAATCCTTTCCGAGAAACTCGAGATAAAATGGAAATATCTTGAATCAATCTCGAAAAATTCGGTAGCATCTTGAACCAATTCAAGACTTTCGATTATTATCGACATTTTATCAAGATCAAGATTCGATAAGAAGACTGATAGAGGGAAATTGGTCTGAAGAAGTAATGACTCATGCGATCCATTTATTGCTCAAGTAAATTCATTAATCATTCGCAATAAATATAAAAACACCTGAGGAATGTTTTTTTGGGGCGGGATCGTTTTAAATTCCGAAGAAGTTCAACAGTCATTTAATGCTCTGCTACATTAATGACCAATGAGGATGTTTTGGCAGCTTACTTTTCGGAGATCGTCGGTTCGTATACCCGATTAATCGGAGATTAATCTCAACCATTGTTACTCACCTAACCAACACGATTCCCCACAATCTCAAGGCTATATAAACCCCAATCAGCCATTCAAGCCAAAATTTTTATCAAACCCTTCATTCTCAAATCCTCTGCAATTAAAAATCCCCTTTGCCCAGAAAATCTCCAAACCCTAAAGTTTCTCTTCTTCAATCAAACTCTAAAATGGCTCCAACCCCTGTTAGAGAGATTAGCCAAACCAACAAGCCGTGAAATGGTACGAGTTCGTTGTCTCACTTTCGAAAGCACAACCAACTCAAAGCCGAAGAGGAGGCTCTCGCGTATGATTCGACCGCCAAACTCATTTAACTAGTCGCAAGCCGACCGGACCGGGGAGCTTGCTAAAAGAGGTAATCGAATTCATCTCAGTAATTTAAAGATAGATGAAGAGGGTCAGATGCATTCTAAGTTAAGCAGATCACACTTAGAGCGGTCATCCAAATACGTCGATTTTGAGAGGATCTCGTATATTGTTCAAAAAATCAATGATGTTTTTGAGCTCGTGGATAGAGGAGAGGATCCTACGATGTATATGTCGGGAAGAGAGCGGGATTACTTAGATAGGATTGCCGAGAATCTGTTAAGTTTGAGGCGACCTTCGCATAAAAGGCACTGAAGCCACAATATCGTGTGTAGATGGATATTGTGAGCAAGTGCATCATGAGTCTTCTTGGGGAGTTTTGAGCGGATAAGTACCCAAAACTTCAGTTGATGGCGGCGATAGAAGCTTCACCCACCACCACAGATTTCAACCGGCCGAAATTCTGATCCGCACGGTGAGTGAAAGCGGACCAAAGTTTTGAGGAAGATTGACAGGCGATCTCAATCAAAGGCAAGATCCACCATGCCACCAAAATTGCTTACATTTTGGAGATGTGCGAGAGGGAGGAGGATATCTTCGCCAATTCGACCCCATTTCCTAAATCCAAAATTCTCCTTAAACCCAGTCTTTGCAAGGAAGCAAGTTATCGGGGGGAAGAGAAAAATAAGGTAGAATCACCTTCTGCGATTCTTGTGAAAAAGAGACCCAACAAACTAGGGGAAGATGTTGTTGGAGGCAAAGATGGAGCAGGAGCAAAAATGATGAAATGTAAGAATCTTGCTCAAAAACGCAGAAGATTGGTGGTTCTCACCGATGAAGATGGAAGTGATTCTCAAGAGATTCAACCCGAGGGCCAAACCGCCTTCGAGTTCACCATTACAAGTGTTGGCTCAGTTATCTCCGGACCTGAGATCGACTGAGGAGCGGTGTCTTTTTTTCGAGGTGCTCGAGAGACATCGCCAAGATGAGATAAAATTTCTCGAAAATTTTCAAAGGAGCTCGTGACCTCGAGATGCCTACATCAGTGTCGCGAGGCAGCTCGGGGACAGAGAGCCCGGCTCAAAGTCGATCTGAAGATGTGCAATCTCGGGATCGACGAACCAACTCGGACTCAAATCGAGGATATACCGATTCAGCCCTCGGAACCCACACAGATACAAAACCGAGAACCCGACCGCTGGAAACTTCCGATCTTCACGAGACTCGGGAGAAGAATAGTCTTGATGAGCTCTGAAAGTGATCTACTTCTTGATCCCTTAGCGTAAACTTCAAATGAACCCGTAAAGCCCGAGATGGAAGAAAGGTGAGGTTTGAAGAAGGCGAGTGGAGGAGCAAGGGGAACGGTTCATACTTGACCGATACTCCCGAGCTCATATATCCCCCGATCTGCGCAAGATATTTTCTTGATTAAGGACAATCAGATTTATCCTCAATCAGACTCTTCCCGAGATGCTTGATATTGCTGCTTTTAGAGGGGAAGACTGGTGGAATGAGGAGACAGCCTTTCTGACCGACTTCTCAGGGTTCAGAAGGACAAAGCTCAGGATGAAAAACTCCGATTTTGATGAGCCGTTCGAGGAAGTTGGGCCGAGAGGAGAGAACGAGGTTGGTGCCCCAAGCGGATGGAGACAAATCTCAAGATGGAGATGGGGACCAACAGGGAGATGTTGAGAAGCGATCTCAGTTGAAAAGGAGACTTCATTGTCGATCAACTCGGATCTAGTCAACATCGAATGTTGATAGTACTCTTGATCGAGGCGCAATCGAGACTGGAGCTCAGAATGAAGCTGGAGCTCAAGATGATCAAACAACACAGGAGGTACAGAAGATTCCTGAGATTGATCTCACTCCTCTGATAGAGAAACTTGAGAAGGTTGAGCCAATGATGATCAAGGTTGCTCAGATGGAAGAAATGTTGGCCAATCAAGCTCAAAAGATGGACGGTCTTAGTCACTCTTCGAATCGTGCAAATTCAAAACACTCTAACCACCCGGATGACCTCCATGGAAGGAAAGCTAAATGAGAAGTTCGAGGGAGTCAAGGCCGAAGTTAAGTGATGAATCGAAGGGTAAACACCGAAAGTTCGATTTCCTAGAGGTGAAACTGCCAGAAAAGAATGAGGTGCTAATCAAGTCTGTTGTTGAGGAAATGAGCTCAATGCTCATGACCAAGATGACAGAGATGTTCAAAGAAGCACTCTCTGGCCATTTTGCCCACTTATCTGAAGAATTTTCTGTGGACAAGAACCATCTAAGGAGGCTGGAAGACGAACAAGATCGAGATAAAGCGGGAGAAGTTCATTTGTGTAAGCAAAGAGCAATATCACATGGACACAAAGACTTCCGTGCTTCTTCCAAATTACGCCAAGAAGAAGGGGAAAAGGAAGTCAAGATCTCATAAAGTTCATGGCACGTATTTTGAGAAGAAGGCTCCCGTAAAGATGCTGAAATGTAAAATCTAGCAAAAGCCTTTAAAGAAGTCGGAGCGACTGAGAAGTTGAAGTTCGCTCAGGTATAAAAGCCTATCTACACTAGAGTTTCTGAGCAAGCGATGCTTGATGTTGCAAGAGAGAAACTAAGTGCTAGAGCAAAGGTTGGAACAAGCCAAAAGCTTCTTTGATCGCTTATGAAGAGGAAAGCCTTGGGCGTTGTTCAACCCGAAAAGCAAACGTCTGAAAGGCTTCTAAAGCCAATCCAGAGAAAACGATTACGGATGATGAAGAAACAGAACAACCCGGGAATCGAGTCTCAACCTCGGAAGAAAGTCTTCAACACGAGAAATGCTCAAGACACTCCAAGAAGAACAAGCTAAGAAAGTTCTTTGCCGGTCTCGTGAACGTCTGAATCGAAAAGAAGATAGATAAGAGAAGAAGCGAAGGAGTGATTTCGGGAAGTTTATGAAAGCAAGAGGAAAGGAACATCAAAAAGCACTAAAAGTGGCCCCACGTTGATAAATGGATGCCTATCAAACTCAACGATATGTGGGAAGAAGTCAAGAGGGACCTTCCGGTTCAATTATGATGTTCTCGTGGAATGGAGAGGGAAAGCTTCGGATCGAAATGAAGCTTTCATTGAATACCTTCTTATCTTCTATCCAAAGTATCTCAGAGTGGATTAACTTTTATGGATGAAGGAGAGGTACGATAGTAGCCCCTGGTCCATATTCCTATCCACCTCCAAAACTTGAAAATGGCTTGGTGAATGAGAAGGCCATTACTCAAGAGATTGCTCAGTATGCTGGTCAGTTGGGTTTAACAGGAAACAGTCCGGACATCATCAAGGAAAGAAATGAACTGAAGAAGAGATTTTTCTGAATGTTTGACTTGGAGGTGCCCGCTGATGAAGTTGAGAATGAAGCAAACTGAAGAGCAGAAGACTCAAGAGCCAAAATCGGAAAGATCAAGATCAAGACTCGTAAGATTTTGTAATCTTTATATTTTGTCTTTTTTGATTTTGTTGATAAACTCATTGTAATATGTAACGGGATACCAATCATCAATGAAGATTTATCATTATGCTCAAAAGATAATATCTCATTATCTTATTTACATGTATTTTATTTTGATATGCCTGAATGAATGTCTCTGAACTGATTGTATGATTGATAAGGGAGAAATTGTTTAAGTATTTGGTAATGAACTAGTTAAAGAGATTCATTACTGAAGAAATTACTGAATGATTAAACTATTGAGAAACTCTGAAATTGTTGAGAGATTCTCTGTCTTAAGAAATTGTTAGGAGACAACCAATCTTGAAATAGGATAAACTGAAACCTGAGTATAGGTTATTTGTTTGTAACAAGATAGGTTTTGGCATCATCAAAAAAAAAGAAATTGTTGGGAGATGAATTTTAATAAAGATTTATGATTTTGATTAGATCCCAAAACCCCGAGTATGACATGTTCGAATGGTCTTGATAAGTTGAGTCGATTCGGTTTTAGAATATTCGGGGATGTTATCTGCGAGAATGTATAGTCGTGCCAGATATAGTTCGGGATAGTTCTCAAGACTCGGTAGGATCTTGAAAAAATCAAGACTTCGGCCGAAAGACTCGAAGACATCGATCAAGATAAACTACAATGATTCGTAAGACTCAAGACTCGAAGACCACAAGACTCGTAAGACTCAAGACACAAAGATCAAGATCGAGAAATCAAGATCAAGAATATTGAAGGCAATAATTCTTGAAGAATCGAAATGTCTTGAATGCTCAGTATGAACCTGAATGTTCCGAGGCACTGAATATATCTATCTGAAGGATGCAATACTGAGAAGATCGCGATTTCTTAGAAAGATAGATATCTGCCAAGACATTCGGATCTGCACAAAATGAACTAAGTCAAGTGTTGATTAAGGTTATATCAAACTCAGAGTTTGTAACCAAAAAGAGTCGTTGAAGGTGTCTACCTTTAACTGGAGACAAAAGTCAAAAAGAGAAAGACAACATCGTACCATCTCGACAATCGACGGTGGATGGTCTCTCAAAAGGATGTCGATGTACAAAAGTTCCAGATCGCAAAAGTGAAGACCGGCTACATGGAAGGCTATTGCCTAGAAAGTGTTAGGGAGTTTCAAACCCTAAATATAACCGTTTCACACCACAAGAGGAAACTCACGGTTTGTCTCTCCAACGGATAGTTTTCAAGAGTAACCTTGGTGTATGCCTATAAATCTTGGTGACCCTCTACATTGTAAGGTTACGGAAATTTATCAACTTAAGAGCTCAAGCCATTCTTGTAAAAGTTAAAAGCACTCGAAAAACTTAGAATTTCCCAAGTGCTTCAATATTGAAGAGAGCTCACTATACTAAGCCTAGCTTGATAAGAATTATCCAAAGCTTAGTCGAGATATCCTAACCCTTTGCATTGTGCTTCATTGTAAAGGATATCTCATCCTAGTTGGAAACCAACCAAGAAACCCCAAACCCTTGTGAAGATAGTTGGAGTGTGTTTGTTGGTGAGAAGTGTTGTAAAGAGTTAGTAAACTACGCGGAGTAGTCGAAAAACTCTAGAGGAGAAGTTAGTAAGCTCTGGGGGTAGTCCGAAAGCTTGTGTGTGATTGAGTAAACTAAACTACGGAGGTAGTCAGAAAGCTCAAGGTCGGGTTGAGTAAGTAAACTACGTGGAGTAGTCAGAAAACTCAGGGCCGAGTTGAGTAAGTAAACTACGAGGTAGTCGGAAAGCTCATTGTTGATAGTGAATTTCTCTGAAGAGTCGGAGAGAGGGCGTGGGAGCTTGAGTCTCCGAACCACTATAATTGTTGTGTTCTTTATTGATTTCCTTATCTGTGGCTTATCATTTGCATTGACTTGATTTTGAAAGCATGCTTTTCACGATATTCGGTTGGAATCAATCCAACGAAGTTGCATAAGTGAATCACGACCTAATCACTATTTCATAAAGGGAAGGTTTTCACGCAAAGCTTAAAACAGTATAAACTAAGGGCCAAACCATTACAAGACAATGTTGGTAGCTAGACCAGATAGTTACCAAACTGAACGTACTCTTCTGAGGGTTCAGTAAGTTAGTTATCTGATCCAAGCAACTCAGGATCTCTGACACTCAGGACTCATTTGGGATTATCTGAGGTTTTAAAAGCGACTTCGGGATCACTTTGTCTCTGTAGACTTTGACTCGGGCGATCCGTGGCTTCTCGAACCTAATCTTCGAGTTTATCGACCCAAAGTGACCTCGAAGAAAAAAAGTTTAAAAACACTAAACACGTGTATTCCCCCCCCCATACACGTGTAAGACTCGTTTTCACCGGGACCAACAGGATCCAATGGGAATTGAAGGAGTGTGGAAGAGGTGTCATTGCCAAAATGAGTTATCACAATGCAGCTCAAGAGTCGACATTTTTAATCTTGATATGTGTAGAGAAAGATGATCCAATACATCTTGAATCAAAAGAAAGACAAATCTTATTGAGAGGAAGAGAGAGTGTTTACAATCGTAGATAGAGAGAGAGAGAATACAATTTGATGAATTAATGAAACCCTAATCTGATCTATTTATATACAAAGGGGAAAAACAGTACATAAGTGGGAAAGGTATTAGTTGGTCCAACTAAAAGTATTAGTTGGTCAGACTTGGTCAATATTGCTTATTACCCCCCCCCCCTCAAAATGAGAGTGGATATTTATCAATCCCATTTTGCCTTTGAATTGTTGAAATAAGGCTGGTCCTCGTGGTTTGGTCAGGACATCTGCAATATTTTCTTTAGTTGGGATTTGGACGACTTTGATTGTGCCTTCTTTGATCTTCTCCCTGGTGTAATGACAATCAATGTCTATATGCTTGGTCTTCTCGTGGAGAATAGGGTTGTATGCCATGCAATGAGCAGCCCTGTTGTCTGTATAGATGATTGCTGGTTGAGGATGAGGTATATGTAAGTCTTTGAGGATGTATAGAATCCACTGAACTTCAGCTGTTGTTACCCCCATGGCCCTATATTCACTTTCTGCTGATGACTTACTGACTGTGGATTGTTTCTTGGATTTCCAAGAGATGAGGGAGTTGCCTAGGGATACTGCATAACTTGTTATGCTCTTCCTAGTATCTGTGCATCTTGCCCAATCAGCATCAGTGAAAGCCTGCACTTTAAAGGAGTTATTAGTAGGATAAAAAATACCTTGTCCAGAAGTGGATTTGATATACCTGAGGAATCTGTGAGCTGCAGCTAAGTGAGATGTGTAGGTTTACTCATGTATTGAGTAAGTGTTTGAATGGCATATGAAATATCATGTCTAGTAATGGTAAGATACAATAGTTTACCAACCAATTTCCTGTACATAGAGGAATCCTCCAATAGAGGAGAATTATCAGAAGTAAAGGGTTGCTTTGAATCCATAGGAGTAGTGCAAGGCCTACTCCCCCAAGTAACTGAATCATTAAGTAAATCCAAAGCATATTTTCTTTGGCATAACTGTAAACCATTTTTGTTTCTAGCAACCTCTATGCCAAGAATGTATTTAAGATCTCCAAGATCTTTTATAGTAAACCTGTCATGTAAAAAGGATTTGACATTTGTGATTTCAGACAAAGTGTCCCCACAAATGATAATATCATCAACATAGCAAAGTAAAACAATGAAAGAAGTATCAGTGGTTTTTATGAAAAGAGAATTATCAGCATGTGATTGTTTGTAACCAAAGGTTAACAAAGTTTCACAAAGTTTTGTAAACCACTATTTAGAAGCCTGCTTAAGGCCATATAAACTTTTGATCAATTTACAAACCCTTGAATCAGTAGTGTCACAGTAACCAGGAGGGGGTGTCATATAAACCTTTACAGATAAATCACCATGCAAGAAAGCATTATTTACATCACACTGATGTATAAACCAATTTTTACTACTAGCAACAGACAGAAGGAGCTTTACAGTGGTTATTTTGGCCACAGGAGAGAAGGTGTCAAAGTAATCAACCCCCTCTTCCTGTGTGTAGCCTTTTGCTACTAATCTTGCTTTGTACCTGTCAACAGTACCATCAGGTTTATATTTGACCCTATAAACCCACCTGCACCCAATACAATGTTTGTCAGGTGGTAAAGGCACTAAAATCCAAGTGTTAGTCCTTTCCTAGGCACTAATTTCAGATTTCATTGCCTCTTGCCAATGAGGGTCATTGCAAGCTTGTTTATAGGTTTTGGGTTCAGGGATTTGAGTGATGTTGCCAATAAAATGAGCATAAGAATCAGAAAGTTGTTGACTAGACAAGTAATCAGAAATGGGATACTTGACAGAAATGTTGGCAGATGTATGGTTCAAAGAATCAGGAAGATTGGTTTTATAAACACTCAAGTAAGCAGGTAATTAAGACCTTAGATCTGGAAGATCTTCTTAGTTCTTGTTCATCATTATGAAGCACTTGTTCATTATGTTGAACAAGCTCATTTGATTGGACATCAGTAAAAGACTCAACAACAGGGTGATCATGTTGTGCATGTGTGGATTGATCAGGTAAAGGAATAGATTGATGAGTAGGAGTATTATGAACAGGGACATGAACATCATCAAACAAATAAACATCATCAGGTGAATGAAAAGTATGCATTTGAGTTGTCAAATCATTAATGAATTTGATTGTAGCCTTCTTGTCTGAAAAAGGGAAGATGTTTTCATAAAATTTGACATTTTTGGAGTTAAAAACTTTGCCTGTTGAAAGACTAAGTAATCTATAACCTTTTGTGCCTAGTGGATAACCAAGAAGAACATATTTCATGGCCCTAGGGTCAAACTTTTGCCTATGAGACACCAAAGTATTTGCAAAATACAAACAACCAAAATTTCTTAAATGATTGTAATCAGGGAGTTTGTTTTGTAACATTTCAAAAGGTTTTTGTTTTGAATGACAGCAGAAGGAATTCTGTTTATGATCCAATACATCTTGAATCAAAAGAAAGACAAATCTTATTGAGAGGAAGAGAGAGTGTTTACAATCGTAGAGAGAGAGAGAGAATACAACTTGATGAATTAATGAAACCCTAATCTGATCTATTTATATACAAAGGGGAAAAACAATACATAAGTGAGAAAGGTATTAGTTGGTCCAACTAAAAGTATTAGTTGGTCCAACTAAAAGTATTAGTTGGTCAGACTTGGTCAATATTGCTTATTAATATGCATACGAACTAATCAATTAAATAAAATAAAGAAGCAATTTGAAGTTCTTCACCTTCATATCAAATAATAATAAATAATAACAAAGGCTAATCGATGACAAGATAACGAAAATGTCCAAGCTACTTGTTTCAATCATCAAAACAATAAGACATGCAAACTTAACATTACAACACACACACACACACACACACATATATATATATATATATATATATATATATATATATATATATATCTTGAAAAACATGCAATTTTAATGAGGTTGCAAAGTAGATTGTAGCAGCTTGGTTGATAAAGCAACGTTTCAAACATTTATTAGTGTAATGCAGCTTAACATTACAACACATTAGATTCGCCTTGTCTTCCAACTTTCCTGGCCAAGAAATGTTGTGTTTGAATTGGCCGCTTTGCTCAAATTGACGTTGATTCGTCGTATAGACTGAATCAAATTTACCAATATATAGTATTAAGATTAAGATTAATTAAGATATAGTTGTTGAGAGATGGACAAAAGATGTATGTGCTCTCTATTTCGACTTCTTTCATTAAAAAAATCCACAACCAAATTTAAGGTACTTTTGCTTAAGCTGAAGAAATAAAAATAAAAGATTGACAGAAATTATAATTAAATAAAAATTAATTAACTTCTTATTACTCTCTCTCTCTCTAGGTTTACATTATTAGGTAAGACATGAAAGGAGGCAGATCTAAGAATGGGCCGAAGAAAACTGAGGCTAGTCTTTCGGTGAAGAAAAGCGCGCCTGCCGCGAAAAAGCCAGTGAAGACGGTTAAGGATCCGAACAAACCCAAGAGGCCTCCTAGTGTCTTCATGTAGGATTTTAGGGGCAGTTTAATTTTTTTTAATAGCTGGGATTCTGTTTCTACATACAATATGATTTGTTCCTTAAAATCGTGACCCAAATAGTGGAGTGTGGATATGGTAGTTCAGAGATGGTTGAGCACCGTCTTTCCTGCTCTTTTTCCTGTTCATGCCATATTGATTAGCCCCTGTTTTTACTATTTCTTGTGGCACATTTCTTCTTTTCTTTTTTTATTCCTTTTTTTCTTTTTATGGGATACACTAACATGTGTAACTTTGTTGAGTTGGTATACTGTTAAATTTATTCATCATGAAATTGATTTTTTTTTTTACAGACATGATCCTTCAATTATTACGATTAATATTTTTAGTAATATAAGTCACATCTTTTAGTTATCACTACTATGCTCTCTGTTATAATATAAGTCATACCCTTCATTTTTATGAGTAATACCCTTTATAGTAAAATGTTACACTCTTTAGTTATCATAATTAATACTCTTTAATAATATAAGTTACACTCCTTTATCAGTTTCACCATAAAACTTGTTCACACTGTACTTTGTTCAATGTGTTTGGTTGGTCATATCTTATAACAAGCTGACGATTCGTCCTTTTATTCACTGTTTAGCCCCCTTTCACTTTCAACCTCCCATCTATCTCCAAATTGACTAATTATTTATAAAGGGAATTATGTTGTGCGGCTCATTAATATGTGAACCTATCTAATATGATTAATTTATGGTGGTTTTATATATAAGAGGCTAATTATCTTTTAAAAAGAGAAAAGTATAGAGTCAACAAGTTCTACACTGAAACTGGTTAAGGAGTGTTGAGAGAATTAAAATCTCATCTAAAAAAAAAGGAAGCTTGTAGAGAGGTAGAATAATCTATTTACTTAATTTCCCTCAACACTCTCCCTCACTCGTGGGCCGAATCATTATCTCTGCTCTCTGGAGAGAATGTCCAACAGAGTGTACAATTTAAATGGGTGGAGTGCTTCTACGGGAATCGAACACACAACCTGGGCTCTGATACCATGAGAGAATTCCGTCTCATCTAAAAGCTCGAGCTTGTAGAGAGGGTCGGGAATAATCTATTTACTTAATTTCCCTCAACAAGTGTGACTCATATTACTAAAGGTAATAGTTATGATAATTGAAGAGTGTGACTTTTTACTGTAAATGGTATTACTCATAAAAGTGAAAGGTGTGACTTATATTACAAACAGAGGGTATAATCGTGATAACTAAAAAGTGGGTTAATTGCACTTTTGATCCCATGTGAATTGACAGAATTCAAATTGGTCATTTTTTCGACAAATTTGGTCCCATAAGATTTTTCCGTCAATTTCTAACGGAAATGGTACACACGCGCCGTTAATTGCACTTTTGATCCCAAAAAATAAGTTTTTTAAATATAAATTATTATTTAATTTAAAATAAATTTAATATAAATTTTTAGTATATCAAAGTATCCAAAAAAATTTATATAATTAACTTATAATTCATAGTTGATTAGAATAGTTTAAAATTAAAATTTATAAAAATATAATTAATATAAAGACTGTTTATATTGTTTGATTTTTCAGATTTTACATTAATTATTATTTTGATTGATAAAAAATTATATTTTGTTTAAATATTTGATTGATAAAAAATTATATTATCTGAATATTTTTCAGATTTTACATTAATTATTATTTGTTTGATGAGATCCAACTTTCCTAGCATAACTCTTCCATGGTCCATCCTTTCTAGCCTTTATGTACTTTTGAATTACTTTTAAAATTTTGGAATATGAATTTTGTATGTATCATCATAATATTATATAATTAACTTATACTAATTCATAATCTATTTTAATGTTTTAAATTGAAATTTGAAAAAATATAATTTATATAAAACTATAGAATTTTTTTATTTTTTCAGATTTTATATAATTATTATTTAATATACCGTTTCTCTACACACATATATATATATATAATTTTTAGATTATAAATAAATAATTACATGATATAACAATATTTATTTTTATAAATTAAATTAGTATATCTATTGTTTTTTTATGTTTTTAGATCTTATGTAAATCATTATTTGATTGAAGAAAGTATAGGAAATCTTAATTCTTTTATGCTTTATAGTTTTACTTTTCTTTTTATTAGATTTTAATTGTAATTTGAATATTTATAGGTTTTAATTTAATAATTTTTATAGTGTTAGTTCAAAAAATTCAATTTTTTTTTTACTATTTTAGAATATTAACAATTTTGGAATGTAGTTTTTTTTTTTAAGGAAAACCCAATAGTATTAGAGAGCCAAATTGACCTCAACAATTTTGGAATGTAGTTTTAACACTTTGAATATAGTGAATGTTAATTTTTCTTCTTTGTGAAATATAAGACAAAAATTTTCCATTAATTTATAATTCATAATTTTTAGAGTAATTTTAGAATTTTCAAATAAAAATCCTAACTAATATTCATATTTTATAATTTTTTATAAATATTCGAATAATTAAATTTTTTTATATATATATATTTTTTATATTTTTGTATAAGTTATTATTTAGTTTGGACAATAATTATTCTTCTTATTACGTCAAAATTTATGTATGTTTTTATTTAGTTGATTTTTTTTTACAAATTATATATATATATATATAGAGTAATGATATAGAACCAACTATCTGGTTTTTTATGGAACCGGATTAATGACGTGTCATGCCAACTATTCCGTAAACCATGAACCATAAACCCTAAATACCCTAAATCATGAATCATTCGGATCGGGTGAACCATGAACCACTCGGCCCGGGTTCAGTTCTGGCCGAGTTGGGTCCGGGCCGGGTAAAAAAAATTGTAATTTTTTTTTTCTATTCAGTTTTATTTTTTCAGTTCAATTCAATTTTTCTTTTTACCCGGCCCGAGTGGTTCATGGTTCACCCTATCCGAATGGTTCATGATTTAGGGTTTATGGTTCATGGTTTAGGGAATAGTTGACATGACACGTCATTAATCTGGTTCCATAAAAAACCATATAGTTGGTTCTATATCATTACTCTATATATATATATATATATATATATATAAATAATATTTTATTTTAAATCTTACATAAATTATTATTTAGGTTGATTTTAAAAAATTATTTACAGATTGTACACAAAAACACACACACATATATATTAGATTATATTTATTACTTGGTATTGAAATATTTTTTTTGTATTTAAATTTATTTACGGTCTATATAATTTTTTTATTTTTTTTAGTTGAAACAAATTTTTTTTTGTATTTACAATATATACAAATTCAATATTATGTTTTACATGTTACATTTATTATTCATTTAGTTTGATTTTTTTCAATTATATAAATTATATATATTTTTAAATTTTTTAGATTATACATAATTTATTATTAGTTTAAACATATTTATTTTTATGTATTTTATATTATTTACTGATTATATATATTTTTTATTTTTATATTTTAAAAAATTATTATTTAATTTGGAAAAAATATTATTTGTATTTATATACAGATTTTAAATTTCTTTTTAATATTCAAATTTTAAATAAATTATTTAGTTTAAAAAATATTTATTGTGTTGGTAGTCATATTTAAATTCACTATATAAGTTTACAATTAATTTTTAATTTAAAATTTTATTTTATTATATAAATTAATTTTTTTAGTATTAATTCAAAAAGTTAACGGAAACCGTTAGAAATTTAACGGTTGGGACCATTTATGTACAAAAAAAAGGACCACAAAATTACCATGGGACTTAAACTGCAAACACAAAATTCACATGGGACAACTTCTGCAATTAACCCCTGAAAAGTGTGACTTATAATACTAAAGGGTATAATCGTGATGACTATAGGATCATGCCTGTAAAAAAATGAACCAATTTCACGGTGAACAATATCAACTCTTTAATAAAAAGACTAGTTACGCTTGATTTATACTCTATGTATTAATTTGCTCGAGAAAGAAATATTGTATGTTTTAATGAAAAAACAAATCTTATTGATGATCATTTTATTCACGAGTTGGTATGCTGTGAAATTTGTTTACCGTAAAATTGATTTTTTTTTTATAGACATACTCTTTAGTAATATAAGTCACACCCTTTAGTAATATAAGTCACACCCTTCAGTTATCACTACGGCACTCTTTGATATAATATAAGTCACACTCTTCACTTTTATGAATAATACTCTTTATAGTAAAACGTCACATCCTTTACAGTAAAAAGTCACACTCTTTAGTAATAAAAGTCACACTCCTTAACCAGTTTCACCGTAAAACTTGTTCACACTATACTTTGTCATTATTCACATGGTGTTACAGTGTACTACAAAATTAAAACATATATAGTAAATACTCCTTACGTTTCGTAAAATTAGTCTCTCTAAGGTTTATTTTTATTTCAAAATGTTTGTAGTTTTAATTTTTTTTTCTATAAACTCTTTATATTTTAATACATATTGTTCTATATTTACAAGTCAATAAAATTATTATTCTTAAAACACAATCCCCCCTCTAAATTACCATCCTTAAAAAAAATTTTCCCCCGCTTGCACTCCTGTATATGCACAACATTGCTTTGAACAATTGTTGGACAAGCTTATACCAACATGTTTCAGTTGACCATATATTTTTTTATCTTTGTTTTTCCCAGACCTAATTATCCTCTGATTTTGTTGACTGTTTTACTGACAAACAAAATACCAACATAACATTTTCTTCAATAATCCATCGGTAAACAATAATATTTTGGGACGAAGTGGAATAGCTCAAGCGGTTAGAGCACCACTACCTATACCGTGATGTCATAAATTCAAGTCACAATTTGCCCAATAAAAAAAAATGGTTAATGACGGTAAAATGTGTAGATCTTATAAATCCCACCGCCGCTTCATCAGATTTCATGGCAATATTGTTAGGATTTTACCTGCAATTATAGAAAAAATAAAAGAAATGAAATCGATATAACATAGATTTGATGACCCAATTCGTCAAGAATGACTACGTCTGGGGGCACTACCAAACCAGGAGATTTATTAATATTTTCGGTGATACAAATACAATGGATCGTGTAGGTATTTATAAGGGAACCTGAGCCAAAACCCTAAGGTCCATTCAGATCGAATTCTGCCTTAAAAAAGGCCATAATTTTTTTCTTCGAGAAGTTGAGATGTGAAACAATCGATCGACTCCATAACCCAGCAACGAAAATCCTCTAATCTTCACCAGTACTAATCCTGTGTAAAGCACTTCCAAGTTATAATATTCAACCCTTTCAAATTAATCAAGCGTAAACTATGAGTTCCAAAAAGATGATCATCTTCTTCATAATCCTTTCCCTTAGCGGCCAAGCCCTAAAAAGCTCTTACTCTCAAAATCATACCAATCGTTTCCATCATCATCTCCAGCATAACCGGCATCTCCTTGCCACTTGTTACGCGCTGGATGAGCCAGGAGCGGAGCCTCTTTGTAATAGTGAAGGCTTTAACCGCAGGAATTATTCTGGCCAAAACAGAATGAAACCCAAACAGCTCGTCAGGGATATATAACCTACAATTCATCGTTGTCTTCGGGGTGTCTTGTCTCGAAGAACAACGAGGTGACAATACTGTCCACTCCGGCGGAAGAATTATTAATGTCACCACCAATTTGACCACCACCTTAGTAGTGCTTACTCTGGTGGCCGCACAATGCTTGCCCAGTCGAAAAGCACGCGCCGCACGTGGAACACGCATGTACAGGTTCTAGCTCTTGTACAGGTTCTGACAGGACGCCTGCAGAAACAAATTAAATACCATAATATATATTCACAGCTGCATTGTTAAGAAAGAAGGAATTTAAACTCCACATTTAGGAAAATCCTCGAAGATGTAGAGTATAAAACAATCAACGGTTGATCTTAGGAAATATATATGAAAAAAACCATAAGCATATAGGTAGTAAGGATTTTCATTATGAGTGTAACTCTAATAGCGACTTGAAGGTATATATATAGTTATTGAGTGCATGGAAAAATGATAATGACATGGGCTCTTCATTTTGCTTTCGTTCATTAAGAATTTATTTTCAAATCTATTTTACATGTAAAAAGTTTAATTTTTTTAATCATTAAAGTCGAAAAACTTTTATCATCATATGATCAGTTAAGTATTATATAAATTTGAACTAGAAAACTGATTTTTATTTCATGCATGATGTAGCAAAATTTAAAATAACATTAATAAATGGATTGAAAATTTACTTTAATTTGTATAAACTAGTTATTCTTGTATCATGCATATTAATCTAATTACCTACTTTTATACCAACCATAATACTCATGTATCAATGATAGAACCGTGAAATAACCACAACATGAAAAAACAATCGAACCTTAGAATATAAATTATCCATTATTATATTATATCATTCTTTTAGTACTCCATCAGACTTAATCAAAATTGCCCAGTACATATTTGATCCATGAAATCTTTTAAGTTTTATTCCCCTATATGTTATCATTTTAGGTTTTTATTGAATTAAGATATTTGATTTATATAATAAAGTAGAAGTAATAAAATTTGTGTTTAGAAATTTAAAATTAGTAGTAATTTAGTACAAGATGTACGAGTTTAAATCACAAATGGTCCCATAACTTTCTCTTCAAATAAATTTAATCTCATAAGTTTTTTTTGTCCTCGATTTAGTCCTAATAACTTTGACAATGCTTAATTTTAGTCCCAAATCGATCGAAAAACTCAAAATGACGTCGTTTTACCATTTTAATTTGGGGCTTTCCGATGGATGTTGTGACTGGACAGTCATATGTATTTTTAAGTGTGTTTGATTAATTCTTGTCGTCAATTCTGTTTTAATTTTAAGTAGTGTTTTTTTTATTATACGCCTTAAATTCCAGTTCTTAAAAAAAATACATGTGGCAGTCCAATCACAGCATTCGTTGAAAAGCCCTAAATTAAAACGGCAAAACGACGTTGTTTTGCATTTTTCGATCGAAATTGGGAATAACATTGGATATTGTCACAGTTATTGGGACTAAATCGACGATAAAAAAACTTATGGGACTAAATCTATTTGAGGTCAAACTTATGGGACCAATTGTGATTCAAACTCAAAGATGTACTAATTATACACAATTAATTCATATTCAACTCATGCTTCCTCTGGATTTTAAGAAAAATTGGTATCAGTGTTCCTAATATTTGAAATTGATGACATCTATAGATCTAATCACACAAGGTACACTATGAAAATATTTTATAAAAAAGAATTGAATCCACGTCCGTTTGTTGCTGGAAAAAAGGATAATAGTTTCAAATCAAGTAGGAACATTTAACACAAAAGAACTTCCTACGAATCTAGGATTAAGAATTCCCGATTTTGTGATACCACTATAAAAAAAATTGGTTCCGTCCTAGGTCACACCTTCTTTTAGAAAAAATAATTTCATATTGTTTTGATGAGGTTGGAAACACCCCTAAGAGAAGTCCGAGCTCTTCAAATTAGGGTTCTAGATCCAGTGGCGGAGAGAGGGGCTGGGGTACAACTGTACCCCAAAATGAAACGTAACACCCACTACACAAAAAAAAAAAGCTTTTAAGCACATATAAAAATGTATTAATAGAATATATATTATCACACTTTATCTAATATCACATTAACTTTTTGTGTGGTCTATTCTCGTGTGGAGATAGAAGCAATAACATATTATCACACTTCAAAGTGTGAAGATATATTAGAAATTATCACACATGAAGCTATTATAATAAAATAGATAATGTAGGTCCCGAACGGGTTTTGTGAGGGCAGAAGTCTAGAGGGGAGGGGTGAATAGACTTACGAAAACTTTTTTGTGCAAATCGAAAAGTGAGGGCGATTAACTTTGATCGAGTGTGAGTGAATCGGTTTGGGTGATAACCAACTTCTTGATCTTTGAAGGAAGATCGATTCGGAACTATCGCTTTAAGCGATGTGTCGCGGAAGCTTAAGTTTTACCCGTGTGAAAAACCAGTTTTGATAAATCAGATTCCAAAGTTAATCTTTTAATCAGTTGACTGAAGTGTCAAGTTTGATCAGATCAGAAGCTTGGTGCTAACTGATCTCAACTTGGAATATGTATGCGCTTTAAGGGTTGTGTGCGATTGTAATCGCTTAATCAAAGCGGGTAAAGACACACAAGATTTATAGTGGTTCGACAAACCAAATCCCCACGTCCCACTTTCTCTATCACAAGGGCACCTACTTAACCAACCTGGACTTTGTTTTATGTGTAAGTCCAACACAAAGACACCAACTAGATGTTTAAGGAGTTCACACTCAACCGATCCCGAGATCGAACTAGAAACCCTAGTCGAAATCTTGCTAAACAACTTAACCTAACTTGGGGGTTTGGGTAAGATTGTTTTGGTTCCAACTATGAAATCTTTTCTTGCGTATAAGCAGCCTAACAGCTAGATGAAAAGATTTCTATGCTAAGACCTTATGGGATGAACACTTAATAAAAATTAATCTTCTTGTTCGTGTTCTTGTGCGGAAATCTGATATAGCTTGAGCTTCTTGATTGTTCAGCGTTTCCATTTTTTTTTTCACTTTGAAGTGTGATCCCATATTTATAGACCTTGAAATCAAAGAGCCGTTGGAGAGCAATTTGAATTTCAGGCTATATTTGGTAGACTTGCGGGCTTGATGTGACGAGCTTCAGGAACGGCATGGCCAAAAGCGTGAATTTGTACTTTGTAGCCGTTTCAGAGAGGTAGCATCAAATCCCGGAATTGCCGGCTCCGATCATACGTGTCTTGTTCTTATTGGATAGCAGACTCACTTTTCAGTGTTGTTCTTCCAACTACGCTTGACATTCTTCTTGTTCAGATCATAGACGTATGATTAGGTGAAACATCAGATTTCACCTGGTGAGCTGACTTCGATCTGGTCTGAATCGATCTACTGATAGAGTCTTGGTCTTAGGTTGACTTAGCTTCAACTGGCAGACTCGACTGATGTAGGTCTTCTGGTCTGATTTTTGAGTATTCAGAGTTTGATCTTTATGACTTTAGCTGAGATATCTGACCAAATCAGAACGATCTGATCTTCTATTCTTGTCTTGCATTCTGGCCTGTCGGATATCAGCTGTCCTTTGAGTCTTCAGATCTGACCTATACATATTGAGTTTCCCCCTCAATATGTGACCTATCTATTTCATCGGTTGTTCTATACAATCATTATCAACCCGGTCTCCTATAGCGAGTAATATAAACATCGGTCACCAATGTGTCCGATCGGTCCTATTACATGTGTTTTTGGAACTTTCATCAAAACTATAAATTTCCCAACAATTTCCCTTGATGAAACCAAAACACTTTGAGAAACCAAATACGATTGATAAAAAATAGAAACGATTAAGAGCATATAATCGAAAGACAATGAGACTTTGTCTTAGGATCGAAAAATAAACTTTTCTCATTAATAAATGTTGATTACATGTTACATCGAAAAGTTTGTAAATTAGAACAAAATGATCCCGATTAGTCTTACGATTCTTCACTCTTTTGAGCTTGTATCCTTCCGCATCTCTCTTTGATCTTGAGGTACGTTGAAAATCTGATAAAGTTTCCATTTGACATCATCGATCTGCCGAGGATCGATTATGTCGTTACATGCGGGATGTCAAAATAGAATCATTGAAATGCCGATCATCAAATGAGTCATCCGCCTTCTTCGAGTATTCCAACAGATCATACTCTTGGCGAGTTATTTTTACATTGATAAGCTTGGCCTCATTTTCCGGATACTTCAAAAAATCCGGTATTTATTTTCTAACCAACTTGAGGAATTCTTCATCGAGATTCTTCTTGTGGAACAAGATTAAGAACAAAGGCATCCGAAGCCATTCACTCTCGATCTTATTTCATTCCTCAAATTTCTTAAGATCTTGCAGCAGTTTTTGGGATGATCTCATCAACTCTTCTTTTGGCGACTTAGGTTACGGTACGGATTTTCCGGCCCTTCCTTTCTTAAGCTCTCGATCCGAATTTCTTCTTGATTTTTTTGCCTCTGCCATTTTTTCTGCCCTTCTTTCTTCTTGACTTTTTCGGGCTTCTTCAGCTATCTGCTCTTTGGACATCTTTTCAGCAGTCCGAGTTTGTGATGTCCCTGCACCTGTTATGTCAGTTGGTTTCTCATTCTGTCCTTCCCCCTTTTTGGTTTGATTAAAAAAGAGTAGTGAGGTGGGAGGTCGAGAGAACCAAAGTTGATCGCGATCGCCTGTTGAGATCTCGCAACAGATATGCCTTGAGTTTGAGCAGTTAGATTTTGAATCTTCGATATCAGCTCAGTCTTGACAGATTCCATGGCAGTAGAGAGTGTTTTAATCAGTTTGTCAAGTTTCTCTTCTGTCAATTCTAGCTTGTCAGTGAGCATCAGAAAAGAAACTTGTTGTTTATCCACCTGAGTCAGTTTGGCATCAACAGTCTTTTATCGGTTCGGTGGACGCAGTGGACCTGATTTGGGAAAACTGATCTTTGATTGCCCCAATCTGAGAAATAGCCAATTCCCTTTGATCTGTTATTTCTTTGATGGCAATCTGCCTTTGATCAGCTATCAGTCCCTCAACTTCTTCTTTCAGGAGATCTTTGAGACAAGATTTGATCTCCGGGTTGATCAAGAGTGACGCAGATGTTGGAATGTTGGGTGTCACTTGATCTCGATTCGGTTGTTTGTGCCTCCAAAGGGTTGGTCATGAACTCGCAAAGCACCGGCTCCACTATCATCGGCAGCTCTGATCCTTCATGATGGCATCTGCCCGGAGCTTTGTCGGCGCCTCCGATTAAATCTGTTCCGGCAACCCTAGCTTCCTGTGGATCAGAGCTTTGACAAATTTAGCAGTTATCAGCTCAGCTGGTGATCCCACTTTAGCAGATTTCCTCATGTCGAAATCGAGTCTCGCAAACTCATCCGCACCGCCCATCCGCTCAATAATTATTATAAAGTCCGAGAAGCTTTTTAATCGAAGATCTCTCCGTGAGGATCTCCATAACTTCTCTCTTATGGCGGGGATGGGCGACCGATTGGATATAACTCATCAATTTCTCTTCGATTCGCATTACGATCAATTTCCAGTTATGATCTTTGTTGATCCGGACTCGTGGAATTGTCTGTCCGCATCGGTTTGATGAGATGTGGAAGGTTACTGGTTGTGCTTGAGTAAGCGGAAGTTGGGTGACGGTTCGACTGCGCAGGGTTCTATTTGGAAGCAGTGCTTACAGTTCCACATCGAGTAAGCTTTTCACGTTCGCGAATCGATGCGATTCGGGGTTAAGCAGGCGGGTGGAAGAATAGGAGAGACATGCTTTCGGCAGTTAATTACCGAAAGGTGAATCACCGAGCTTGAGGAGAGGAGATCGATCGGCTTTGTACTTCTTCCCTCGTAATGATCTGGCGAGCTCTCGGCTTGAGAAGCCCCTTCCGTCCGATTTTTCACTTGATTTTTGTGTTTGTAACAGACCGATCCGGCGCTCTTTCTTCATCGACTCATCTTCAAGCATCGAGTCATGGAGGCTTGCCGCCTTCTTGGGCCTCTTCTCCCAGGCCTTAACCAATTTTCTTTTTCTTCTTCGGGGGGCATCTGGTGTACGGTTGCTTCCTTGCTTTTTTCCTTTCTTTTTTGACTTTGGGGGGGTTGGCGATATCATCGTCTGGTGGCCCAAAGATGGTCAAGTGGTCGGAGAAAGGCCTTATAGGACTTCAAATCAATCTGTTCCCATTCAAAGATTAAAGTGGTTTATCTTTCGAATAACTACAACCTTGTTGAGATTGGCGATCTTTTTCTTCAGATACACTTTCGGTTCATTTTACTCCAAATTTCTCATGTTCTTGGAGCGAATGGCCTTCAGAACCCGTGCAATTGATGTTCTTGGCTTCATCAATTATTGCGACCATCTTTGTACATTTTGACGGATGTAAGAGCATCTCGGCTGAATCTAATCCCCATAATTGTTTTTTGACAATATGTCAAACAACAATCGGTATTTCCTCTTGAGCATTGGCGACAAAACCCGACGTATGATGTTTGTCGGCCTCTCTCAAGAGCTCTTTTTCGATCGGCTCATCTTTCGTTCTCCTCAGTAATGAGCAAAGTAGAGATCCGTCCTTTTGGTAGGCTGAATGGGGTTATATCATCATTCGTCGGTCGATTTCTTCTCCGATTGACTCGCCGAGAGGCGATTCATTTCCGAACGTCCGTATCCACTCTTAAATTCCTTAGGAATTCTAGTGCTTCATCTTTGCATCCTTTGGATTGCGTTGAAAGCGGTATAAAATTTCTCAAGGCACAACTTTTGAGAATTTGCTCGACCTCCATGGATTCGGATCTGAAAGTGATATTGAACTGCATTTAACTTATCATCCACAATCTTTGTTGCGATTCCGCATAATTGCACATTATCTTTCCCATTCCGTGGGTGGCCATCTACAAAGGGATGAACCCGATTAAAGTTGTGCATATATATATAAGAACATCACATATCTCGAAAACCAAGAAACAATAAAGCATAACACAGATAAAAACATTTAAGATCAATGGATTTTAAAAAAGAATACATCAAATAAACATAAATTACCAGATTCTGCTTTTCGGAAAGATGATTTTGAAACTTAGGAAAAACACTTTGAATCTGAGAGAAGTAATCTGGAGTTTTCAGAGAATAAATCGCAAGTTTGTGAAATGGAAAACTCTGGTATGGTTTTTGATGATCTTTATAAAGACGAGGAGGGAAAAAGAAGACAAGATTTGGAAGATCAACCGTTTGAAAAGATTGAACGCTCCAGATTAAGCGGTTTTGATCGTAGGATCGGGAAAAAACACGTCTTTAAAACTTTTTGATTTAAAAGCACATTTAGTAGCAGTTAATACATGTTCCCCACGTCCGCATTAAATGATTTGCAGGGAATACGTCACAAGGATAATGGGTACAGTAAGGCAAATAATATCAGATAAGATCCGATAAATAAGCAAAGAACAAGAGAAAAGAAAGGCGTGTCGGTTGGTGATATTGTAATCGATCAATACCACTTGTCCATGTTGATTTCACTTGTTGATCTTAGTATTCCTGCCTAAGCCTTAAAATTTCCCAACTGATCCTTTTAACTGATCTTCTTCACTTGCATCTGATTTGTTGAAGTTTCAAGCTCAACTGATCTTCCTTGAATACGTCTGATTTCCCTTCTGATCCTCCTTAATCAGTTGAAGTTCTCCCTTCAACTGATATTTCTATTTTTCCCATAGGCCGATGTATCCGATTTGTTGGAGTTTCAAGCTCAAATTTGATCTTCCTCATCCTGAGCGACTTCGTATGTAATCGATTTTAGTTGACCTAACTGATTCTTCTCGAATCAAGCCAATTCTTGGGATAAGTGTTACCGCCAAAACTTAGTCTAGAGTAGTAGCTTCTATTCCCTAAGTTAGCGCGATTTGACATGCATAATTATCGTCTGAATCTCTCGATATGTCAATCCGCCGTAAATTTCTCCAATTATCGATCGCGTGATTTCTACATTTGTCCTTTTTGGTGCGATTTCTCTAAAGGTTTTGAGAACTCGAATTTGCATTTGCACCCTTGCTTGGTCTCTATAAATTGACCAATTGTTTTACACAACATAACCCATTCACCATACTTATCTTCTTTGTAAAATCATGCATTCTCGTGAACCCTTATTTCCAAATGAAACTTCCTAAAACACCTTTACCCCTTTTTCAATGATTTTAGCTTCTCAAATCATCCCTGTGTGTCCCTTATCACTGTCTTCATCGTCATCAAAGATTTCACATACAATCGTTGGCAAGCTTCTCTACCACCGAGGCGGCGGTTCTGCTGTCGCAACTGAGAAGACACTTCTCCTAACCGTATGCACCTTGTGTGTCTATCGAGATAGCGTAACCCACATCAATGACTCGATCAAAATGAACATGAGTTTGATGTACGGTGCGCATCGATCGACAACGATTGATGCCCGTATATCAACTCACCATTTAACAGCTGGAGAGCCCACTGACTCTTTCTTAGGGCTCCTGGCTTAAAAATCCTATCAAGGCATTTGTCGCTCCTTTGGTTTTAGCCAAAATAAGCGGCTTTAGGATTTCTTTAAAAGCCTCTCTCACCCTTGTTAAGTGGGGGAAAATGAGAGCATCAGATTTAAAATCTCTCTCTCTCCACTTCTTCAAGGGTTAGGATGAGGGTTTAGTGTTAAGGTCTAGGGTTTAGGGTTTAGGGTTTATGTACTGACCTCCGGGTCCTCTTGTACTTGTATCTTGTAATGTAACCCCGACCTTGGTCTTTATTAATGAAAATTTCTTTATTTCATTGTTGTGTAAAATTTATGTATCCTTATTCGATTTTAAGCTTTAATCTTGTGAATACCACTTGTGAATCTTGTTGAATTTCAAATTAATCGACTTACAAAGTATAACCGAATGCGACTTTAATCGATAATCCTTTAAACGATCAGTTCATTTAATCGATAAACTTTAAATCGATCAAGACCTTCTCATATCGGTTCCTTGATCGATCTTCGATCGATTGAGATACCAAATTCAACCGATTTCACTTGAATCGATTAGTTTCTTAACCAAATTGCTTACGGAGATCATTCCATCAAACATTTTTAGGTGCATTTTCTCCAAGATCCAAAAAGCCTGGCTCATTGCATAATTCTCGAATCGATCTCGGCTAGTGGCTTGGTTAGAATATCGACTTTAGATATCAAGATGAATCTTTTCCATTCGATATTCTTCTTTTCAATATGATCTCTTATAAAATGGTGCCCGACATCCACATGCTTGCATCTTGTATGTAGAACGAGGATTACGAGTGATTGCAATAGACTATTATCCTACGAAAAATAGGTACATTCTTAGCTTCAATGTTATAATCCTCACCGCCGACTAAGCCAGAGCGATTTAGGAACAACAAACTTCTCGCGGCCATATATTCTGCTTCAGTAGTAGATGTTGCAACTGATGTCTGCTTCTTTGAAAACCACGAGATCAGTTTACTTCCTAAGAACTGACAAGTTCCTGAGGTGGATTTTCTGTCAATCTTGCAACCTCCATAATCGTAATCGTAATACCCACTAAGCTCTAGATTATCATCTCGATGGGTAAAATAAACCAAGGTTTATCGTCCCCTTCAGATATTTAAGAATCCGCTTAGTCGCTTTCTAGGTGACTTATCATTGATTTGCCTCGAATCGCACATACACCCATCATCGAAGGGTTATATCTCGTCTGGCCGGCAACGGTATAGTAGAGATCCAATGAGAGCCCTATATTCCTTCTGATTTGTTTTCTGACCATCCTCATCTGGATCCATCTTGAATCCAGTCATCATAGGAATTTTGGCTTCCTTACAATTTTGAACTCCAAACTTAGCCAATAAATTCCTAGTGTACTTTGCTTGGCAGATGAATATCCCTTCTGTACTTTGCTTTACTTGAAGACCCAGAAAGTAATTCATCTGTCCCATCATGGACATCTCGAATTTCCCTTGCATCAGTTTGCTGAATCTTTCACATAGACTTTTGTTGGGAGATCCGAAGATGATGTCGTCCACGTAAATCTGAACCATCAGAATATCTTCTCCATCTTCTATTCTGAATAAGGTTCTGTCCACTATTCCTTTAGTGAACCCACTCTCGATCAAGAACTGAGAGAGTGTATCATACCAAGCTCGAGGAGCCTGTTTCAGGCCATAGAGAGCTTTTCTTAAACGCATACACACTGGTTGCCCTTTTCAAAGCCCGGAGGTTGTTCGACATAAACTTCCCCGCTAGTACCCCGTTTAAGAAAAGCACTCTTTACGTCCATCGATACACAAAGTGAACCCTCTGTGAAGAATATGCCGTAAAACAACGAATGGCTTTAGGTGCGGCGGCCCGGTGCAAAGGTCTCATCATAATCAATTCTTCCGATTGTGAATACCCCTTAGCAACAAGTCTTGCCTTATTTACGGTGATGACGTTTTTCTCATCTCTCTTGTTCTTGAAAACCCACTTCGTGCCAATAACGTCTTGATGACTTGGTCCGTCCACTAGTTCCCCAAACTTGATTTCTCTCGAATCGTTCGGCTCCTCCTACATAGCTAGAATCCGACTTGCGTCTTGTAGAGCTTCCTCTATTGTTGTTGGTTCCTTCATAGACCGGATAATTGACAATACATGGCACTTTCACCAACTGATGTCTAGTTTTAACTTTATCGGATGGGTCTCGATTATCGGATCAGTTGGATGACCGGTTATCCGTGTCCTTCCGCTTACGATTTGCGTCGGTTTGGAGAACATCGTCCGTTTACGATAAAATTTCATTACTAGCGATTGGGAGTGGTGCGAGTTATGATCCACTTGATAAGAACAAGTCTCGGTGATGTTGGACTCATCATGTCTTGATGTGCTGCTCGCGGGAACTTCAGATGTTCCCCCCAACCGGATTATTCGGTTGATCTTGTCTCGGTTTATGTCGGCTTCTTCACCGACGATTTTTGTACCTTAGGATCTGAATGATCCGGTGAATCAGCTAGATCCGGAATGTATATCGTTATTCGGTTTTACGATTCTTTTTCCTTGATCATTAGCTGATCCATTTTCGAGCATCGGTACTTGTTGATCGTGTACATCTTGTTCTACGAGGCGATTTCTCTTGTTCGTAAGATGCTTCATCAAAGACTACATGGGGTGTTTTTTCCCACAAGTAGGGTTAGTCTGTTGTAAACCCCGAAAGCCTTGCTAGATGAGGAATATCCTAAGAATATACCCTCATCCGACTTGGCCTCAAAGGTTTTTCAACCGACTCTTCCCATTGTTGTGTATGAAAACACTTACACCCAAAAAACATGGAAGTAGGAAACACGAGGTTTTCTCGTCCTTCCACAGTTCATAGGGGGTTTTGTAGTGAGCCTTAGTCGAAGACATCTGCTACGAGTGTGGCATGCAAAGTTGATTATACGCCTTAAACGGCTTGGTATTGCATGTTCATTAACATCGTGCGGCGAACTTCTTTGAGAGTTCTGTTCTCCGCTCATTTCTCCATTTTGTTGTGGCGTCCTTGCAAATTGATGTTTCATCTCAGATACCAAACTTAGAGCAAAAATCAAGAATAAAAAAGAGTTCATAAATTATGTACCTTTTTATCCGATCCGATTTTTACTACACCGCACCCTTCTCATTTTGTAATCTTTTTAGCGGACTTCGGGTATCTTCGTTTGTCGTCTCATTCTTCTTATGTAAGAATATAACCCGAGTAAACTTGGAATAGTCATCCACGATTACGAGAGTATATTTAAGGTCCGTTGAGATCGATCGGTGTAATCGGTCCAAATAGATCCATATGAAGCAGTTGCAATACTCTGCTGGATGTCGGTCCGGGAATTCCCTTGAATGAAGCTTTGACCTGTTTTCCTTCTGACATGCAGTACATGTTTGATCCTTTGAAAATACTTCATTCGGAAGTCCTTCCACTAGAGACATCCTTGCTATCTTATTAAGAGTTTTAAAGTTCAGATGGCTCATTCTTTTTTGCGAGCCAATTTGCTACTTTTGGAACTCTTGACAATCGAGGGCATCTTTTTTCTTGGGCAACTGTTCCAATCAGCTGTGTAGATCGTCCCTTTCCTTGAACCAGTTAGCAAAATATGTTGAGTGGCTCGATTCTTGATAGTGCATTGGTCAGTCGAGAACTCAACACTGAATCCGTTGTCGCAGAATTGTGAAACCGATAGTAGGTTGTGCTTCAGACCTTCGACATACGAGACTCCAGTTACTTGTACATCATCATTCTCTAAGGTTTCGAATCCTTTGGTATAACCAAAGTTATCATCACCGAAGAGTACACGCGGGCCTTTCTGTTCTATGTATGAAATTTGAGGAGGTGCTTGCTTCCTGTCATGTGCCTTGAACATCCACTATCGATGTACCAGATAGTTGCTTGCACACCTCCTTTGTTGGCCAGACCCACGCGATCCTGCAGCCAAATCAGGCTTTAGGTACCCCTTTTGGATTGGGTCCTGAGGGTTAGGATTAGTTTTGGGGATCCATACAAAGCGAGCACTTCTATTGTGATCGCTTAGATCGAAGGCTGATTTGTCTCCCATACCTATCAACATAATCATACGCCTCTTTATATGCTTTCAAATTTGTATGATTATTAGTGTGAACCTTGGATGACTTAGAAGACTTGGGATTTATCTTTTACGCTTTGTCTTCTTTTTTTTATCGATGGGTTCAGTCTGCAGACCCTAGATTTACGATTATAGGGGGTAGGTACGACTACTACCATCAAAAGATTCATATCTTTTTTTTGGCATAGGTGGTTTTTGCGGTTTACGAAGCATGCTTATTAGGCGGTGACCTTGATTGGGTCTCGATTGGACTTCCCTTTACAGTTGTCTTTTCGATTCGACTGTTGATCGAGTGAGGTCTCTTCTTCTGAATCGGGTTCTTCGTTGATTCCTCGACCGATGCTTTTTACCGATTGGGGTCCATTTACTTCCCCTTACGGTTGGCACCGCCTTTACCCGCTTCAACCGGTCTTTTTTTTTTTTTTTAGATACATGTTTGGCTTTTTGGTGTATCTTTGTCGAACTCATCCGATTACACCCTTTTGAGATGAATCGGTAGGGGCTTTTGAGGATGTGGAAGGGTTCTCATACCAAGTCCCTTCTTATTAATCGTTGTTCAAAAATAGGTGTTCATGTCTTGAATAGCTTTTAGATGATTTTGTGAAAACCTCTATTTTCTTCGCAGATTATCCTCGATGATTTCGCACTTTCATGCATTGAATAGCTCATCAAATTTTGCTTGAAGAAGTTTGAAATCATCGACTTCTTTGTTTGTTAATATCCAAATGATCTTTGATCTGCTTCTCTCGATCGAAGCCTTAACTTTCGAATGTTACATTCCTCGGTTGCCTTCCGAAAGCGGTTTCAGCAATTTAAGTTCGTGAGGCTTTGATCGAGATCATTCTCCTTAGCAAGTGATTATTTCTAATTCTCGACTTGTCATTTTCGACTTCCACTATAGCATAAGTGTTCTTTGCGTTGAGAGATCCTCAAGCAATTGCTCGAGTAGAGCCACAGTCAATCTCCCCGATTGTGTCTTAATGATAGCGGTGTAAAGCGTCTGAAGCGTTTGGAGGTTACCTCGCATTGGTCCTCCCGCCATCAAAGATCTCATCATAGTCCAAGAGAATATCGGATCTTCATTTTCAAAGAAGTCAACAACACCTGCCGATCGGCCCGTCTTCTTCTGAGGAGTATCCAGAGTCCTCGGAGGGCGATAGGAATCGTCAATTCTGGACGACGGCAACCATGGCTCTTACGTCCCTATAACGTTGCTCTTTACGTTCCTCTTTCTTCCCTTTCTCTTAGCGTTAGGTCCAGGCGGTCTGTTATTTATAGTGACTGGCTTCTCACGGTTGAAGCACGCCCTTGATCCACCGAACCTTTCCTTCCGTGAATCACTCCGTCTGCATTATGACCTATCAGGTGACTTCCCTTTCTGATAGTAGTCTGAGCTTCTTCTGTCTGATTGGTTATCTCTTCCTTCCTCAGTCTGATTATCTCTTTTCCTTTCATCTCTGTGATCCCTCCGATCATCAGATCTGGTTCTTTCTGGAGATCTGTTGGCTGATCTCCTATCTCTCCCTCGGCTATGTTGATAGTCCTTATAAAATCTTCGATACTTACCAAGTTGGACGTTCGACTTCTCAAGCTTCCTGGTAAGCAGAGCGATCTGTTCTGCCTGACTCATTATATTCCCAACAGGTTCGTTGGCCTTCGTTCTGCTGCTGGTTGCCTTAAAAGCAACTGATTTTGAAGTTGAGGCTTCAGCGGGCACCTCATCTTCATCGAGAACATTGTCCTTTCAATCAAATCGAACTCGTGAGCTTTAAGGCTCAAGAACAAGCTACTTGGCTTCATTTTTGAAATGTCTTGGCAATCCTTGATTACCGTGACCTTCATGTCCCATTTCTTGGTGAGAGACCTTAAAATTTTGTAGTTGATATCTTTATCAGACATCTCTCTACCAAGTTCTCGAAAACTTTTTATTGACATCGTAATCCTTCCATCGAGTTCGTTGATGGTTTCGTTAAGGCAAATCTTTAATTTTTTGAACTTTACCGGTTAAACTGCAGACGTCTGTCTTTTTATCTGCTCATTTCCCTCGCATATCTCAGCCAGAGTATCCCACATTGCTTTCGCAGATTTGAGATACTTAATCTTTTCCTTGGTGACCTTATCCATTGTTTTCATGATAATGTGCCTTGCAATAGTATCTAGAGTGTGCAGCTTTCTTTCCTCTGCATCCATCAAGGCTGGGCTTTTTTCAAGACAAGACTTCCCGGCAAAATCGGATCTCCTCCAACCGCGGGGTTGTCGTAATATATGATGATGGGTCCTCTTTCGATGACTTCCATCATTCTCGCCAATCGATCGAACCTAGATGGTTGGACATATATATGGCCCAATCTGCATACTCATCGATTGAGAACTTCGGCAGATCATGATACATACCTGAGGTGTTATCCATGCTGAGTGATTTTGGAAAATGAATGAGTTTTAAAAACAGTTTTTTCAAGATCAGTTCAGTCGACCACAAAGATTCTTCCTCAAGAATCGATGATACACAAAGTCGATTAATCGAGAGAACCAACCGCCTCGATACCACTTGTAGGTCCCGAACGGAGTTTGTGAGGGCGTAAGTCTAGAGGGGAGGGTGAATAGACTTAAAAACTTTTGTGCAAATCAAAGTGAGGGCGATTAACCCGATCGAGTGTGAGTGAATCGGTTTGGGCGATAACCAACTTCTTGTCCGACGCTCAAGGCGGATCAGTTCGCAACTATCGGTTTAACGATGTGTCGCGGAAGCTTAAGTTTTACCCGTGTGAAAAAACCGGTTTTGATAAATCAGATTCCAAAGTTAATCTTTTAATCAGTTGATTGAAGTGTCAAGTTTGATCAGATCAGAAGCTTGGTGCTAACTGATCTAAACTTGGAATATGTATGCGCTTTAAGGGTTGTGTGCGATTGTGTAATCAGTTAATCAAAGCGGTAAAGGCACACAAGATTTATAGTGGTTCGGACAAACCAGTCCTACGTCCACTCTTCCCTATCACAAGGGGCACCTACTTAACCAACTGGACTTTGTTTTATGTGTAAGTCCAACACAGTACACCAACTAGATGTTTAAGGAGTTCATACTCAACCGATCCCAGAGATCAGAACTAGAAACCCTAGTCTGAAATCTTGCTAAACAACTTAACCTAACTTGGGGGTTTGGGTAAGATTGTTTTGGTTCCAACTATGAAATCTTTTTTGCAGATAAGCGGTTTTCTTAACAAATAGATGAAAAGATTTCTATGCTAAGACCTTATGGGATGAACACTTAATAAAAATTAATCTTCTTGTTCGTGTTCTTGTGCGGAAATCTGATATAGCTTGAGCTTCTTGATTGTTCAGCGTTTTCGTTTTTTTTTTCACTCTGAAGTGTGATCCCATATTTATAGACCTTGAAATCAAATAGCCGTTGGAGAGCAATTTGAATTTCAGGCTATATTTGGTAGACTTGCAGGCTTGATGTGACGAGCTTCAGGAACGGCATGGCCAAAAGCGTGAATTTGTACTTTGTAGCCGTTTTCTGAGAGGTAGCATCAAATCCCGCAATTGCGGCTCGATCATCGTGTCTTGTTCTTATTGGATAGCGGACTCACTTTTCGGTGTTGTTCTTCCAACTACGCCGACATTCTTCTTGTTCGATCATAGGCGTATGATTAGGTGAAACATCGATTTCACGGTGAGTGACCGATCGATCTGGTGACGATCTACGATAGAGTCTTCAGTGCGGTTGACTTAGCTTCAACCGGCGACTTCGATCGATGTAGGTCTTCCGTCCGATTTTCGAGTATTCAGAGTTTGATCTTTATGACTTTAGCTGAGATATCTGACCAAATCAGAACGATCTGATCTTCTATTCTTGTCTTGCATTCCGCCTCGCCGGATATCACCGGTCCTTTTGAGTCTTGGATCGACCTATACATATTGAGTTTCCCCTCAATATGTGACCTATCTATTTCATCGGTTGTTCTATACAATCATTATCAATCGGTCTCCTATAGCGAGTGTAATATAAACATCATTCGGTAATGTGTCCGACCGTCCTATTACATGTGTTTTTGGAACTTTCATCAAAACTATAAATTTCCCAACAGATAATACCACACTTTATATATTATATTTATATATATAATATTTAATAAAATGATGCTGGATGATTCAAAAAAGTCTTTATTTATTATTCAATTTTATTTTCTTAGATGAGCCCAGCAACACTCAAACCCTAGACCTATGATATGAAGTTAACATAACTTTGCCACCAAGGCTGGACTTTCAACTTTGTAAGGTATGTGGACGAAAATATATGTGACCCTTAGTCTAGTTTTTCTATTTTTATATATAATTTATATATGTCGAAAATTTTCATCAGCTAAAAAAAAAATATTAAATTTTACTCACTGTTGTAGGTTTAATATATAAAATTTTAAAATTTTTATATTACTTATAAAAATATATCTTGTAAACACTTATAAAATAAAATTTTAATTTTAATCCCTTCTATTTATATTTTTCTATTTGTGATAAAATTTGGATTTAGTATTGAGACAACTATTTTTTACGTGTGTTAATAGATCTAAGCGGTTAATATTAATATACTTATTAATACACTTAAAACTTAGGGTGTGATTTTTTTTGAAAGGTAAAGGTGAAATATCATTATACGAGCACAAGGAATACTCGCAGACCAACAACACAAAGTTTACAACGACGATGGGAGACACTCAAGGGGTTGAGCATCCCAGATATGAAAAGGAATCACAAACGAGAGTGGATAGTGTGATCTAATCCACTTCCAAGAACAAAATTTAATGCCATCAATCAACTCATCTAGAGTGTACGAACTATCTTTGAAAATAAGACTATTACGAACCTTCCAAAGCTTCCAAAGAGTCGCCTGCTAGATTAGCCCAAAAATCTTCCATCTAACCTTGCCAATTTCAGAATCAACAAAATCCCTAAAATGATCTCTAGCACAAGACGAGAAGGGGAGCGGTTTGTTGAGCCTGTATGACAAAGCTTGCCAAACTAGAAGCGTGACCGGGCATGAAAAGAGCAAATGATTTGAAGATTCAGGAGGACCAAGGCACAAAGAGCATTCCCTCAATCCCAAACCCTCAGAGATACCACGAACAAGAAGATTATTCTTCGTAGGAATTCTTTCCCGGATAACTCTTCAAGCGAACGATGAGACTTTTGACGGAATAGCCTTCCACCACAGCTTCTGCCACGGAAAGGGATTCACGTCAACTTCGGTCGAAGCATCCACAATAGCATCATACATTCCTCTAGTGTGAAAAGAACCAGATTTCGTGCAGCTCCACACCACGGCGTCCTCCACATCCAGCTTAACTCTGTACCTGTAAATCAACTGTCACAAGTCCACAAACTCAAGGAAGAGATTAGTAGTACAACTTAGGGTGTGATTGATATGTTGGAATAGATAGGGAATTGAATGATCATTCTTTAATCTATTCCAAATACATTGATTGGTATGTATTTTTGGAAGGAATCATAATTTTATATCGCGAATGCGAAATAACTTAATTAAAAATCAAATTTATAATAGTAAAAAATTACGTAAAAAAATTACGTAAAAAATTTGTTAATTCATGCTAGAAAAGCATGCAATCAAGGGTGGATCAAGAAATATTTTATGGCAGACACAAGAAATGAAAAAAAAAACATTAAGAAGTTATTCATACATAACAAGTAACAATTCAAGTCTATTGTATTTGAAACATAGGCGTTTCTATAAATTGAAATATTTGCATGACTGACTCATTATAACATTATCAATAAAATAAATTATAATTATAAAAGGTAAAGTTCTGGATGCATCACGTGCACCATGCAACTTAAATGCATTCCTTAAACATACAATTTGTTTTAACTAACACAAATTGCATATTTCAATATTAATAAATTGTATGTTTTCAACATAAATTGCATATCTAAAAAAATTGAAAAAACCTACTTAATATAAAAATTGGCAATGAAGAGTGTGGTCTGTGTGAGACTAATGAGAACCGCGATTAGGGAAAACGATAAATTCGTCGCCTTAGCACATGCTAACAGGAGAACGAATAGAAAATACGATAAAATGGACGTCCTAGCTCAGGCCAGCAGGAGAACGATTGGTTTTGACAAAGGTGTCAAAGAAAGATTAATTTTATTGATTGATTCATAAAAAATAAAAAATAATAAAAAACGTCTAGTACACACATATATAAAAAAAAGGGCTAAAAATCTATCCTAAAGGATCAAATCATACTAAATCTAGAAGATATCCTAAAATAAAAGAAAATAACCGAAAAATAAAGGAAAAATCAGTATACTACAAAAAAAAAAAAAAAAAAGGAGGATAAGCCACTGTTTATTTCTGAACTCATCTGGAAAAGATGATGGATCGTGTTGGAAAACGAAGAATTCAAGCGGATGCGTGAGCAAGCCTCCGCTAATCAAAGGTCTGAAGTTTGTGGACCCGGCACAGGTGTATCCGTCCACACCGGGGGGTCCAGATCTACACATGGGCATACGAAGGAGATGCTAATATCTTTTTGTTAACATGTATTATTTCAACAATTGCACTTTTATGATATTTATCACAAAATGAAAACATTTCCTCTCTCTAATAGGCCAAAAAATCGGGAAGAAAGCCAAGCAACTTCGAAGTTAAGTTTTCAAAGGCACACATTGGAAGAAAAAAGCAAAGAAATGGGTGGATACACGTTCAACTGAGGTTGCTGTAAGTAGAAATATTGCCGTTATTTTTGCTTCTCTTTTAAGCATTACAATTACAGCTTCTATGGAAAAAATGTGATTAGTGGAATTACATCTTTTAAATTACAGATTGTTTGACAAATTACTTACGCTCCAGTTGATTAGTGAACATTTTTTGACAAATTACAGCTTCTAAATTATGCTTATTTATGTTGTTCTTCAACTTTGGGTGTAGTGTTCTTGATCATGAGAGATCATTTAAAGGAATCTAGACCACATTTCCATGTAAAGAAATATGAGTAGTGAAATTATAGCTTCTAAATTACAGATTATTTGACAAATTACAGCTTCTAAATTATGATTATTTATTTTTTTCTGTTTTTTTTTAACTTCGGGTGTAGTGTTCTTGATCATGAGAGACCATTTAATGGAATTACAACTTATTTGCATTATATCTTTATCGCTTAAAAGTTTGTCATTCAGCTTATTCTTATAATGCAGTTTGATCATGTGCTTGTATATACATTAAGCTACACAATCAATATCACCAATAGGGTGGAGGAAATACCGAAAATACCGGTATACCGCACTTACCGTACCGAAAAATATTAAATTTATCGAAATTTTCAGTACGGTATGGTATCGTACCGAAAATTTCGGTACGATAACGGTATATGAATATAGAAATTTTGGTATACCGAAAAAACTGTATTGAATTTCATATATTTTTTTAAAAAATAAATAATAATTATATTATATATATACACACACAAATATACAATGTCACAAACCCTAAACCATTTCATTTTTCACTGCGCAGCTTCTCCCCTTCTCCCCTTCTCACCCTTGCCGCTGCCGCCTCCGCCCCGCCTCCCCGCCTACATCCCCACTCCCACTCGACTCACATACCTTTCTCCACTGCTCCGCCTCCCTCTCGCCGCTGTCGCCCGCCTCCCTCTCGCCGCTGTCGCTCGGCCTCCCCTCGGCACCGTCTCCCTGCCTCCCCTCACTCTCCGATCTCACGCCACCCGCTCTCTTCCTCCATTTTCTAGTTTCTTCAATCGGCCCTCGCCTCCCTCTCGCCGCCGTCGCCCCACAGCTCCGCGCTCTCCGTCGTCGCCCTGCTTCCCCTCGGCGCTGTCGCCCACCACTCTCTGGTAATGTGTTAATTTCTTTCAAATATTGTTTAGGTTTCGGGCCCAGATGAATCATCTCTGTAGTGGTTTGGAGTTTGGGGGTTTGTAGCTTTGCTTCAATTAAATATTTTCGTTATTTCCGAGGACAAGCATTTCTTTCTATCTTGGCTATCATAATTTGTTCTCTTGTGAGATCTTATTATCAATAGGGGTGACTATTTAGTTTGATTAAATCTGTTGTGTGGTTTTTACACGAAATTCTAGTCGGAGTTTTCTGGTGTTAAGTGCAAAGACATTCTCTGTTTTTTTAAGTCTGCTAAATTTTATTCTTTCTATAATTCTATTAGTTAGTGACAATGGTTGCGAGAAGAGTCAACCTTCGATCTGATACAGTCACCAAACCAATTGAAACCATGCGTGTTGCGATGGCGAATGCTGAAGTTGATGATGATGTTCTGGGTTACGATCCAACTGTTGCTCGTCTCGAAAAAGAGATGGCAAAAATCAATATTTTTTCAATTGTTTGTTACTGATTAATTCATTAATTGTGATTTGCAGGTTAATTCATTATATGAATGTCTATTGCTGTAATTCATTAAAATTTTCTTTGCGTTGCATTCCAAGAAAGCATATATGAATGCCTATTTCCTTGAATTTGTTATACTTGAACTTACTGTTATTCGACTTGATTAATGGATTCTAATATGTTAATTCATTATTTTTTTGTGTTTTGCAGGTTTTTTAATTGTGATTTGAATTATTTTAGTACTAAAAGAGAATGTGTTTCTTTTAATATGTGTTGTGTTGAACTGTTGAAACTTATTTTGTTGTGCTGACCTGTTGAAACTTATTTTATTGTGTTGGACTATTAAACTTATTTTGTGATCACATGTTATTTTTCATAAAAAGAAAATACAGTTTATTTTTTTTTTTAAAAATCGGCATGAAAGGTATGCCGAAAATTTTATTATACCAAAATTACCGAAATTTTCGGCATACCGCTGTCATACCGAAAATTTCGGTATACCGAAATTTTTGGTATGACAACGATATGACTTTTTTCGGTATTTACCGAAATTTTCGGTATGATAACGGTATGAAATTTCGGTACGGTAACGGTATAGTGAGAAAATTTTTGGTATGTCGTACCGTCCACCCCTAATCACCAATATCTTATACATATACTCTAGTTGATGTGTCGAAATTGTCTTTTGACAGGGTAAAATCGAGTCTATGATTGTTGTTGTTCATGTGTTGTCTAATCCCGAAGTAGATGTGCATGTTAGTGCGTATTATGAAAGTCAACAATATATATATATATATATATATATATATGTTGGGAAATTTAGAGTTTTGATGAAAGTTCTAAAACACATGTAATAGGACCAGTCAGACCTGTTAGCTGATTGATATTTTTAATACCAGTTATAAGATGACCAGTTGATAACTATTATATAGAACAACTGATGTATAAGATAGGTCACATATTAAGGGGGAACCTCAATATGTATAGGTCAGATCTAAAGATTAGAAGAACAAAAGATCAGTTGAAGTCCGACAGGCCAGAAGGCAAGGAAGGACAGAAGATCATACGATCTTATAAAGTCAGATAATCAGGTGAAGTCTTGAAACACAAATTCAGAAGACCTGAAGATCAGATGACTAACAGAAGATCAGACCAGAAGACCTACATCATCCGAGTCTGCTAGTTGAGCTAAGACAACTGGCACCAGAAGACTCTATCAGGTAGACTGATCAGTTGTAACTGATCAGGTCAGCTCACATTAGGTGGTAACTGATGTTTCACCAAGTCATACGTTGCTGATCTGAACAAGAAGAATGTCAACGTTAGTTGGTAGAACAAACACTAAAAAAGTGCTTTTGTTAACCAATAAGAACAAGACACGTATGAACGGAGCCGACAATACGGGATTTGGTGCAGCTTGGTCAAACGGCTATAAAAGACAACTATTCATGCTTTCAGCCATGATGTCCCTGAAGAACGTCACATCAAATCGTACATATCTACCAAATATAGCCGGAAATTCAAATAGCTCTCCAACAGCTCTTTGATTTCGAGGTCTATAAATATGGGGATTACTCTTCAGAGTGAACACACGGAAATTATAAAGAAGTTCATACTATAGCAAAATTTCCGCACGAAGAACACAACCTTGAAGATTAATTTTCTCAGTGTTCATTCCATAGTTCTTAGCACAGAAATCTTATCCTCTAGCTGTTAGGCTAATTTAATTCTAGGAAAGATTTCAAAGTTGGAACAAACAACAAATCTTACCCAAAACCCAAAGTTAGGTTAAATTTGTTTAGCAAGATTTCAAACTAGGGTTTCTAGTCCTGATTTCTGGGATCGATTGAGTGAGAGCTCCATAAATATCTGTTGGTGTAATGTGTTGGACTAACACAATAATCTAAGTCTAGTTGGTTAAGTCGGTTAAGTTGGTGCCCCTTGTGATAGGGAAGAGTGGACGTAGGACTGGTTGTCCGATCCACTATAAATCTTGTGTGCATTTACCTGTTTGATTAACTGCTTCACACTATTGCACACAACTTGATTAAATCTGCATACATATTCTGAGTTAGGATCAGCTAGCACCAAGCTACTGATCTGATCAGATTGACCCCATAGTCATCTGATTGAAAACAACTTCGGAATTTGATTTGTTACAAACTAGTTTTTCATACGGGTATAAACTAGCTTCCGCACAATCAATTAAACTGATAGATACCGAACTGATCTGCCCTCAGGCGATCAGTAAGTTGGATATCAGTCCAAACTGATTCACTTGCAGTCTGATCAGGCAAACTGCCATCACACTTGATCTGCACGAAAAAGTTTTCAGAAGTCTATTCACCCCTCCCCTCTAGACTTCTGCCCTCACGAAACCCGTACGGGACATACAATATATATATATGGATGTTGTTGGAGGGATTAAAAGGCAGCGTGTATATGGCATGGGTTCTTTGGGCACGTCAGAAACTTCATCAAAGATGACATGCGTGGATGAAGAACGCATTCGGGCCAAGGGTCGAGCTGAGGTCCAAATGATATTGGATGATGTTGTGCCTAAACAAAGAGATTTGGAGGAGACAGTGCGCATTCTAGCGGAGCGTGTCAATACCTCCAACCCCATCTGAAATTGGTTGAGACGTGGACTTACACAAGGGAGGTTCGAAGGATTTTGTATATCATATCTAAAGCAGTAATTGGATTATGAACTCACTGACTTCACCTATTTTATCCCTGCCTTTATATTTTGTGCTAAGAATTTGGGCTGTATTTGTTATTGATACAGAACCCCCTGCAAATTTTTATCATCTTGTGTTCTAATCATGGGAATGTTTCTTCTGCTAAATTAGAAAACTGTGAATCATCATCTCCATTTTGTTGCTCATTCAGACAACCTTTTAGCGGTGTCCTATATGTGTGTGTTTTTCATTATTGTAGGCAATGTCATGAAATTTCATTCTTGTTTCCTTTGCTCAATGAACTTGTTGTCTAACCATAGCAAACGAATTAGGAAACTTATGACATGGTCTTATTCTGTTTATAGATAATATTTTTTGTTGGCCATATTTTAATTCAACATATTATTTGGGCAAGCAAGGAAAAATAATAATAAAATAAATATTACCAATGGAATGCTAAAGGAATACCGACGGAAAAGTTATGGGTAAACTAAGGAATTACCAACGAATTACTTTAGTGACTGATTACTAAGAGATTACTAACATATATTACCAATGAATTACCAACATAAATATTTACCAACGGATTACCGACAGAATATACTGACGTTTTACCAATGACCTACCGACGAATTAATTCACCAAGTTACCAACAGATTTGCTTTACTGACCGTTTTACCAACATAGTACCAACAGATTAATCATGTTAATTAATTTTTCATTATCCGTCGGTAAACCGTTGGTATTGGTTACCAACAGAAGTTTATTCCATCATTTAATTTACCGACGAGCAAAACGCCGACGGAGAAAATCCATCGGTAATCCGTTACTAAAGTTGTTACCGACGGAAAAAATCCATTGGTAAAACGCGAATATTTTGTAGTGGTAAATCTTGAGGTTCTTGCCAATCTTGTGTAATCTTGTGAAAATATGGACACTATCTTTGATAAATATGGGACAATTTCTCATGTAAAAGTTCTGGGACAATTTCGCGAATAATCTTGCACGTGTTCTTGGGCCCAAAACCCTTGTTCGCATCAGAGATACTGAACGGAGTGTGACTTAATTTTTGAAGTAATACATTTTTAAATTATAACTTATAACTAAGACTACTAATTGTAATATATATAATCCATGTGGGATCCACTAATTTTATGCACACTTGCCTTATTCGCCTGTCCACCAATTTTATGCACATTTCATTTATAGAAAATATCACTTTATCTTTATTTCCCAACCATCACTTAATTAATTTAAATATCATTATATTTTACTCGTAAACAATCACTTATTTATAAATGGACCCCACAATATCCTATAATACTTTTACTTTATCTATTTTATCTATTTTTTCCTTAAAACATATGCCCCTTAAATTAGACATAAAATTAATGAACAGACAAAAAAAAAAAACCTATCGACGCACATGCCCCAAGGCGGGACATTTAGGTCTGTCATTGCATACAATAACAAAATTTGGGATAGATCGTTTGAATTCCAAATAAAAAACAAACATTCAACTATCAAAGTCTAAAAGGATTACCTCACTACTGGCTCCTTTATTTGCGCATCAACCGCAAATCGTACATTTCGGAAAAACCTAATGTAAATGAAAAAACAATTTCAGCAACGGGCAAACATTATGAAATATGAAAAACTAGTATAAAACTCGCGTATTACGCGAGAATGGAGATAGTTTTTATATTAATATTACTTATTAAAATTTAATAAAAGCATCTCAGTTTATTTATACTTGACAATTATATAATTGATAAAAACTTGTATAGATCTGATTAATGCTATGAACTTTATTTTTAATTCATGATATTTGACACTATTCAGGATATAATACGGGTCAAATTAGTGGTTTAAAAAAATGTATTGAAAATTAGTGAAATGAGTCAAATAATCGAAGTTTATAGCAACTATATATAATATATATTATAAATATTGGGTTTCAAATCATTTATGATATGTTATTTTTAAGTGGTGTACTGCAATTACATTTTTAATTGATTCAATGTATACATTTATAATTTTTCAAAATATATACATCAACATAAAATATACTTAAATATAAATTAAGATAAAGGAAGTGACAAATTTAATTAAGTTGGCTAACACCGTACAACTTCGACTGCATAGCAAATCTCATATTTAATTCCACTATTGGGTCTCTTCCTTCTTCTCGAAGAAACAATTGTAAACCTGAAATTTGATCATAGAAGACGCCCTTATTCAACAATCTGTATAGAGCATCTTACGAAGTTAATTTGGAAGTACAATGATATCATTACAAAGTTAGCATTTCTTAAATGGTGGTAGTACATATGCATAACAGTGAAGCTAAAAAAAGAGTTCACTTTAACCTTGGCTTACAGAAACAGAAGACCTAGTTTTATAGGAAATGTTGGGAAATTTGTATTAAGTTTTGATGGAAGTTCCAAAACAGATTGTAATAGGACCAGTCAGATCTGTTAGCTGACTGATGATTTAGAATCAGGATAGGATGACCAGCTGAGTTGTATAGACAGCTGATATATAAGATAGGTCACATATTGAGGGGGAACTCAATATGTATAGGTCAGGTCAGAAGACAAAATCAGAAGACCAGACGAGTCAGAAGATCAGACGGGTCAGAAGACCAGACAAGTCAAAAGACCAGACGAGTAAGAAGATCAGACGAGCCAGTTAGTCAGATGATCAGGTGAAGACATGAAGCTGAAATTCAGAAGACCTGAAGATCAGATGACTACCAGAACATCAAGACCTGAAGACCTACATCAGTCGAGTCTGCTAAGTTGTGCTAAGACAACTTGCATCAGAAGACTCTATCAGGTAGACTGTTCAGTTTTATCTGATCAGGTCAGCTCACACCGGGTGTCAACTGATGTTACACCAGGTCATACATTGTCAATCAGAACAAAAATGTCAACTTTAGTTGGTAGAACAAACATTGAATAAGTGTACTTGTTAACCAATGAGAACGAGACACATATGTACGGAGCTGACAATGCGGAATTTGGTGCTGCATAGTCAAACGGCTAGAAAGGACAAACACACATACTTTCGACCATGCCGTTCCTGAAGCACGTCACATCAAGCCTGTAAATCTACCTAAATTAGCCTGAAATTCAAATTGCTCTCCAACGGCTATTTGATTTCAAGGTCTATACATATGGGATCATACTTCATAGTGAAGACACGGAAATTATCATCAAGCTCAAGCACAAGCAAATTTCCGCACGAAGAACACAAAATTGAAGAATATTTCTAAGTGTTCATCCCATTGTTCTTAGCATAGAAATCTCATCCTCTAGCTTTAGGCTATTTAAACACTAGGATAGATTTTCAGTTGGAACAACAACAAATCTTTACCCAAACCCAAAATTTAGGTTAAGTTTGTTTTGCAAGATTTCAGATTAGGGTTTCTAGTTTCTGATTTCTGGGATCGGTTGAGTGAGAACTCTTGAAACATCTGTTGGTTGTACTGTGTTGGAATAACACATTAAACTAAGTCCAGTTGGTTAGTTGGTGCCCTTGCTGATAGGGAAGAGTGGGCGTACGACTGTTGTCTGAACCACTATAAAATCTTGTGTGCATTTACTTGTCTTATCTGCTTTACACTACTGCACACAACCTGAGTTTAAACTGCATACAATTTATGAGTTAGGATCAATCTTGCATCAAGCAATTGATCTGATCAGTTTGACACTTTAGTCATCTGATTGAAAACAGACTGCATAATCTGATCTTATAAAACTGGTTTTTCACACGGGTTAGAACTTGCTTCCGCACATCAGTTAAACTGATAGCACCGAACTGATCTGCCATCAGGCGATCAGTAAGTTGGATATCAGTCCAAACTGATTCACACGCACTCTGATCAGGCAACCTGCTATCACACCTGATCTTGAACGAAAAAGTTTTCAAAAGTCTATTCACCCCTCCCCTCTAGACTTCTGCCCACACAAAATTCGTTCGGGACCTACAAGTGGTATTAGAGCAGTGGTTCTACGGACCACTGTCTTTGAGTATCATCGGTTCTTGAGAAAGAACCATTGTGGTCACTTGAACAGATCTTGAAAAATCTATTTTTTTAAAATTCATCTGTTTTCAAAACTCACAGTCAGCATGGATAATACATCTGGTATGTATCATGATCTACCCAAGTTTTCTATTGATGAGTATGAAGACTGGGTCATACTTATGAGCAATCACTGGGAGCTATAAGCAGCAGAATGATGGAAGTTCTTGAACAAGGATTTGTCATTATCTACTACAATAATCCAGCTGAAGGAGGTGATCCAGAATTTCCAATTGGAGCCAGAATAAGAAAGAGTCCTCCTCTGATGGATGCTGAGGAAAGGAAATTATCCAATCTAGATATTGTGGCCAGACACATCATTATGAAGATTATGGAAAAGATAACCAGAGAAAAGATCAAATACCTCAAGACTACGAAACAGATGTGGGATACTCTAGCTGAGATATGCGAGGGAAATGACCAGATAAAGGACAGCAGATTACAGGCCGAACTGGTTAAGTTCGAGAAACTCAAGATGCTGCCCAACGAGATGATAAACCAACTAGATGGAAGAATTACCATGTCTATCAACAAACTCAGAGAGCTAGGACGTGAAATGACCGACAAGGACATCAACTACAAGATCCTAAGATCTTTAACGAAGAAATGGGATATGAAGGTTACGGTGATCAAGGACTGCCAAGATATAGTGAAGATGAAGCCGAGCAGTTTGTTCTTAAATCTGAAAGCCCATGAATTTGACCTGATTGAGAGAGGGAAATAGGAAGATGATGAGTCATCTGCCGAAATTACACCTGCAACAACAAAAGCAGTAGCATTCAAAGCAGGCGGTAGCTGCTCAAAATCTTCTGAGCCTATTGGAAATATTGTTAGTCAAGCTGAACAGATTGCACTACTCACCAGAAAGCTTGAAAGATCAAATATTCAATTGGGAAAGTATAGGAGATTCTACAAAGACTATCAGAATAGTAGAGGAAGAGAAAGAAGATCGTCTGACAGATCGCAGGAAAGAAACAGATCTGATGACAGAAGAGATGACCAAAGAGAAAAGAAAAGAGATGATCGTGTTGAAGATCACAAATCAGACAGGAGAAATTCAGATCAAAGGCAAATCGGGAAGTCACCTGACAGATCATACAAAAGACATAACTCACCTGCCAGAAGAAGTTCTGTGGAGAGAGGAGTCTGCTTCAACTGCCAGAAACTAGGTCACTACAGTGCAGACTGCCCTGACCTGACGCCTAGAGAAAGAGAAGATAAGAGGAACAGGAGAGAGCGACGATACAGAGACAGGAAAACTATGGTTGCTGACACTACAGGAATAGATGATTCTTATCTACCATCAGAAGATTTTGGTTACTCACCTGTAGAAGACTTCTGCCTGATAAGCAATGCTGATGACCTCAACAACTTTGATGATCTGATGATGACATCTGTCTCATGGCCAAGGAAGAAGATCAATCTGAGGTATCTTCTAAACCATTTGTGTTTTCTATTTCCACACCAGATGTGTTGAGCACACCTGCTGGAGAGATTGACCTGCAGCTCTACAGTGAGCAATTGCTTGATGATCTCTCCAATGCAGTAGACACTTATACTATAGTGGAAGCTGAGAACGACAAGCTAGAGAACATTCAACTTATTAAAGAAAATGCTACAAGAAAAGGTACTGAACTGAAATCAGTTGAGACTATTCAGAAAATGACTACAGAACTGGAGCTTCTGAAAGTCAGCTCTTCTGATCAGGATAAACTGATTAAGGGACAGCTAGCCATTAACAAACAACAAGCTGATGATCTCAAAATTCTCCAAGCTAAGTTTGATGAAATCTTCCGACTGCATGAGAGTCTAAAAGACACTAAGGATAGTTTGCGTAAGAAAATAGAGGTTTTCATGAAATCTTCTAAGACTGTTCATGATCTGAACAACTATTTTCGTACGTCAACTAATAAGAAGGGAATTGGATATGAACACCCTTCTGCATCCTCAAAAATCCCGTCTGGTTCACTTCAGAAAAGTGTAATCAAACGAGTTTCTGATCAAAATACACGAAAAACAAAATTTGTATCAGATAAGGGAAAAGGATCAGCTGACCAGGCAAAGCAAGTGTCTGATCAGAAAGGGAACAGAAATGGACCCCAACTGATCAAGCATCAGCCGAGGAATCAACAGAAGAACCCTATTCTTCTGAAAAGACCTCAACCTGATCAGCAGATTAGGAATCAGAAAAAACTACCTCTCAAGGGAAAATTTGATATGAAACCTAATCAGGCCAAGCTACCTAACACGCAAACTAAAGGTAAACTGCTAAGACCATCTATGCCAAAAAGATATGAATCTTTTAATGGTAGCAGTCATACCTACCCTTACAATCAGAAACCTAGGGCTGCTGCACCTAAGCCCCACTGGATTAAAAGAAGACAAATATCAGTAAAAAAATCCCAAGTCTTCTAATTCATCCAAGGCTCACACTAATGATCATACTGACCAGATTGCATATGAAGAGACGTATGATTATGTAGATGTTTATGGGAGACAGATCAAGCCCTCTGTTTTCAACAAAGGTGTCAGATTTGTTTGGATCCCGAAAGGTACCTCTAACCCCCCAGGACCCAATTCTACTGGAGTACCTAAGGCCTGAACTGATTGCAAGTTCGCGTGGGTTTGGCTAATAAAGGAGGTGTACAAGCAACTATATGGTAAATCGATAGTGGATGCTCAAGGCACATGACTGGAAATAAACATCTCCTCAGCTCATACACAAAACAAGATGGCCCATGTGTACTCTTTGGTGATGATAACTTTGTTTTTACCAGAGGATTCAGAACCTTAGAAAATGATGATATACACGTTACTGGAGTCTCGTATGTCGATGGTTTAAAGCATAACCTGTTATCGGTTTCACAATTCTGCGACAACGGATTCAGTGTTGAGTTCTCGACTGATCAGTGCACTATCAAGAATCGAGCTACTCAACAGATTTTGTTAACTGGTTCAAGGAAAGGGATGATCTACACTGCAGATTGGAACATTTGTCCAAGAAATGCATGCCTGATTGTTAAGGGTTCCAAAAGCAACAGTTGACTCTGACACAAGAGAATGAGCCATCTGAACTTTAAAACTCTTAACAAGATAGCAAGGATGTCCCTGGTTGAGGGTATCCCGAATGAGGTATTCTCTAAGGATCAGACATGTGTCGCATGTCAGAAGGGAAAGCAGGTTAAAGCCTCATTTAAGGGGATCCCAGGACCAGCATCCAACAGAGTGCTGCAACTGCTCCATATGGACTTATTTGGACCAGTTACCCCACTTAGTCTCAGCCGACGCAAATACACTCTGGTAATCGTGGATGATTATTCCAAGTTTACCTGGGTTGTATTCTTGTATAAGAAGAATGAGACAACAACAAAGATACCCGAGCTGCTCAAGAAATTACAAAATGAGAAAGGTGTCAGTATTGTGAAAATCAGATCCGATAAAGGTACATAATTTCTGAACTCCTTTATTACTGACTTTTGCACTAAGTTTGGAATACAGCATGAAACCAGCTGCAAGAACACCACAATAAAATGGAGTAGTAGAACGGAGAAACAGAACACTCAAAGAAGTTGCTCATACTATGTTAGCTGAACATGCAACTCCAAACCGTTTCTGGGAAGAAGCTATCAACAATGCGTGCCACACTCAGAACATATGTTCTCTGACTAAAATTCACTTTAAGACACCTTATGAACTGTGGAAGGGCAGAATATCTCGTGTTTCTTACTTCCATGTTTTTGGGTGTAAGTGTTTCATTCTCAACAATGGGAAGAGTCAGTTGAAAACCTTTGAAGCTAAGTCAGATGAGGGTATATTCTTAGGATATTCCTCAACCAGCAAGGCTTTCAGGGTGTTCAACAGGGGAACCTTAGTTATGGAAGAAATACCTCATGTGGTCTTTGATGAGACATCGTCTGAACAAGAGAAATATGCCTCAGAACAAGTAGTACCAGATCAACCAGTACCTGATGCACAGAAAATGGATCAGTTAAGTATTAAGGAAAATGGATCAGATCACGTAACAGTGTATGTTCCAAAACTTGATCTAACTGATTCACCAGGTCATTCAGACCCAAAGGTACGTACAACTGTCAATGAAGAAGCTGGTACAGCTGAGACAGTATCAACTGAACCATCTGGTTCAGGGGGAGCACCTGATGTTCCGGCGGACAGACATCAGCACATGATGATTCCAACATCAGTTGAGACTTGTCCATGCCAAGTGGATCCTATTACTGTACCTCTCCCAATCTCTAGTGATGAATTACAATCAGAAGAGGACGATGCTCTCCAAACTGATGCAAATCAGAAAAGAAGGACCTGGATAACCAGTCATCCAACTGATCTGATCATCGGAGACCCATCTGATAGAGTTAAAACTAGACATCAGATTGGTGAAAGTGCCATGTATTGTTGCTATCTATCTGTGAAGGAACCAACCACTATAGAATAAGCTCTACAGGATGCTAACTGGATACTAGCCATGCAAGAAGAACTAGAGCAGTTTGAAAGAAACAAGGTTTGGAAACTGGTGGATAGACCAACTCATCAAGATGTGATAGGCACCAAGTGGGTATTCAAGAACAAGAAAGATGAGAACAATCTCATAACTAGAAATAAGGCAAGACTTATTGCTAAGGGGTATTCACAATCAGAAGGAATTGATTATGATGAGACCTTTGCACCTGTCGCTCGCCTGGAAGCCATTCGGCTGTTTCTGGCATATGCTGCCCACAGAGGGTTTATTGTGTATCAGATGGATGTAAATAGTGCATTCTTAAATGGGGTACTAGCTGAGGAAGTTTATGTTGAACAACCTTCTGGCTTTGAAAAAGGCAACCAAGTGTACCGTTTAAGAAAAGCTCTTTATGGCCTGAAACAAGCTCCTCGAGCTTGGTATGATACACTCTCTCAGTTCTTGATAGACATTGGATTCACTAAAGGAATAGTGGATAGAACCTTATTCAGAATAGAAGATGGTGAAGATATTCTGATGGTTCAGATTTATGTGGATGATATCATTTTCGGATCTCCCAACAAGACCTTATGTGAAAGATTCAGCAAGCTGATGCAAGGGAAGTTCGAAATGTCCATGATGGGTCAGATGAATTACTTTCTGGGTCTACAAGTTAAGCAAAGTACATAAGGGATATTCATCTGTCAGGCGAAGTACACTAGGAATTTGTTGGCTAAGTTTAGAATTTAGAATAGTAAGGAAGCCAAAATTCCTATGATGACTGAATTCAAGATGGATCCAGATGAGAATGGTCAGAAAACTAATCAGAAAGAATATAGGGCTCTCATTGGATCATTGCTATACCTGACTGCCAGCAGACCAGACATAACTTTTGAAGTAGGTGTATGTGCCAGATTTTAGGCAAATCCAATGCAAAGCCACCTGGAAGCAGCTAAGCGGATTCTTAAGTATCTGAAGGGGACAGTAAACCTTGGTTTATTCTACCCATCAGATGATAATCTAGAGCTTAGTGTGTATTCTGATTATGGAGGTTGCAGAATAGACATAAAATCAACCTCAGGTACATTTCAGTTCTTAGGAAGCAAACTGATATCTTGGTTTTCAAAGAAGCAGACATCTGTTGCCACATCTACTACTGAAGCAGAATATATGGCTGCAGGAAGCTGTTGTTCCCAACTGCTCTGGCTTAGTCAGCAGCTGAGGGATTACAACATTGTAGCTACGAACATACCTATATTCTGTGATAGTAATAGTGCTATTGCAATCACCCAGAATCCAGTATTACACACAAGATGAAAGCATGTGGATGTCAAACACCATTTCATAAGAGATCATGTGGAAAAGAAGAACATCAGAATGGAAAAGATCCATACTGATAATCAGAGAGTTGATATCTTAACCAAGCCACTAGTTGAAGTCAGATTCAGAGAACTATGTAATGAGCTGGGACTTCTGGACTTAGGAGAAAGTGCACCAGAAATGTTTGGTGGACTGGTCTCCAAGACCAGTTGGTTAAGAGATTAATGAGATAAGAAGGATCAGTTGAGTATGGTACCTCAACTGATCAGAAAGATCAGCAAAGGACTAATCAATTGATCAGAAAGAACAGCAAAGGACTAATCAACTGACCAGAAAGATCAGCGAAGGACTAATCAGACAACATATATCAGATGAAGGGGGAACTGATTATGTTGGATCAACAGAAAACTGATCAGATAAGTGGAACATTGTTGGGAAACACTAAGGTATAGACTACCATCAGTAAGGTCAACAGTAATCAGGCCAACCAGATCAGAACAAAGTGATAACTGACTGATTACAATATCAGTCAGTCAGATACATTTTCTGATTTCTCTTTACATATGCCTATTCTAATCTATGTTAGCGATTACTGTTCACATTACTTTATGATGTCATGCCTGCAAGCATTTAATGCGGACATGGGATTTTTGTGTTAAATGCATTTATTGCGAATTTTTATGTCCAAAAGTCTGTCGGTTTAAATCCCTAACCACACGATGAAATTACTTTTCAACAAATCGATTTTAACCGTCCGATTAAGTCAAAGACACTCGAGTATTTTTTTTCAAACTTTTCGTGACAATTTTCTTTCCCTCTCACTTATATAAACCCTAATATACCATTTTCAGAAACTTTTCACATTACTCTCATTCAAACACACAATAGTTTCCAGAATTTCTTTTCTACCACTCAAAACATTTAAGCGATTCTTTCTAGCTTTTACAAATCACAAATCGCTTATATGGTAATTTGCGTGGCTTATATTTGATTTCTCATATTTATTATGTGTTAGGGTTACAATTTTAGTAATGCATATGGTATTTGTTTTGTTTATGATTATGCTTAATCTCTGATAAATGCTTATATGATTTTATGTTTTTACAGAAATGGCAACATCTATAATGCCTTATGAAACTTGTGATTATGCTTCCATGATTAAGCAAGTAATTGATGAGAAATATGTCTTTTTCCACATCACCCGTGATCCGGAATCCATGGAAATAATGGAGTGTTTGAGAGCATGTGGATTAGAACAGTTTTGCTACAGGCACTTAGATAGTGTATCTATAATCGAATCCCTGGAGTTTCTGCGGAAATTGAAAGAGACGGACAACAAGGAACTCTATTCCTTCGTTGGTGGCAACAGGATTGATGTCACAAATGCGGACTTGCAGAAAATATTTGGAGCAGAAACTACCCTGATGAATTCAATGCCGGGATGTCAGATAAGGAGTATTTGCAGAAGGTGCTGCTGAGGCCTGGGAACATCTCAAATATTACAAATGTCAAGGTTCCCTACCTCCGAAGGAGGTACAGGTTACTTTTTGAGATTGTCTCGAAGGTCATTCTGGGGATTGCATTTAGCCCAGATGCCCTAACTCAGCAGAAGCAGCATGTTATGACTGCTATTATCGAGAAGGCCCCAGATATGAACTGGATGGGGTTGTTCAAGAATAGGCTTTTGCAGGAATCTGCAAAATTTGCTGTTAATGACCAAGACCAGGTGGTTCTAACCAAGAACATCTGTAATATTCACAAGGTGTCAATCATCCTTGCTGATAAGCTCCCAAACTACTCCTGGTCAGATTTTGGGAGGAAACCTCACCTGGAGAAGTTCAAAGCTATCTTGCTAAGGGACGAGGAGCTGCCTGGGGATGATGACCTTGCTCCGTATGTGCCAAAGTTTAAAGCGGCATCATCTGTACAAACGGAAGGAAGAGTCCAACCAAAGGCAAAAGCTGCAAAGAGGAAACAGGTTGCGAGCAAGCCTTCTGATGAAGGTGAGAAGCGTCAGAAGAAACTCACTTCTATGATGCCTAAGAAGGCTGGAATGCCTTCTGAGGGTCTTCGCGATGAAGACAGTGAGGTTGAAATGTTAGAATCAGGCGGAGATCAGCCAGCGGGTCAGGAACTGATGCTGGTGGAAGCACTAGGTCAGGTGGAGGCTGGAGAGGCAGAAGGAGACCCAGCTAAGGAGACTCAGACTGAGTCTGAACCATCTGACTCAGCTCATCTGAGTTCTCTATTTAAAGGCCATGAAACCACCTACTTCCCCAGATCACCGACTCCCTCATCCAAAACACCTTCTCCAATCACCCATATTTCACCTTCTCCTGAACCTTCTCCCATTACCCAGAAAACCCCTTCTCCTTCCCTTACCCCCTCTCCCAGAAAACTAACACCATCACCTGCCCCAGGAACCGCTCAACTGGAGCACTCACCAGATGTTGCTGGTGATGATCTATTTGTATCCATCTCCCACAACCCCTTCAACACAAGAATAGTCCTTGGCTCGCCTGAACAAGAAAACTCCACCATATATTTTCTGCGGCACCAAGTCAATGCCTTTCTGGACCAGCACTTTCCTGATCTCATCAATCACCCTGGGATCAGAAAGCAGATTGAAGAAATTGTCTTTTGGAGGGACATCAGGCTCAAGGACATAGAAGACTTTCTTATTTTGATGAATGCCTTGGAGCCTGATTACTTTGTGGATTTGGAGAAAAGGGCCAAGCAGAATGCCGGTGTATCCAGCGCAGCCGAACTTGCTACAGATGCTGATATCAGATGGTTGGTGCACCAGAAGTTAGGCATTTCTGAGGATGAAGAAGACCTTGCTCAGACTTACCCTGAGTATGAGGAAGCTGCCGATGAACCAGTCGAGGGTTCTACAGATGAGACCCTGATTGGTGAGGCTTCAACATCTGGTCTGGCTGTTGATATCTCTGGCGAAACCCTAGAGCTGATTACGAAGAACATACAAGAAGGGGTCAAGGCATCTGTCGATCAGCATTTCCAAACGCTGACTCAAAATTTGATGGACAGATTCAGAGAAGAACAACAGGCCTTAGCGGAGACAGAACGGAAGCTCACGATTGAAAAACTGCTGCACATGCACGATCAAATTACTGCGTCAGTCATGAGCCGCATCGATCTGTTATCTGATAAGCTGTCAGTAGAGGTCTCCATTTTATCCGACATTGGCACCCTTCTGCAGAGCATCTACTCATCCTTGGGAAAGACAGATATAAGTCTTGATGCTATATGGAGAAGACTAGAGGGCTCCATCAGCAAAGCTTAGAAGGCGTTGCAATCTATTCTGGATCGGGTAATGAGACCTCCTCCAACAGCTTCCACTGTTCAGATCACCCCTCTTACAGTCAACGAGCTAAGATCAGAGATGTTAAGTGAATTCAATGCCCTGAACATCAGAATTGCGAACCTTTTTGCTGCAACCAAAAAGGGGGAAGAGAGGAAATCAGAAAAACATCAAGAAGAATAAGAAACACATGTTGAGTCATCTGGACTTGAACTACCACTTGCTACACCAGAAAAGACAACTGTTGAGGTTCCTAAAACGGAGATTGCTGAGATGTTTCTATCAGTTGAAGAACACAGCAGTTTGTTAGTAAGTCAAGGCAAAGCCATTACTGAACAGAAGTCTTCCCTTGGTGAGCTGATAACAAGGGTTGACAAGATTGAAGATTTCTCGTCAACTGTTCAGAAAAGATTTGATCAAGAGGATCAGGCAAAAAGTCTTGAGTTGGCAAAGAAACTGCAAGAAGAAGAAGACACTGCGGAGGAGAGAAAACTGCAGAAAGCCAAGCAAGTGAAGAGGCAAACCAAGAAGCCCGTAGTGACTCGATCTCAATCGCAGATGACAGCTGCAAAAAGAGAAGAGCAACAGATGAGGCAAGGGGTCATCGAAGCGGCTATTAAGAAGAAGAAGCTTGTTGAAGCTGCCGGTCTGGGCCGAAGGTATGTAAAAAGAAAAAGTAAGAAGGCTACAGAAGCAGAAGAAATAGTTTGGGAAGAGAGAGCCTTTCCTGAGGAGGTCGAAGGTATTCTGGTGGCCCGACAAGACTTGCTTCCTGAATGGACAAGAATTAAAGTCGATTGGCTGAGCGATGTGTATATTATTCAGAAGATACCAGAACATACTGATCAAGGAGCATTCGATGCTGAATTTCTCAATTGGCTGGAGATCAAATATCCAAATTTCTACAAGGTGGTGATGCATGAAGGGAAAATCATGTCCTTAATCCCTTCTGCACCCAAATTTCAGACAATGATTCCGACGCTCCGAGCTGATAAATCTCTTGACCCAGTCGGATTCAAGAAGCTCTTTTACAATTTTGCTAAGAAAGGAGATTTATTTGAGAGAGAAAGACTGGAGGCCTTGCTGCAGAGAATGTACAAGATTTTTAATATTCCAGCAGATCTTCAAAGATTCTCATTTTGAAGAAGTCAGGAGATATGTTCTTTAGAACATATGATAAGTAACTCTTGTACTTGTAATCTTCAAACTCTTATAAATAAAACAAGTTACCCTTCTGATCTTAAGACAACAACTCATTGTCTTCTGATTTCTGTTGCTTTTGTCTTTTACATTTTTCATGGTTATCTGTTTTTCTGATTATTTGTTTTGGTTCCATCAAAATGGGGGAAATTGTTGGGAAATTTGTATTAAGTTTTGATGGAAGTTCCAAAACAGTTATGAATAGGACCAAATGATCATTAATGGTATTGGTGATTTAGAATCAGGATAGGATGACTAGCTGAGTTGTATAGACAGCTGATGTATAAGATAAGTCACATAATGAGGGAGAACTCAATATGTATAGGTCGGTCGGATGACCGCATTTAGTCGAGAAGACTAGGCGAGTCGGGAAGATCGACGCCAGTCAAGACCAGACAAGTCGGAAGACCCGATTTGAGTCGAAGATCGACGAGTCCGGTTAGTCGATGATCGTGAAGACATGAAGTCAAATTGAAGACCAAGATCATATGACTACCAGAAGACCTGGAGACCTACATCAGTCGAGTCTGCTAAGTTGTGCTAAGACAACATGCATCGGAAGACTCTATCGTAGATCGATCGCTTTTATCCGATCGTCACCACACCGTGTGTCAACTGATGTTACACCAGGTCATACGTTGTCAATCAGAACAAGAAGAATGTCAACTTTAGTTGATAGAACAAACACTGAATAAGTGTACCTATTAACCAATGAGAACGAGACACGTATGTACGGAGCTGACAATGCGGGATTTGGCACTGCATAGTCAAACGGCTAGAAAGGACAAACATATACTTTCGGCCATGTCGCTCTCAAGACGCCACATCAAGCCTCGAATCTATTTAAAATAGCCTCGAATTCAAATTGTTCTCCCAACGGTATTTGATTTCAAGGTCTATAAATATGGGATCATACTTAGTAAAGAAGACAAAAATTATCATCAAGCTCAAGCACAAGCAAATTTCCGCACGAAGAACACAAAATTGAAGAATATTTCTAAATGTTCATCCCATTGTTCTTAGCATAGAAATCTCATCCTCTAGCTTTAGGCTACATAAACACTATGATAGATTTCCAGTTGGAACAACAACAAATCTTTACCCAAACCCAAAAGTTAGGTTAAGTTTGTTCTGCAAGATTTCATATTATGGTTTCTAGTTTCTGATTTCTGGGATCGGTTGAGTGAGAACTCTTGAAACATCTGTTGGTTGTACTGTGTTGGACTAACACATTAAACTAAGTCCAGTTGGTTAGTTGGTGCCCCAGCTGATAGGGAAGAGTGGACGTAGGACTGTTGTCTGAACCACTATAAAATCTTGTGTGCATTTACTTGTCTTTATCTCGCTTTTACACTCGCACACAACCCCGAGTTTAAATTGCATACATATTCTGAGTTATGATCAGTCTTGCATCAAGCAACTGATCTGATCAGTTTGACACTTTAGTCATCTGATTGAAAACAGACTGCAGAATCTGATCTTATAAAACTAGTTTTTCACACGGGTTAGAAACTTGCTTCCGCACATCAGTTAAACTGAGACACCGATCTGATCTGCCATCAAGCGATCAATAAGTTGGATATCATTCCAAATTGATTCACACGCACTCTGATCATGCAACCTGCTATCACACCTGATCTTGCACGAAAAAGTTTTCAGAAGTCTATTCACCCCTCCCCGATAAGACTTCTGCCCTCACAAAACCCGTTCGGGACCTACAGGAAAGAATGACGTATTTTTTACCTTATCCAATTAACAAAAGAGTACAACTTCCAAAAATTTAATCCAGTGAATCTGCATGCTGGAGCATGCATGAGTAAAGGTAAAACATGAGGGAAAAAAGAGATAGGTAATCAAATACTTTCTGGGAATTCTACTTGGAGATCGTCCTACTAATGTTATATAATTTTTAAGACAAAAAAAAATGAAGAATTTTATTCTTTTAATTTTCCATATCTAATTCAAGTCATACTTACATCAGTTTATCTCAAACATCTTTATTGTAACAACTTTACGACAGTAGAAGAGCACAAATACTTCACACTCTAGAAAATTATTTATATTTTGTATTCATCAGCCACACCGTGATGCAAAATACTTTTCATATCATGAGATAATTACCAAAAAATTCACCGCACCAATTTTTTACAGTTTAAGCTTTTAAAGAGCAGTGCATGAAGAGTTAGATTATCAGAAGTTGTGTTACACATCAAAACCTGAAACAAATGAATGCATATACTCCCAACAAATACCTCTACATTTACACTACGTACACCATCACTTTTCTACAAATAATTGAACTGTCAGTAATGTTGCTCCTCAAGCGTTGCTTTGTCACCATATTTTTTGACCATATATTAGCTTTGTCATTGTTCTTCCAATCCGCTTCAACAAAATTAGTACAAAATAATATTACAATCAATTGATTCTAACATCCAATCTCCTATCGCCATTTCCGGGATAAAAGATATTGTCCAATGTGTGGGCATGCAAATCTTTAAAGGGCTTCATATGTAAATCCATATAAGCCAATTTCCATACTTCAACAATTTGCAGAAATACAACATCAGGTTGTTCAGGAGAAATGAAGCTAATAAGATAAAATATAAGTGAAAGGTAGACATAGCTTAATATGAAACAAATACCTGTTAGCTTAAGTTTATAATCCAAGAAGACGTCTTTTAATTTGTTTTGGGACAATACCTATGATTCATATTCAAGTAATTATTAAATCATTTTCCTTATTCTGTTGTTGCAAGGAGGTTGCAAAGATAGATAATCTCAAAACTCAACAATGTTAAGTGCAATAATATGAAATTAACTTCCTGTATTTATAAGGTCTAATTGTATAACCCCACATCTTACTACTACAAACATTAACGTTAACACTTGCACAATTGCCAAGTTAAAACATAGAAAAGGTTGATGTGCTTCACATTTCTGCTTCTATATAGAAAACTTTTCACAAAATATAGGCCAAATTGTTTCCCAATTAACTACAGCTTCCAAATGTGTTGAAGACCCTGACATACAAAATACTTATTAATTTAGCAATCTCAGAGTGTACTCACCATCATACATCTAACAACTTATTTTCCCCCCCAAAATCTAAGCAAGTGACTCAGTTGCAAGAAACAACATGACAGTTAATAACACAATGGACTAAAATCAATCGAAATTCTCAAACTAATGAATCCAAGAGCCCAAACACTTGTCAAGTTTCTGAACATCACAACTTTACTATATGCATTATGAAATCTCACATCTATTCACATTCTATTACACATAAAATAAATTATGTGCATAACGACTCAAAAATAAATATTTCCTAGCATCAGCCCAACAAAAGTGCATTGTAGAACTAACCGACAGTTCCATGATTTTAAATTGGTTGCTGTAGTGGGGAGATTTTGGGTATAAGAACAGGGAAAGAAACCCACCCGGAAAGGCGGAGAGTAGTGCTTTTCGATATAAGCTGACTCTGCAAATTTTAATTATATGTAGTGGAATAAGAACTGAATGAAGATGAGTGAATAAGAAAGGTCCAACCTTGAAATAAAGGTCCTCTAAGACCCAAATCATGAACGACGAAGTGCAGGTCTTCCAAATCTCAAAGGATCTGTTTCTAAATTTCGCTAATAAAACTAATTTCAAGAAATAATAAAATATCTGCATTTGTGTGAAGAATCCACTGACCATCGTTTGAATAAATTCTGAATTGAACATCATCTTGAAAAAGAGTATAATTTGTTGAAAAACACATGTGAAAGTAATCGTTCATGTAGATATCCAAAAGATGAAATAATGTAAAGAAACATTGCTTACCTGTGTTGAACGACAATAGATTGATGACAACACAGGAGAAGGAGGTACCGTCAATATTTCCGAAGAAGATAAACCAAAATGGCCCATCAAATGGATACTCTGGAACCACAAAGTTTAAAAATGCGCCATGAATTAATAAAAAATCCAGGATAGAAAAATATAAATAAAATATAGAAAAACAATATAATAGAAAATACCTGAACTCTCGTCGTGTTAGAAGTAGGAAGAAATTACAATGACAACTGAATGTAGCTCTTCTAAATAGACAAATTAACATAAATGCAGTGTGTAACACTGGGCAAGTTCGAACATAAAGTTGGGTTTTCACGATTATGTCAAATATCATCAAACGCGTTATAATCAGATCTGATGCTTTCACAGAGAGATATGAGCTGTAGACTTAAACACATTAACGTTCTCAATATAAAACCATGCAATACAAAGTCCAAATATAGTCATTATGCAAATGAGTCCATTGCCAGCATGCACGACTTAACAAAAGTGAATGATATTCAAAGCAAATACCAAGTATCATTCAAGTAAATATAACTCTAACCTCACTACAATCAAGAACCAAAATGCAAAGAATAATATAAACTTAGAAGTTAAGTCATGTTGAAGGCTAAAGCAACCAACTGAAAATTCAGGATCTGAATTCACATGTTTTTTTCCCCTTCCATTGTTCTCGAATTTTGCATCATCCCTGAGTGAAACATTTTTCCAACAATATAAGGAGAAAAAAACAAAGATTTTTGAGAAAGAAATTAATAAATGGTGAGGCGTGTAACTGATAAAATAAATCCCAGAAATTAAGAAATTGTTGGAGAAAATAGTTGTTCAAATATAAAAAATAATCAAGTATTGTCTAACCAAATAAGATTTCAGAATTTGTTATCATCTGCCAACACTTTATTTTCGTTTCTTTTGACCTTATTCCTCAACTGAAAATTGACAAAATCACAATTCAAAAATCAATCTGACTAAGTCCTTGGATTCGTAATTACAGAGCAATAAATTGAAACCCTAAATACACCAAAAGGAAAACTGAGAAAAGATGTTACCCAGTATTGGAGTGGCATAAATTCGGCAAGGCATCGAGAAGGCATGCGGCCGTTGGTTTAATCGATTTCTGGGTGAACACAATATTGATCGGATTTGAGATGCTAATTGCCAGCGCCAATTCCATCTTAAATACCACATATTGAAACATATTTCATAAATCTTTGAATAATTAAAGGGTGATATTTTAAAAACTCACTGAAAAGGGAGGCCATTGCCGGATGATTGGTGACAGATATGAAACAAAGAGTATACATTTGAGGGAGGAGGAGAACGAATACGAGAGAGTACTGAGATAAAATTAGAAAATCAGAAAAAGAAGGGAAGAAAACTGTCGAAAAATTGAGAAGGAAACCATAAAAATTGAAAAAGATTAATGTAAAGATTTGAAATTTCAAATGTAACTTGTGGAGATATTGTGGAAATTTCAAATGTAACTTGTGGAGATATTGTGGAAATTTGAAATGTAACTTGTGGAGAAATTGTAGTACAATGAGAATTCGAGAAATTGTGAATGGACAAATATTGTTGAGACACGTAGGATTAAAAAACTCTGAATTAGAAGAAAGGGTGATGATAAGTCTGTTGAATTGGTGGTGGTTAAAGGTTTTCATTATGAACTTTTTATTTCGAAAAAATAATTTTTTCTCCAGAAAATAATTTTAAAAAAAATAAAATTTCGAAAATAAATTTTTTAAATAATTAAAAAAAATAATTTTTGAAAAATAAATTTCTTTTCCAGAAAATATATATATATATATATATTTTTAGAAAAAGTAATCTTTTTTCCCAAATATTTTTTTCCAAAATTATTGGTTTTTTTTCAGAAAAAAAGAAAGAAAAAAAATATGGGCCGGACTGGGTTGGGTTGGATTGTATTCGAGCAGGGTTTGGGCAAGGATGTGTTGGGATAAAGTAGAGCTTATATAATTTTTATAAAATAAGTTAGAATATCCTAACTTATTTTTTTGGAGTTTGTAAGCTCTAAAGAACTTTTTTTAAGATCTTATAAGATGTTAAAAATATTAATTTACCAAACAAAATTAAGGAGCTATAAGTTCTTAAATAATTTATAAGTTGTTTTAGAAAGCTTATAAGCTGTGTCAAACATGCTCTAAGGAAGCTGATTTTTTATTTTCATGCATTTTGATCATAATAGATTAAGTAACATAATTAATATATAATTATTAACTAATTAAACACTTAATTTGTATAAACTGTATATTCTTTTCATTCATACCAATCCTCTCAACTACTCATAACTCATGTAAGCAAAGATATATCTGTGAACTAACCACTAGTCAGGGCCAATTAAATTGAAATAATAACAAGTACAGTTGACAAAATCCTTTTGACACTTTTATTCTCTTTTTGCAAAATTTTAATTTCAGCAACCTTCCAATCATAATTTTTTTTTTCAACCAACTCGATCTTTTCTTTCAACCTTTCAATACTTTTTTTTTCTCAGTGTCACACATAAAACCAAATAAACCCAACCAAACTTCTCAATAAATCAAACTAATTTATCAATATTTAAGCTCTACTGGTCATTAGGCAAAAAAATACTCAATCAAGATAGAAAAAAAATGCTTTGATCGTGGCTTGCCAAAGAAAGGGAATATTTATTTTAAGGACCAGAATTTTGGGGTGTCAAAACAAGGACTATAACTTTTCAGCTGACAAAACTAGATCGTAACTTTTAAAGTAGTAATTTCAGGCTAAATTAGCTGAATAGCCCTAATTTGAGCCTAAAATCCAACCATTCAGTCTAATTTGGCTTTAAATTGCTACTTTCTAAAATTGTGATCCTTATTTTGTCTGCCAAAAAAGATACGATCGTTGTTTTTCGACCCCCGAAAGTTATGGTTCTTAAAAGACACATATGTAAAAAAATAGAGCGATAATTTATTTATTCTAGCAAAAAAATTATTTTACGAAGGATCACATTGTTAAAAGATATTAAATCTTTTTGCAATTTTTTTCCTAATTTCATTGTTTGAAAAATAGATATATTTTTTAAAATTTTATTACTTTGTATTTATTTATCAAATAAGGTTTACGTTCTTTTGGTAATTCAAATTAATCAAACAAAATTATATTTTAATGATGTTTGTTTTATATTTTTACATTTTGGTTTGTGTATTGAATATATACATATATATATAGATAATACATTTTTTATTTTTATTTGATTTCCAATATAATAGAATCTAAGATGATTGTTTTTTTTTTTAATGGGAAAAATCCAATTTTGGTCACTAAAGTTTACCTTTTTACAGTTTTGGTCACCCAAGTTTACTCACTTTCAAAATTGGTCACCCAAAAGTTCATTTTTCTCTCATATTAGATCCTGTCGTCAGTTGATCCATCTTTGACTGACGGAACTGTTGGAATATAGAGGCACGTAATCACGTAAAACATGCGCAGCAGAATTAAACAGTTCACCAACAATGAACATATAATTGCATAATTGAATTACGGATAAACATAAACAGAATCCTTACAGTGATTCGTACACGGATTTCTCTATTATGGTATCCACGTAACAATCGTTTACCAACTCGCACCAATTCGCCAGTGTTGAATCCCGAGATGAATTTGCTAGAAAAATTCTAACTAGAGATTTTATGGAGAAATTAGTTTCTTGTGTTTTAATGAATTCTCAAAGACTCATATATATAGGAGAAGTCCAACTTAAATCTTAAGATATCTTTATTAGGAAATAAAATTCCTAATCTTGCAAATCAAATCCCATAGATTTGATTTCCCTATATATAAAATCCTACTAATTTGATTTCAATATATATCAAATACTACAATAATATTACATATATTATTATTGGGAATCATATTTAATTAAATTCAATTAAATTAAATAATAATAATAATTAATTCTAAATATAATTATTATTATATTCTCCATAAATTAAATATTAATATCCAATATAATATTTAATCAATCAACTATAATCGGTAAACAATTGTTACTTGTTGTGTGACCCATAGGCCCTCGTATATCGAGCGATTAGTCAAACTAACAGTCTTAATTGAACCCTAGACAATAAATCAGACATTCTCAATATACGAGGTACGTTGCGAGGAATTCTGCAACTACCTGTAACATGTAGGCTATTGTGATATCTTCCCTCCATTCGCGAATACTCGATTAAGTCTTGAACATGATGAAGTATCTATTCAAATAACTTAATCATTTTATTCCTAATCACTAATTGATCACGTATGTCACACTTGGCCACAAAGTCCAAGCTGGCGTGCATCGATCGATGACTTAGATCCAATTATGATGAGAAGATGAGTATTGTCTCTAAATCCACATTGAGGAATGAATCATATTCTTGGCTCAACTACCACGCACATGCATTTCGTGATGAACCCAATCCAAGCCATATCTACCCATGGAAGGGTGCAAGCGTCGGTTATGGTCAAAGTTCATCACTCCACACATGTCATGCGTATAGACCTCAAGTCAAAGGAGTATCACATCGCTCTCACTAACCGAGACACCCGTAGACACATATTGTGAAATTACATCAAACGGTTTCTCGGATGGGTATATCAATACCCTCTAAGGTATCTGTGCATCCATCATGAGATACCCAGTATCTCGTAGTAAGTGAAATCTTACTACACTCTCTAAGAGTATGATGCAGATTCGCACATCAATCTCAATTGCATCATCAATATCTCATTCTTGATGATCCTTGATCGAGACTATTTGAGAATCATGCTTGTCATCTGAGTTCTCACACCCTCAGTGACAGCAATGACTCATGGGAACACAAATAAGAATAAATGCAAACAACCAAACATAATATTCAAACAAACGTAATGCCATACATTTAATATTAAATAAATAATAATATTAAAACCAAAACTGAATGTTATCTTAGTATTATGTCCTCACAATAGGATTGTCTCTAGGACACTAACACTAACAATCTCCCACTTGGACTAGAGCCAATTGTTGGGGAACGTTTTGCCCGGATCTATTCGAGGTGCAATTTAAATTATTTAATTATTACTAGCATGAATTAATCATATATTAATTCAAATAACAATTAAATATCAAACAACAAATCATGCGAACAATTAATCCACTTAAATCCTACACATGCGGATTTCTTGGAGTTACGTAAAGCGTACCTTTTGGCGGATTGAACGGTAGAGAATATGAGTACAAATCCAACGACCTTCTCTAGTATTCCCAAGTCCTTATTTGATATCCGGTGGTAGGAATCTCCTTCAAATAATTAACAAAAGGAAAAGAAAAATTTGTTGCACCACCTTTGTGGATTTCTAATTTTTCCCACACACAGAATTATGTTGGGGATGAAAAATTCATCCCCTATTTATAGATACTATGGGGTGGGGGGGAATTTAGTGTAATATTAGGGTTAGAAAATTTCTTTGTATCTTCTCAAGATACAATCTTGAATATATCTAATATATTCTATTTCCATAATATTCACCAAATATCTTTTCTTCCTTTATATCTATAATTTTCGAAAATAACAAGATGGAGAGAAGTTCTTTGACTTTTCTTGAATTTATGGGATAATCTTGTATTCCAAGAATACTTATCTTTTTCCATAAATTTTTTCCAATAAAATAAAGAAAATATTTTCTCTCTCCTCTATATATTTTTTGAAATTGCAAGAAAAATAGGCAACAATATTTCTTTTATTTTAATCACCTTTTTTTCAGTTATTGGACTTTATCTTTGGGCTACTAAAGGGACCTTTAAGAGAATTAAGATTGGACCTTCCAATGGACTTTGAATTATCGATATTGAGCCACAATACTATTCAAGCCCATTAACATTAATTAATCCCACTGCATAATTTATATTGCACTAGCCATCTTAACTCATATTACTGTAATATGGCTCCCGGTTATTACTTCTCGTGTTTAAGATTATCCAGTCCATTAATTAATTCAAGCCACTGAAAAGTTTTATATTAATTAATATATTTTTCCTTGGAGTAAGAACAACTCAACATTATTATCCATACCGAAAACATATTCCACTTGCAAGATTTAGTATGATAAAACTTCTGAGCCCACCAAGGGGACGAATCACACAAGACGTACTTGCACACGATTCTCTGTATTAAATCTTAGTAATCGCTATGTAAATAATTATATTGCACAAAGCACAAAGTATTGAATCACATTGATTCTCTACCCAACATGAATCAAAGCAATAATCATTAATTACACACTGTCCTATTTAAGAGACAGAGATTAAGAAACAATCAACCACTGAGGTCTAATTCTTCCACTTTCAGTACTGAAGAATTTATCCCCGATGTAGGTCATATTCAGCGCATCATAATGCACTAGTGCAATCTCTTGGTCAAGACAAGCCAATCTGAGCCTTACACTTCAAACTTTCACGATGGATTGTTCATTTCCATCTAGGTTGTGATTTTATACTTATTTACAAGGAACTGTTCTGTGATCTGGTATCACCACATTAACTACAATGTAACTCGTACTATTTATTGAACATATATGCAGTAAATATATATAACATTCAATCATATTTAAAGCAACAGTGATAATTTAATTATTTTAGTAAATAAGACAGAAATTTTGTTTGGTTATACAAAGTAAAAGCATACTTTCAAGTACAACCCCAACAATCTCCCACTTATACTCAAAGTTTGCTTTTAAGTAAACTACAACATATCTCATGTTGTGCGTGACATCTAATGTCACCAACATGAACCTAATAATATTTCTCCCACTTATACTCAAAGCAGATTGGCGACACACTTGATAACCATTCCTTCCATATCTCTCGAATGTATTCTGAGAGGCAGACACTTTGTAAAAGGATTAATTAGGTTATTCTCCAATGCGATCTTCACCACCTCTATATCTCCTCTCTTAACGATTTCTTGTCTAAGATTTCTTTCCTTCAGTGTGCTTGTTTGACTCCTGGACTCTTGGTTCTCTTGAATTTGCAACTGCCCCTAGCAAATAGTGTTAGACAAATTCGGAACTCCATCCAAGTCCACTAAGAAGATCTAGAGTCAAACTGGTTCCTTCACTACTTCACAAGCAGCTACTTACCCGGCTTCCATGGTTGAGTCAATGATGCATTTCTGCTTCACACTCGTCCATTTCATGGCTTCACTTCCCAAACTAAAACACACTAACTGAGGCAGATAATTTCTGGAATCTATATCTAATTGGAGATTTGAGTCCGTGTAACCGACGAGGATTAGACTGTCTGATTGATAAACAAACATTCTATCCCGAGTTCTTTCCAGATACTTCAGAATGTTTTTAACTGCAGTCCAATGTTCTTTCCCTGGGTTACTCTGATATCTTGCTACCATGCCAATGACAAAGCGGATATCCGGTCTCGTGCACAACATTACATACATAAGGCTTCCGACAGTCGAAGCATAAGGAATGCCTTTCATGTCATCTATCTCCTTTTGTGTTTTAGGGCACATATCCTTGGATAGATGGATTCCATGCCTGAAAGGTACAAAACCTTTCTTGAAATCTTGCATGCTGAAACGCTTCAAGACAGTATCTACGCATGAAGCTTGCGATAAGCCTATCATCCTTTTCTTACGATCTCAAGTGATCTTGATCCCAAGGATGTGACCGACTTCCCCTAAGTCCTTCATATCAAACTGTTTTGACAGCCATGCCCTTACGTCTGACAACACCTTTACATCGTTCCCGATGAGCAGAATGTCATCCACGTATAGTACTAAGAATACAAAGGCAGTTCCAACACACTTTCTATACACACAACTCTCAAACTCGTTTTGATAAAAAAACCATAAGACTTTATTAACCTGATCAAAACATTGGTTCCAAGCACTGGATGCTTGCTTCAGTCCATTAATGGACTTCTTGATCTTGCAAACTGGATGCTCTTGACCTTTCGTAATGAAGCCTTCGGGTTGACGCATATAGATTTCTTTTTCAAGACTTCCGTTAAGGAAAGCTGTCTTGACATCCATTTGCCAGATCTCAAAATCTAGATGTGCAGCTATCGACAAGAGAATACAGATAGACTTAAGCATAACTTCAAGCGAAAAGCTCTCCTCATAATCGATCCCCTTCTTTCTGAGTATATCCTTTTGCCACAAGTCTAGCCTTGAAGGTCTCTACCTTCCCATCCGATCCTCTTTTTCTCTTGTATACCCACTTGCATCCAATGGGTTTTACCCCATTAAATGGTTCGACTAGCTCCCACACTTGATTATGATCCATAGAACCCATCTCAGCTTCAATTGTTGTTTGTCAAGAATCTGCATCCTTGTCTTAGATCACCTCGTTGTATGACCAGGGGTCTGATTCAATATCACTGGGGACCAAGTCCGAGGACACTCCCATCCCCATGAATATCTCAGGCTGTCTAACAACCCTCCCACTACGACGAGGTTGCGATTTTGTAAGCGTTTCACTTGGTATGTCAAGTTGTGTAGTTGGCATTGGGGTTGGCCCTCTTAGCTCGTCTAAGGTAATCTTGTTGGGAGATGAATTTAAATAAAGATTTTGATTAGATCCCAAAACCCCTAAGTATGACATGTTCAGGATATCTTGATAGTACAGGATCAGGTTTCAGTATAGATAGTTCAGAAGATATCTGCACCATGTATAGTCAGCATATATAAGATCAGTGAATTTTAATGTACTGGAGACTCAGAAGACTCTGAAGACTCAGAAGAATCCTGAGGAGCTCAGAAGAATCCTGAAAACCAAAGATCCTGAAGACTGTTGTTGTACTGAACAAAAAGGACCCTGAACCACTATCTTAATAAAATAGTGTTATGTTCATTCCTAGTACAAACAAACAGCATGTTAGACATTTGTAAACATTAAGGAACATATCTTCTTAAGAAGGTCAACCTAAATAAAGCCGTTTGATTGTCTCTGCTCAAAAGAAGATTTCAACCAATGAGGAGGCAACAACAACGTACCTTACTGACACTAAAAGCGACAGCTCACTGAAGAAATATCAGGTCTGATATCTTCCAGTTCACAGAAGTTGGTGATTGGCTACATGGCTGCATATTTCCTAATACATGCAAGGGTGTGTTCAAACCCTAAAAATAGTCGTTCATCAATAACCAGAAGAGGAAACTCTTGATGCTATCTCTTCCAACGGATAGTTTTTCAAAGAGTGACTATTGAAAAAGTTTCCTATAAATACCAGTGACCTTCTACATTGAAAGGTTACGGGAAATCAAAGCAACTCCAGAGCTCATTCGTATTCTTGCAAATTGAAGCACTCGAAAAACCTAAGATTTTCCAATTGTTTCACATTAAAGAGAGCTCATTTCACTAAGCCTAGAATTGTTATATATCCAAAGCTTAGACGGTCTCACGGTGAGACGGGGTATAAGTTGGGCATTGACGCCTTAACACTTTAGGAGGGGTGGATGTAATTTGTGCTAAGTTGTTCTCATGTATGAGACCGTCTCATATGAGTTTTTGTCAATAATTTATTATACATTTCATGAACATTTGACTTCAAATCCTCACATTCTCATAAAACACACCTCAAGACTAGCCCAAAATCATCAAACTCTAAAAATCCAAGTCCCTCACCAACATTTCATCCAAACAAAGGTCTTGCTGAAACAACATCGCACACCTTGAATAGTAAGTCACCTGTTGATAGTCAGTGTGATGTGGAAATAGATGTGGCTTTAAGGTTAATTGATTAACAATAAAATAGTACATGTAAGTGTTCGTCACGTATTGGATGGAGAATAAGATGTAAATATTGTGCAACTTGGCTAGAGGACTCGGGTGGTCATGCTCTGGTTGGGGCGGTCCCCTTTACGTGTTAAGCCATGATGCCCCGGACGTGCATGGATGGATGGTCTCGTCCCAATGGACTCGGCAAGCATTATTTACTAATTTAGCGTTACGTCCGCTCGAGGCTCTTATGTAGCCCGACCATGCTGGCTCTGGTCTCCCAGTTGTTCTTAATCTGTCAGAGCGTTTCAAGCACTGAAACGTCGACTTCTGGGACTGTTGTGGATAGTCGTCATGTGACTCATCGTCCCGTTGTTTGTCCTTTTTTTTCCCTTGGTTTCTTGGCGTGTTTGACCTATTCAGCATCCAAACGTCTTGTAGTGCCTATCATCATCTTGGGCCCAATTTGGCGAGTCCGTTTCACTTATGCTTCGCTCCCCGCTTTTTTTATATCTTTTGAATATATGCTATAACTTTGGCAACACTTTCTGGATCGTTAGCTAAAGCCTCCAGGCTGATATGTCCCTAGAGCAAGTCGAGCATATTATTTTAAAAATTTTGGCGAATCTGGCCAATTTTTTGTGTTTTAGCGGGTTGAGCTTGAGACATTTTGAGGATTTTATAGTTAGGTTACGGTTTAGAACTTGGATATGGATTAAGCTACATGGTGTTCGTTTGACAACCCTTCTTGTAGCGTCAATTGTTGATAGTCAATATGATGTGGAAATAGATGTGGCTTTAAGGTTAAATGACTAACAATTAGTCACATATTGAATGTACAATAAGATGTAAATATTGTGCAACTTGTTAATAATTTCAAAACCCTTTTATTGAACTCAGTGGTCCTATTTATACAATTTGGGCTAGCATGAGCTTCCACTTTTGAGATAAGATTACACTTGACACTGGCACATGTCCCTAATGACCCGGTTATTTGACTCGTCATCCACATGTCACTGGACTGGTCACCTGCTTCGCTTGTTGGTCTTCAACGTGGGCCCTTTTTGGGTATACCTTGTGCTTGTGGCGAACACGTGTGGGAACCTTGACCAGAGGTAGGCGACCACGCGTATGTGGTGAACATGATCGGACTCCAAATATTGACTCCGATTGGCATTGGTCCACGTATGCGGTCCGACGAGCATTTGGACTTGATCTTTGATCGGGCACAACATCACCACCTCATTCATTGCCTACAAAAACATGAAAATCAAAGCCACATCTTGCCTAACGACTGATGAGGCCCATCTTCCATCCTCACATTCAGCATACAACTTAAAGTAAATATATTTGAATTAAGATCCTCGATATATCGATAATCGTTCCTATGAGAAAAATATAAACCAATTAGTTCCAAACTTTAGAAAACATAGAAACATAAACAATACTACCACCGTCCTAATTTTGTTTGGCCACTTACTGTAGATCCGAGTTTTAAGAAAAGTGAGAAATATTAGTATTAAATGGTATAAAGTGGGTTTGGTGGAGGGGCATGAATGTCAATTCAACTTTAAAAAAATATTGTTTATTAGTATTAAATGATGTAAAGTGAATTTAGTGTGTGTAGTAGAGTGTCATGTGATGTAAGTAAGTGTTATTTGTAAAGGGTATTGTTTTATAAAGAAACTTGTTTTATTTCCCTTTTAGGAAATGATCAATCTAAATTAGGACACATATTTACGGAAAGTGGTCAATCTAAATATTAGGATGGAGTAAGTATAAGAAAAATAAAGAATAACAAGCGGTTGAAATTTCAAATATAAATTTGACAATAAAAAAAAAAGATTGAAAACTAAATAACGTATAATAAAAATATAATTTTGGAAAAAAATTATGAATATCTGCGTGCATTGCATACTCGAATTTGCTAAGATAAAAAAATTAATTTGTGATTTTTTGCCCAGAGGAAAACTCCAATACCAGACCCAAAGTTCCCTCTTCGCTTCAAGCATGTTGGTCTCTATTGTAGTGACTGTGGGAACTATACAACAAAGAATTTTTTTTGCCGCTTGTGTAAAAGAAGGACCTTAGATGCAGAAATGAGGTTTGTAAGTTCAATATTTCTTTTTTTTTTTTTTTATGTATAATAATCTTTTTTGCTAACTTTTTTTTTAAACAGAAAACCCTAGTAATTGGAGGCTGATTCAAGATTAGAGGATGAGGATTGACGGTCAGATGGAGCAGCTTTTGAATTTCTAGTTAGATTTATTTTAAGCTGTGTGTTACACTCTCCTAGTAATATATATGTGTTCATTCTTCTTTGTAAAGTCATTTTTGCAATACAATTTTAGATGGAACCATTTCTAAATTTCTAGTTAGATTTGTTTTAAGCTCAGTCTTGAACACTCACACTATTATATATGTGTTCATTTTACTTTGTAAAGTCTGTCTTGAGGCTATTGATGTTGGCAATTAAAGGCGTTGATAGTTTTATTAGGAAATATTACTATGATGCCTCAAATGTGATTGAACCTTCTTTGGAGCGGACGACCAATTACTAGAATTGGATATCATTTTGTATGTAATATGATCGAAGGAGATCCACAAAGTTTTCGACAGTTGTATAGGATGTATCCGGATGCGTTTCTAAAGTTATGCACTATCATTAGAGAGAAAACTCATCTAGAAGATACAAGATACATATGTGTTGAAGAAATGGTGGCAACATTCTTGATCATTGTAGGACACAATGATCAATATGGTAATGTTCGCCAAAGGTTCGGTCGTTCGCATTTTGCTACTAGTCGAAACTTTAACAAAACCTTAAAGGCATTGAACACTATAGCACCGAAAATGATGGTTATGCCGTCTACAGGGATGCCCGCTAAAATTCAGGAAAGTACAAGGTTTAACCCTTTCTTTAAGGTATGAATCCTCTTGGTAATATTATATATATATATATATATATATATATATAACCTATATTAAATGTTGTATTTTTCTTTTATCAAATGTTCACTTTATTTTAGGATTGCATCGGAGCTATAGATGGAACTCATATCCCGGCAATGGTAACAGGCCGAGAAGTAAGCAGTTATCATAACCGTCATGGTATTCAATCGCAAAATGTTTTGGCAGCTTGCAACTTTGATTTGCAGTTCATGTATGTGCTTAGTGGGTGGGAAGTTTCGACACATGACTCAAAACTTTTAAATGACACACTATCAAGAAGAAATGGGCTTCAAGTGCCTCAAGGTACCATATTTTTTATTGTGTTTATATTTTTTAAATAGTGACAAGTTAACTAATTAAAGAAATTGTATTTTTAGGTAAATATGTTCTCGTGGATTGTGGATTTGCTAATCGACGTCAATTTTTAGCTCCATTACGTGGTGTTCGATATCATCTAAAAGATTTTGGTGGTCAAGGTCGTCACCCCAGAAATGCAAGTGAGTTATTCAATCTTCGTCATGCATCATTAAGAAATGTGATTGAGAGAAGTTTTGGTATTTTCAAATCGTGATTCACAATTTTCAAAACTGCACCTCCGTTCCCATTTCAAACACAAGCAGAGTTAGTATTGGTTTGTGCTGGATTACACAACTTTCTTCGGAAAGAATGCCGCTCTGATGAATTTCCAGTCGAATATGAAGAAGATCAAGATTCACCACATCTCGACATGGAAGAGGAAAAATTGAAATTGCTTTCTCAAAGCCAACTACAACAAAGAACGGAAGCTAATGCATGGAGAACGAGTATTGCTAATGCTATGTGGGAAATGAGGCCGAGGTATAACGGTGATGGAAATGACGATGATGGGAATGTAGATGAGAATTGTTGGGAGATGAATTTAATAAAGAAGATTTTGATTAGATCCCAAAACCCCTGAGTATGACATGTTCAGGATAATCTTGATAGTTGAGTCAGGATTCAGTTTAGAGTGTTTAGGATGTTATCTGCACCATGTATAGTCAGCAGATATAGATCAGGTTAGATTCTGAACATTCTGAAGACTCGTAGAAGTTTGAAGTTTACTCGGTTTCAAGATGAAATCGATGTTTGAAAGATGAAATCGAAAACTAAAAACTTCGATGTGAGATCAGAAATCAAGACTTCGATGAAACTGAGAAATCGAAGACTCGATATGAAATCGAGAAATCAAGACTCAAGATATCGGTCAAGATATCTCTCGAGGACTCGAAGACATCAAGACTCGAGATCAAGATATCGAAGACAAAGAAGGATACTGAAGACATAGTAGTTATCAAGACTTCAATAATCTCATCAATGCTCAAGATAACCCTTTGAATGTTAGAGGCAATCGAATAATATCTATCTGAAGGATACAAAACTGAGAAAAACGCGATTACTCAGATAAATAGATATTGCCCAAGACATTCTCATGCAGACAAAATGAACTAAAACTAAGTGTTGTTAATGTTATATCACTCAGAGATATTGACCAAAAAGAGCCGTTATGTTTGTTTACATTTACTGAAGACAAGATCCAATCAGAAGAAGACAACATTGTACCTCATCGACACCTTTGAGAGCGACAGTCACCGGCATGTCGATAGTACTATGTTCCGCATCGCAAAAGTGGTATTTGGTCGCATAAAAGGCATATTGCCTAAAACATGCTAGGGAGTATTCAAACCCTAAAAATAGCCTTTCATCACACACCATAAGAGTCATACAGGCTTAATCTGGTGATCCTCTTAATCAGTTCATCTGCATCATGTTCCTGTTTCTTCTGAACACAAATAGTTTCATCAAAAACAACATGAGGTGTTTCCTCCACAATAAAGAGTCATACAAATTGTAAACTCTTTTCGAAAGCTTTCTTGACTTGAAATATCCTAAGAATATTCCTTCATCGACTTTACTATCAAAAAGTTTTCAACTGATCTTTACCATTATTGTGTATGAAACACTTCTGAAACAAACACACGAAAAGAAAAGAAACAAGAGGCTTCCTTTCATTCCAAAGCTCATAAGGTGTTTTGCCTTGACTCTTGGTCGGCATGGATCTATTACTGTGAGTAGCATGCGGTGTTGACGGCCATTAAAATCTTTTAGGAATATCGGCTTAAATATCATTGTCCTTCTTGACTTCTTTTCGAGTCCCGTTTCTTCTTTCGGCAACACCATTTTGTTGAGGGTCCCTTCAAAATGATGTTTCATGAGAAATTCCATTTCTTTGCACAATAATCGAGATATAATATGATTTATAAATTGATTCCTTTGTCGATCGATTTTTGACCACACTCGAGTTTTTCTCAATCTTGAGCCTTTTCGATGAATTCCGCAGCGACTTTATCTGAGTCTCTTTCTTACTGAGTAAGAATATGACCCAAGTATATCTCGAGTAGTCATCAACTACTACCAATGTGTATTTCCTGCCATTAGTGCTCACAGGTGTTATAGGACCAAAAAGATCCATATGAAGTAACTGAAGTATTCTTTCAGTAGAAACCTCAACTTTACTTTTAAATGATGCTCTTATCTCATTTGCCTTTACGCATGCATCACAAATATGTTCCTTACTGAACACTTCGTTAGGTAACCCTCTCACAAGAGCTAATCTTGCAAGCTTGTTCAGGGTTTTTGAAATTTAGGTGATTCATTCTTTTATGCCATAACCAACTGGTATCTGTGGAACTTTTAGCAACTAAACATGTATCTTTAGGAGTTGAACTCCAATCAGCAAGATACACATTCCCTTTTCTTGTACCAGTCAGTAGTACTTTCTGTGATGTATCATCTTTCACAAAACATAAGTTCTTAGAGAACTCAACATTAAAACCTTTATCACAAAAATTGGCTAATTGAAAGCAAGTTATGCTTCAATCCGGATACATATGAAACACCATGGATATGAACTGAGTCGATTTCCAAAGTTCCATATCCTTCAGTCTGTCCCTTGGAGTTATCTCCAAAAGTGATCTGTGGGCCTCTTTGTTCAACATAGTCACTGAGTATCTTCTTGTATCCTGTCATATGTCTTGAACATCCACTGTCAAGATACCATATATCAGGAGCTTTTTCATCTCTGCTCATCAGTGCCATGTGATCTTTAGTCAGTTCAGTGCCCTTGTTTTCCTCCTAAAAAAAAATTTATTTCTTAGGTACCCATTTTGTGTAGGGTCCTACAAGGTTAGTTGTACCTTTAGGGATCCAAATATGCCTAACAACTCTAATCACTTTAGAGTGGGTGATCTATCTTCCATAAACATCTACATACACATTTACTACTCGGGTGCCTTAGCGAGTTTCACGTGTATGAGTCTTGTATACTTAGCATGAACATGGGCTTTTGAATTCTTCTTTGGTTCAAGCCTTTTGTTCCATTGCTTTGGCTTCCATCTTGGTTGATGCGAATCTTTGTTGACTTGGGTTCGGGTAACCTTTACCCTTAAAAAGTGGAGTTTAGGTTGCTGTCTTGAAATATGGGTCTTCGATTATCTTTGAGGACTTGGTCTCTTCGATTGAGAATATCTCTGTGAGTGTTTCTCTTGAAGATTCCTCTGATGGTTCGGTGTAGATCCTTTCAAGTTTGCATTCTTAGCTTTGGCTTTGAAGTACTTACGAAATTTTCAATCGATTTGCTTTCGGGTTTTCTAGCCTTCACCGAGGTTTGGGCTTTCTTTTGATCATTCCCCGCTTTTGGCTCATAGGTCCTTTTCCTTGTCTACAACCTTGGGCATTACTTGATTGAAGTGTAGGTGCCACCGATTTAACAAAGATTGTCTTCTTGCTACTTGATGCGGCATTCGGATGACCTTGTGAGGTTCCCCTGAGTGTATCCCAATCCGGATTTTATAGTGGCGGATCTCTGGTAACTCTGAATTTCATCTATTACTTTAGATGCATTATTCAATAGAGTTAACTTCTTACATGCACTATCCTCCACGATTCTGTAGAGTTTCATGCTTCTCGGAGAGGTCATTGAACTAAGTTACGATTAAATTGAATTTCTTGGTGGATTTCTCTAGCTTTTTTAGTTAGGGTCTCTATCAACTTCTCTTTCTCTCGAGAGTTGTACTTTTCGAAACATCCGGTTCATCGATAGCTTCCATAAATTGAGAAGTGATTTGACTTTGCTAGAGTCTTTCCATTTTAGATTTTCAACATTCGTTCCTTATTACGCTCTTGAGTTTTATTTAGCAGGTCCTTGCAAAACAACATAGTCCTTCATCGATTCTCAAAAGAATCCATCGGTCAAAATAATTTTTTTCGATGGAACTTGAAAACTCTTGTGCTAGTGTAGGAGCAACAACGAGAGAGCGAAGAGTTTACCTCCTCAATGGCCATCGGACGGATGTCATCACTTTCCTTTATCGAGAATATCTCATCTGAAGAGCTAGATTCCTCTTGAGTGTTCTTCTTCTGCAACCATGGCCTTTTTGTTTGAGAACTTACGGTCTCTTTTTAGCTTGTCTTTCTCTTCTCTCCCTTAGCACTCAATTACGGACAATCATCTTTGGAAGTGACCTTTATTTTGACAATTATAGCATCTGTTGGCATCATCATCCACGATCATTTTCTTCTTTGGACTTGGAGTCCTTCTTTACGGATGAAGATCCTTTAGCTTTCGAGTCCTTCTTCTTCTCGGTTGATCGTCCTCGGGTTTCTTCTCGTACACCGTGGTTCTGTAAAAGCTTTTTGTATTTTCCAAATTTATTATTAAGTTTGTCAAACCTCCTTGCCATCGATCTTTAGCTTTTCCTCAAGCTCATCCCGATGTTTGGCATGGGGTTCTCGAACTCTTTAGTTTCTGAGTTTTATCTTTGGCTTTTAAAGCCACATTTTTTACTTGATGAAGAATCATCTTTCTTTGTCGGCCTTTTTGGATTTCTTATCAATTACAAATTCATAGGCTTCATTTCGGAGAAGACTTGTTGGTATGGCATTGAACTAATGTTCTTGGTGTTTTCAATCACCAACGCATGAATATCCCATTTCTTAGAAAGACCTCTAAGAATTTTCAATGCCACTTCTCTTTGTGGATATTTCTTTCCAAGTGCATTTAGATCATTCATGATCTTTAGTGAATCGACTTCCAATTTGTCTATTGATTCACCATCATCCATTTCAAAACCTGTCCAAACTTTCCAATTGCCCTTTGAAAGTTTGTTTTCTTTTATATGATCTGTGCCTTGGCACATAACAGCTAGTGTATCCCATATCTCTTTAGCAGTATTACAGTGAGAGATCATTCCCATCACACCATCATCAATTGTACTGTATAGTGTGTCTTTTGCAATGTAGTCTAGATTGACTAACTTTCTCTCCTCAGGAGTTAGTTGGTCATCAGACTTAGGAAATTCTGCTCTAGGATCAATTCTCTCATCTTCTGTTCCTCTGGGATTCACCACAGTAAATTTGAATGGTCCTTGAGAAACCACTCTCCACATACGCTCATGTTTGGAATACAGATGTGCCTGCATTCTCAGTCTCCATAGATCATAGTTCTCTACTGAGAACATGGGAAGTTTTTTAGAAGACATTTTTCTGATCTTTTGAAAAGAAAAAAATTTTAACAAATAAGATCAGTTCAGATAGACCACAAGTATTTTTGAAAATAAAACTTTGGTCAACACAGCAGGTGGTCAAGTTGAACCACTGCTTTGATACCACTTGTTGGTCCCGGTGAAAACGAGTCTTACACGTGTATGGGGGGGGAATACACGTGTTCAGTGATTTTTAAAACTTTTTTCTTCTTCTTTGAGGTCGACTTGGGTCGTCGACAATCCTCAAGATTAGGTTACGAGAAGCCTGAGATCACTCGAGTCAAAGTCATCGAGACAAAGATCCCGAAATGCTTTCGATACCTCGGATAATCCTAACCGAGTCCCGAGTGTCAGAGATCCTGAGTTGCTTGGATCGATAACTAACTTCATCAATCCTCAGAAGAGAGTTCAGTTTGGTAACTATCTGTTCTAGCTACTCAGTCGTGCGGAATGGTTGGCCCTTAGTTTATACTCGTTTTAAGCTTTGCTGAAAACCTTCCCCTTATGAAATAGTGATTAGGCTGTGATTCACTTATGCAACTTCAGTGGATTGATTCCAAGCGAATATCGGTGAAAAAAGTATGCTTTCAAAATCGAGTTGATGCAAATGATTAAGCATAAGATAAAGCAATAAAGAACCTGAAGATTATAGTGGTTCCTGACTCAAGCTCCTACATCCACTCTCCCCGACTCTTGAGAGAAATTCACTATCAACTTCGAGCTTTTCGGACTACCTCGTGGTTTACTTACTCAACTTTCGTACAGAGTTTTCGACTACTCCACGTGGTTTACTTACTCAACCCGACCTTGAGTTTTACGACTACCTCCGTAGTTTACTTACTCAATCACACACAAGCTTTCGGACTACCCTCAGAGCTTACTAACTTCTCCTCTAGAGTTTTACGACTACTCCGCGTAGTTTACTAACTCTTTACAACTCTACTCACCAACAAACACACTCCAACTACCTTCTCAAGGGTTTGGGGTTTCTTGGTTGGTTTCCAACTAGGATGAGATATCCTTTACAATGAAGCACAATGAAAAGGGTTAGGATATCTCGACTAAGCTTTGGATAAATCTTATCAAGCTAGGCTTAGTAAAGTGAGCTCTCTTCAATATAGAAGCACTTGGGAAATTCAAGGTATTTCGAGTGCTTTAACTTTTGCAAGAATAAGTTTGAGCTCTTGAGTTGCGTATAAATTTCCCATAACCTTACAAAGTAGAGGGTCACCAGTATTTATAGGCATACACCAAGGTCACTCTTGAAAACTATCCGTTGGAGAGATTGCTTCGTGAGTTCCCTCTTATGGTGTGAGAAACGGCTATATTTAGGGTTTGAAACTTCTAACACGTTTTAGGCAATAGCCTTTCATGTAGCCGGTCTTCACTTTTGCGATCTGGAACTTTCGTTACATCGACATCTTTTTTCACTGTCCTTTGTCGATTATCGGTGATGGTGCTGATGTCGTCTTCCTCTTTTTGACTTTTGTCTCCAAAGAAAAGGTAGACACCTTCAACGGCTCTTTTTTAGTTACAAACTCGAGTTTGATATAACCTTAACAACACTTGACTTAGTTCCTCTTATGCGCATTTGAATGTCTTGGCAATATCTAACTTTCTAAGGTATCGCGTTTCTCTCGATGTTGCATCCTTGAGATAGATATATTGATTGCCTCGGAACATTCGGTTCATCTTGAGCATTGATTACATTCTTGAGTCTTGATGTTATTTTTGCTTTCGATATTAATGATCTTGAATACTCGATCTTGATCTTGCGTCTTGAGTCTTCGAGTCTTGAAGATGTCTTCTCGAGTCTTGAGTCTTCGAGTCTTCGAGGTCTTCGAGTCTTGATTTATCTTGGACCGATATACTAAGTCTTCATCTTTGAGTCTTGGTTCTCGGTTTCATCTTGAGTCTTGATATCTCGGTTTCATCTTGAGTCTTGAAGACTTGATTTCATCTTTGAAACTTCAAAGATCTTGGCTACATCTTGAGTTCTTGAGTCTTTAACCTATCACGAACTATATCTGCTGACTATACATTTTGCGGATATCATCACGAATACTCTAAAAGCGAATCGACTCATCTATCAAGATCATTCCTGAACATGTCATACTCAGGGGTTTTGGGATCTTAATCAAAATCATATAATCTTTTATTAAATTCATCTCCCAACACCTGATATCACACATCCTCAGACTGAAGTTAGTACTCTTGGTGAGGCTCTCGGACCGGCTTCGATGGATGGAGACCGGGCTCGAGATAAGCGAGGCTCGAGGCAGAAACAACCAAACTCAGACAAGCAACAAATTCTCTATGCTCCAGAGATTGATCTCACTCCCATTGTGGACAAGCTGGACAAGGTTGTGCCAATCGTGGAGAAAGTGGCTCAGATTGAAGAAGCATTGGCCAACCAGTCCCAGAAGATAGAAAGTTTGTGTTCTAATTAAGACCTGATGCAGCTTCAGACTTCTCTGACTGATAAGATGACTGCCATGGAAGGGAAGATGGATGGAGTCAAGATCGAAATTTGAGTCTCGAGCTGAAGCAGGTTATATCGAAGAAAGGATCGGCATTTCTAGAAGCAAAGCTGGTGGAGAAGAATGATCTACTTATCAAAATACTGTTGAGGAAATGAGCTCCATGCTCATGACCAAAATGACAGAGATGTTTAAAGATGCTCTCTCCAACCAGTTTGCACAGATGTCTGAAGAGTTCTCTGTGGCAAAGAACCACCTGAGGAGGCTAGAGGAAGAGCAAGACCGGTTAGGGAGGAGGGTGCGAAGTGTCGTCGCTAGGAACAATACCATATGGACCTTGCGACTATTCAAACTTCTGCCAATGTATGGTGCCAAGAAGGGGGAAAGGCCCGGAGCTGACCTGAGAGTATTATTGGCACACACCTTGGAGAGAAATGCAGATAAGGAGGCAGAAAAGAAGAATATTGCTGAAGCCTTGAAGGAAGTTGAAGCCACCGGTGTTTAAGTCCAAGCAAGTGGAAAAGCCTATCTACACTCATGTTTCGAGGAAACAATGCAGAAGTTATTGGTTTAACAAACCGAAGTGGTAGAAGAAGGGTGGAAACAAGCCAAGCTTCCGCGCGTAAAACCAATCAAGAGGAAGGTCGCGGGCGCTTGTTGAACCTGAGGGGAAGAGAGCTAAGGCTTCTAAGCCAACTCAGAGAAAGCTGATAATGGATCTGGAAGAGTCTGAAGAGGAACCACAAAAGGAAGTCTTCAACACCAGGAGAGCTTTGAGATCACTTCAGGTCGAACAAGCCAAGAAAATTGCTGCATTAGTTTCAGGAGTTCCTTTGATAAGGAAAAAGAAAGAAGAAGAGAAGAAGCGCAGAAGTGGTTTCAAAAAGTTCCTGAGCAAAAGGAGAGGGACAGCTAAAACTCAGAAGTGGCCGCACATTGATAAGTGGATGCCAATCCAATTAAATGATGCTTGGGAAGAGATAAAAAGAACATTCTGGTTTTACTATGAAGTTCTGAGAGAATGGAGAGGGGAAAGCTCAGATTCAAATGAAGCCTTTATTGATTATCTGCTAACCTTCTATCCAAAGTACTTACAGAGTTGGATTAATCTTGCGGATGAAGGAAATGTTCAGATCACTGCCCTTGGTCCATACACATACCCTGCTCCTAGGCTAGAGAATGACTTGGTAAATAAAACAGCCATATCTCAGGAAATTGCTCAATATGCCATCCAGTTAGGCTTGACAGGTAACAACCCTGATATCATCAAAGAGAGAGATGCATTGAAGAAGAGATATTTTGGGATGTTCAACCTGGAAGTGCCTGTGGATGAGGTTGAAGAAGAGTGAAGAGTTAGAGCTGAAGATTGAAGAAGACTGAAGATCAAGACTGAAGACTCTTGTAATTCTTTTGTTTTTATCTTTACTTTTGATAAGTTCATTGTAATCTGTAACTGTTATCATACAATCAATTAAACTTTATCTTTATGCTCAAAGATAATATCTCATTATCTTTTTACATGTCTTTATATTTTGATATGCCTTATGATGTGTTGTGAAATTGTTGGGAGAATTATTGTGAAATTGTTGAGATTTACCATTCTTGTATTGTAATAGGAAAAAATGAAACCTGAGTATAAGTTAAGTATTTCTATAACAAGATGGTTTTGGCATCATCAAAAAGGGGGAAATTGTTGGGAGATGAATTTAATAAAGAAGATTTTGATTAGATCCCAAAACCCCTGAGTATGACATGTTCAGGATAATCTTGATAGTTGAGTCAGGATTCAGTTTAGAGTGTTCAGGATGTTATCTGCACCATGTATAGTCAGCAGATATAGATCAGGTTAAGATCTGAAGATTCTGAAGAACTCAGTAAGTTTATGAAGAAACCGGTTTCAAAGATGAAACCGTTTCAAGTTTCGATTTGAAACCGAGATATCGATTTACTCAAAGATGAAAACCGAGATATCAAGACTCAAAGATGAAACCGAGATATCAAGACTCAAAAGATGAAATCGAGATACTAAAGACTAAGTATGAAACTGAGAAACTGAGGACTCAGTATGAAGACTCAAGATATATCGGGCCAAGATATCTCAAGACTCGTAAGACAATCAAGACTCGTAAGACATCAAGACTCAAGACTCAAGACTCGTAAGATCAAGATATCAAGACAAAGAAGGATATCAAGACATAGTAAATATCAAGACTCGCGAATCTATCAATGTTCAAGATAACCCGAATGTTCCGAGGCAATCAAATAATATCTATCTCAAGGATACAAAACCGAGAAAAATGCGACACTCGGGATAAATAGATATTGCCCAAGACATTCTCATGCGTAAAAAAGGAACTAAAACTAAGTGTTGTTAAGGTTATATCACCGAGAGATATTGACCAAAAAAGAGCCGTTATGTTTGTTTACATTTATCAAGACAAGAGCCAATCGTAAGAAGACAAAGATCAGTACCTCATCGACACTAAAAAGCGACAGTCAATCGAAGCATGTCGGTAATACTATGTTCCGATCGCAAAAAGTGGTGGTATTTGGTTTGCATAAAGGCATATTGCCTAAAACATGCTAGGGAGTATTCAAACCCTAAAAATAGCCTTTCATCACACACCATAAGAGGAAACTCGTGAAGTTATCTCTTCCAACGGATAGTTTTTCAAGAGTGACCTTGGTGTCTGCCTATAAATACTTGTGACCCTCTACATTGAAGGTTATGGGAAATTTGTAAGCAACTCAAGAGCTCAAACTTATTATTGCAAGTTGAAGCACTCGAAAACCCAAGAATTTCCCAAGTGCTTTACATTGAAGAGAGCTCATTCACTAAGCCTAGTTTTGATAAGATATATCCAAAGCTTAGTAGAGATATCCTAGCCTTTGCATTGTAGTTAATTGTAAAGGATATCTCATCCTAGTTGGAAACCAACCAAGAAACCCCAAACCCTTTGTAACGTAGTTTGAGTATGATTGTTGGTGAGTTGGAGTTGTAAAGAGTTAGTAAACTACAGAGGTAGTCAGAAAACTCTAGAGAAGAAGTGAGTAAACTATCTTGGATAGTCAGAAAGCTTGTCTGTGTTTTGAGTAAGTAAACTACAGAGGTAGTCAGAAAGCTCAAAATAGAAAGGTTAGTAAACTACAGAGGTAGTAAAAAAACCTTAGGAAGTGGTTAAGGAATTTCTCTGAAGAGTCAGAGAGAGTGGACGTAGGAGCTTGAGTCTCTGAACCACTATAACTTGCTGTGTTATTTGCTTTCTGTACTGCATTGATTATCTGTTGCATATCTTTAACTGAAAGCATATTTTCACTGATATTCAGTTGGAACTAATCCACTGAACTTGCATCTAACTGAATCACAACCTTAATCACTGTTTCATTAAAAGGAAGGTTTTCAGCAAAGCTTAAAAATGAGTATAAACTTAGGGCCAACCATTCCGCACATCTGAGTAGCTATCAAAGCAGCTCAGGATCTCTGAAAACTCAGGCTCAGTTGGGATTATATGAGGCTTCTGAAAGCAGCTCAGGATCACTGTCTAAGGTAGACTTTGACTCAGGGCGATCTGTGCTTCTCAGGGCCAAATCATCAGGACAACCTGACCCATCTGACCTCAGTGAAGAAAAGTTTTAAAATCACTGAACACGTGTATTCCCCCCCATACACGTGTAAGACTCGTTTGCACCGGGACAAACAAGAATAATAATGATGAATAGTAAAGTGTTTTTTTTGGGACTAATGTATTTTTGGTATTTTTTCTAAACAATTTGGATATATTTTTTTTATATATATAAGTGTCTTCTATATACATTTGCATTAATAGTTCCAGTGCCGGAGTCTATGGAAATCCATGTAAATCAATAAAAAAAATGTATTCCACAATCCTGTCAAGTCTATGAAAATCCATGTAAATCAATAAAAAAAGTCAACCAAACTCTACATGGAATCTATGAATTTTCTATATCCACAGACTTTTTAAAGTCCAAAAAAATCCAATAGAATCTCAATTGAATACACCTTCCTTAATTTTAAAAGCTCTTTTTCTAATTTTTTTCAGTATTTTTTTTCAATTTCAGTTTGCTTTTAATTTTAATTTCTGTTTTGATTTTTTTTTCGACCCGGGCCCAAACCCGGTGGAGTAGTTCATGGTTCATTCGGCCCGAGTGGTTCATGGTTCACCCGGTCCGAATAGGTCATGATTTAGAAATGATTCATCCAAATTGAAATTGAATTCAATTGCACTAATTGCATATTGTGCAATTGGTGCATAGGAGATTCACTCTTAATTATAAGGGTAGATACTTAAAAATGAGTAATACGACAAATAAGGTGGGATATAGAGTGAGACGCAAGTTTCTTATAATAACGAGTGATATTCTAAGAACACCCTAATCGTTTAAAACGAATCTCCCTAATTCATATGGTGACTTTATTTCAAATCTCTTAATTTTTGTTAGAAGTTATTTATAGTTTTTTAATTTTTTAATTTCAGTCATTTATTATTTAATTTTGATAAAATACCTTCCATTTATTTCCCTCTATTAATTATAAATCTCCCCTTATTTATGTGGTTGCTATATTTAAAATAATTCATTTTCAAAACATATATATTAATTTATATTAAGTTCATACTCCATAATTTATAAATTTATACTCCCTCTTATTCTTTTTAAATATCACAAGCATGTAACTCGACGTACTATGTCTACATGAGATTGAAAATAGTTTTTATATCATTAATTTTAAGTTAAATACTTCAAATATTTATTTAGTTTCATTAATTCAATTATAGACGTAATTTTTTTTAATATTATATGTGCATATTGTCATTCATTTCTTATTCTAAATTACTCCCTCCCATTCTTCTTAATGTATTTTTAGTTTTTTAGAATATTTATATAATAAATATATCAGATAATTTTACCCATCATTATGTCATAATACCCATAATAATTAATTTTCATGATCATTTAAATTTTCTTATGCCAACATTAACCTTAATTTTTTATAATTAAATGTTTATAACAGTAAAATACTAGAAATAAGTACTCTTAGGTCCAAAAAGGCCCATAGAAAAACTCTTAGGTCCAAGTTACTTTTTAAGTAACTCTTAGGTCCAAAGTGTAGTTAAAAAGTCCATAATACCCCACATTAAATTTTATCTCTCCTCCCCCAACAATCAGCCGCTCTCATTCACTTTCTCTCATTTCTCTCCACTCTTTCTCTCTCTAACTTCTCATTTTTCCTTCCCAAAAAACTGTGGCTTACAGCGACGCGTTCTGCAAAACTAAATGAGAGAGCTCCGACAGACTCCCTGTCGGAAACTAAGAGTTCATCGACGTTCTCCGATTGGAGAATCTCAACTATGTATATCATAGATCGCGATGTTGGGATAACATATGACAGGATCTATCGGGATGACCTTATAAACACAAATTTAAATTAACAATTATTACTAGCATGAATTAACCTAAGTGAATTCAAATAATAATTAATCCAACAATAACATGCAAATAATATTTCACGTAAAAGATCCTAGCATGCGGAATTTCTAGGAGTTTACGTAAACGTACCCGTTGGAGAGACGATCTGAGATAAACAGGATCAAGTATCTGGATACCCACCAAAAGTCTTTCTCAAGTATTCCCAAGTCCTCGTTCAATAACCCCGGTGGAAGGTACTCCAATGAACAATTTATAAACAAAGAAAAAATAAATAGTTGTTGCACCACCTTTGTGGATTTCTAATATCTCCAACGCATGGAACTGTGGGTGGGGATGAAAAATTCATCCCTTATTTATAAGTGAGGGAGGGACGAAAATTTGAGGCCAATTAGTGCTAGGAAAGACCTTTTCTTGATCCCCAAGAAATCTTTAATATATCTCATATATTCTTCTTTCCATGTGTATTTTTTTTTCACAAAAATCTCACACCCTTATTTAGCCTTAAATTTTAAAAATTACAAGAAGATCTGCAAGATTGGATCTTTATTGAATTTATGAGATATTCTTGTATTCCAAGAATACATATATTTCTCCATAAAATCTTTCCAAGAAAATCAAGAAAATCTTTCTTCCCTTTCTCTTTATATTATTTTAAAAAATTACCACTTAAAGAAGCCAAGTGGGAGTTTTCTTGAATTTATGGGATAATCTTGTATTCCAATAATACTTATCTCCTTTCCACAAAATATTTCTAAGAAAATCTTCTCCCTCAATTTCGTTAAGATTTCAAAAATTTCAAGGAAAAATAATGCAACAAATATTTAATTTATTTTAAGCACCTTTTATTAATGGACTTTAATTGGGCTACTTGAGGGGCCTTTAGGAGAATTGAGATGGACCTTCCAATGGGCTACTGAATTCCAATATTGAGCCATAATATAATTCAGCCCATTAATATTAATTAATACCACTATATAATTAATATTGCACTATCCAGCTTAACCCATATTACGGTAATATGACTCCCAATTATTATTTTCCGTGTTTAAGATTATTTAGTCCATTAATTAATTAAGCCATTGAAAAGCTTTATATTAACTAATATCTTTATCCTTGGAGTAAGGATAGTCCAGCTTTATTATCCATACCGAAAAATTAATTTCACTTGCAAGATTTGGTATGATAAAGGTTCCAGGCCCACCAAGGGGACCAATCACACAAGACATTGCAAGCACACGATTCTCTGTATTAATTTAGCAACTGTCATGTAATTAATATTATTGCCCAAGATATAGGGTATCGAACAACCACTGAGGTCTAACGATCTTCATCCCTTAAGTCAGTGTGAATGAGTTTATCCTCCCTGCAGGTCCGCTTCAGCGCATCGAATGCACTAGTGTAATCTCTTGGTCAAGACAAGCCAATCTGAGCCTTACACATCAACTTCTACCAATAGATTATTCGGATCTATCTAAGTTGTGAAACACACACTCGTTTACAAGGCACTGTTAATGTGATCTTCTGTAATCTGGTATCACCACGTTAACTACAATGTAACACGTGCTATTATATGAACGGTTTGCAATAAATATGTGTAACATTCAATCATATTTAAAGCAACAGTAATAAATAATTTATTTCAGTAAATAAGTGTTTAATGCATAGGTTATACAAAGTAAAAGCATACTTTCATGTATAACCCCAACACGCGAGGCCTACGAATTCATACGAGTGTCGATGAAAGCAGATCTGAGCGACGGTGGAGGCGATGGTTCATTTCAGATGCGCCCCATCGCCACTTGCACCCTGATGAAGCCGCAATGCAAACGCCGATGACGGGGGCAATTTTCGACGCCGGCAAAAATTCGAAAAGGTATTTTAATTTCTTTCTTTTTTTATTTGTGGATCTGCTTGTAAATTTTGGGGATAATTAAATTTTTAGGGTTCATTTTTTTGTAATTTTTAGGTGGTCGTGAGTGTGCGCATCCTCGGCGGAAGCCGTGTTTCGTTTGTTGAGGATTCAACAACTGCGAATCTATTTCTTGAACAAGAAAACATTTTTTTTTTCTTTTTGTAATTTCCTACTTTGAAATTGTAATTTTCTTTTTTGTTTTGGAATTGTAATTTTTTTATTTGAATGCTGAACAAGAAATGTTGGGTGAAGAAGGAATGTATTGTTTGTTTTTTATTAATTTAGTTATCTGGGTTTGACGTTATTTTTATTTACTTGGTATTTTTTAATTTTACAGATTTGTGATATTTTGATTTACAGATCTGGTATTTTTATAGATTTTTACAAATATGAAATTTGGTTGATGGAGGAGGAAGAAGATGGGTTTTTGGATTTTTGGTTATGCATATGTTCATAATTTTATGAACAAATGCATAATTATTTTGCATATATTCATGTATTTGTGCATTTGTGCATATCGAAATGATTGTAAATTTTTTACTTAGAAAGATGTTGGGAGATGAATTTAATAGATTTTGATTAGATCCCAAAATCCCTGAGTATGACATGTTCAGAATAATCTTGATAGTCAGAGAGCGTGTTTCGATTTAGATCGGTTTGAAATAAATAGCTGCACCATGTATAGTCAGCAGATATTACTCAGGATTAGTATAGGAAGAATACATTAAGAGGGAACTCAGATTACTCTAAAGACTCGGATCATCCTGAAGAATCAGAAGACCCTGAAGACTCAGTGTATCTCTGAAGACTCAGATTATCCTGAAGATTCAGAAGACCCTGAAGACTCAGTGTATCTCTGAAGACTCAGATCATCCTGAAGAATCAGAAGACCCTGAAGACTCAGATCGCTCCAAAGACTTAGAAAACCCGAAAGACTCTGATAACCTGAAGACTATCTCACTGAGGACATCTAGAACAATTTAAGTCCTGAACATTTATTGAAATATAAATGTTGTCCAAATTGATTGCAGACAAAAGGAACTAAAACTAAGTGTCTTTTAAGGTTGCCTCACTCAGAGAGATTGACCTAAAAGAGCCGTTTTGCTTGTCTCTATTCACTGAAGCTAAGAACTAATCAGAGAGAGACAACGTCGTACTTCACAAACACAAAAAGCGACGTGGCACTGAGGATGTCAGATGTACTGAGTTCCAGACTGCAAAAACTTGGTGATTGGCTGCTTTGGTTACTTGTTACCCAAACCATGCAAGGGTTTGTTCAAACCCTAAAATAGCCGTTTATCACTAACCAAATAAGGAAACCCTTGATGCTATCTCTTCCAACGGATAGTTTTTCAAGAGTGACCTTGGTGATTTGCCTATAAATACCAGTGACCTTCACCATTGCAAGGTTACGAGAAATCAAGCAACTCCAGAGCTCATTCGTATTCTTGCATTTGAAGCACTCGGAAAACCTAAGATTTCCCAAGTGTTTCACCTTGAAGAGAGCTCATTTTACTAAGCCTAGAATCTATTAAGTATCCAAAGCTTAGTAAGATATATCCTAGCCTTTGCATCTGTTCTTCATTGTAAAAGGATATCTCACCTTAGTCGGAAACCAACCAAACCCAAACCCTATTGATTAGGGAGTTTGAGTGTGAGATTGTTGGAGAGTGAGAGTTGTAAAGAGTTAGTAAGCTATAGTGTAGTTCAGCCTGAAAACTCTACAGAAGAAGTTAGTAAGCTGCTTGTGACAGTCTGAAAGCTTGTGTGTGTTGAGTTAGTAAGCTGCAGTGGAGTTCAACCTGAAAACTCATAGAGAAAGTTAGTAAGCTGCAGAGTTCAGCTAAAAGCTTGAGGTAGTAGTAGAAGTGAGTTAAGAAATTTTTCTGAGGATCAGAGAACGTAGGAGCTTGAGCCTCTGAACCACTATAACTTGCTGTGTTATTTGTTTTCTGCTTTGCATTATATCTCTTACATATTTTCACTAAAAGCATACTGAGTTTTCTGATATTCAGTTGGAATCAATCCACTGAGCTTGCATTGAACTAATCACAGCTTTAACCACTGATTTACTAAGTGATAAAGACTTTCAGCTAGATAAAACGAGTATAAACTTAGGGCTTACACATTCTGCACATTCTTGTTAAGCTAGAACAGATAGTTGTCAAACTGAACAAACTCAACTGAGTATTCAGTAATATAGTTATCTGATCCAAGCTTCTCAGGACTCTGTTTTAAATCTCAGATCAGTTGGGCTAATCTGAAGTTACTAAAAGCCGCTCAGTGTTATTGTCTCAGTAGACTTTGACTCAGAGTAATTTGTGCTTCTCAGGGCTGTTTCTTAGGACAACCTGACCCACTGATTTTAGTTTTGTGAAAAGTTTAAAAAATCACTGAACACGTGTATTCCCCCCCATACACGTGTAAGACTCGTTTACACCGGGACCAACAAAAGATAAGAAAAATTGCTATTTTTTTGTGGAAGGAAGATGAATGTAAATTTTTTAATTTAGATTTTTTTTAAACCAAAAGAAGTTAGTTTTCATTATTGCACAAACAAATGGTGTCCAGTAGTCCATCCACAAAATTTGGAGGATCCAACCAACAAAATGAACTCCCATAATGTCGGGAATTCCTAGCAAACTCGTGAGCCATGTAATTGACATCTCTTCTGACGAAAGAAATAGAAAATGAATCATTATGCGCCAAAATAAATCTACACACTCGAACGTAATCACCAAAAATAGATAACAACTCTGTATTAAACCTGATCGCATCTACAACCACTTTAGAATCACCTTCAATACAAACTTGCTCCAAACCCAAAGCCTGCGCCCATGATAAAGCTTCATGGAACCCCATAATCTCCCCAACCTCGACATCTTGGCGACCTGCAAAAACCAGTGTTCGTGCTAGGATGAAAGCACCATCATCGTCTCGTAGGACCATTCCCACGCCGGTTTGTTCCGTGTCCTCAAAGAACACGGCGTCGACATTTATTTTTAGCCCCCCAACGCCGGAGGGTGCCACGCCCTGCAAACTGGAACTGAACTACCTGGTTCCTCCAAGCACAAAGCTCGATTGGCACGTGCTCCTGACCATTTTAGATATGTAAAATTTTGTAAATTTTCAATTTTTGGATATAAAATTTTTGTAAGATAAATAAAAATGAATCTATAATAAAAATTAAGTTATCTCATATTTTATGTTGCACCAAGAACTTCATAAAAGAAGATGATTATCAAAAATAGAAAATTTTGAGGAGGGAAGTAGCCGCAAGCCGATGGTGAAAGTTGAAAATGTTTCATGGGGAAGGGTGCAAGTCATTTAAGCTGCAGGAAGGTTGATGGAGGCTGACTAAATGAAGGGTGTTTAAGACATTCAACCACACCATTTGCACCTAAGAGTACTATGTAAAAGAAATTGGTCCTATTAGTACTAGTGAGCACTATTTTGGAGAAAAATTATTCATACGGCATATTTGTAGGAAAATAGTTTTTTTTTAATAACCATGAAAAGTAATCATTGGGAGTATATATGAGATAATGATGAGAGAAAATGTCAAAACGATAAGTATTATATAAATAATATATAAGACTGAAATGAGTATGAGATATAGTGTTAATGAGAGGAAGTAATTTAGAATAAAAAATAAATGAAAATATGCATAAATAATATTAAAATATAAAAATTATACTTATAATTAAATTAAATATTTAAAATATTTCATTTAAAATTAATAATAAAAATATTATTTTAAATCTCACGTAGTACGTGGGGGTTACATGCTAGTTATACGATGAAATTTAGAATGATTTATACAACATATAGAATATAATGCTAATGATATATATATATATATATATATATATATATATATATATATATATATAATCTTAAAAAGTGGTCAGGGAAGGGATTGAAATCATTTTGGGACCCTTTTACGCTTGTCATATTTTATTCTATGCATTTTCAGCCTTTTGTGTGATGTGATAGAGGGGGTGTTTGCAAAAACATAAGTGATTATAGTCACCTAGAATTGTGTGCATAAGTAATTTAGAGTATTTTATTTCTCTTTTAGTAGCTTAAATAAGCTCTCATAAGTTATCAGCTAGAAGCTTCAAAGATGATGTTTTTAGTAGCTTATTAGTCTTTTTCAAAAACTTCTAACTTTTTTGCAACACTATTAACTTCTACTATTAATCACTTTTCCCATAATCACTTCTTTAACATCATAAATTTTTGCAAACACCCTCATAACCTAATAAAACACGACCTTTAATATCTACTTAATTTTAACGCTTCTTTTCAGTTTACACCTCTTCTCTTCCAAATCAATTTGCATTCAGACTACTTTTTCAAAACCATCCCAATTCTCCCAAAATACAAAATTGCGTGGAGCGGCTTTGACAATGGAGATGACTTGAGATTGAAATATGCTCTACATGGCGGCAACTTCGGTGATGGAGGCAGCTTTGGCGGCGGAGATTGTTTAGGATTGAAAATGCTCTAGATGGCTCTACTTCGGCGATGGAGGCGGCGTTGGTGTTGATTTCAATTTTACTGATTTAATTTCTAATTTTTTGTTCACTGTTTTTAGTGTACAGGAAGGGTGGTGCGAGAAAGAGACTTCGGCGATGGAAGCGGCTGACTGGATTAGCCGGTGTTCTTTGCCAACTCGGAGATCTAGCCAAGTGAGTTTTATGTTGCAATTTTGATTTTATGTTTCCATCATTTTCGATTTTCTTACTTTTTTATGGTTGTTTTGTTGGAATATTCGTGCTTTGGATTAAAACGTGAGGAATTAGGGGTTTTATGGAGGTAATAGAGAACCTGACAGCACAGAGGCGTTACTGTTCTGTGTTTGAATTTCGGCGATTTGGAGAATAATAATAATGTAATTGTTATATCTTGATTCTTAATTTGTTGTTCAACTTTGTGTTATGGATAACATGTGAAGAAATACTGGTTTGGTATGAAATAATTAAGAGTAGGTCTAGTGTGAAAATTCATGTATGAAAATCTATAAAATTGTCCTGAATCAACCATCTACACCCTAAACACTAAATAAATAACCCTAAATTATGACCTATTCGGGCCGGGTGAACCATGAATCACTTGGGCTGAGTGAACCATGAACCACTCAATTTTATCTTACCTTCACCAATTACAAAATTTTGTTGTAAATTAAAGTTTTTTCATGTATGAAATTTTTCATACTAGACTTTGTCAATAATTAATTACTTAAAAACGCTTAAAGTGAGTTATTAGGTGTTAATTTTAAATTTCTACAATTCTATTCAGTATCTATTGTTTTGTGCTTGTAAATTTGAATTTTGAAGGAATTAGGGCTCTTTGGATTTTTCTTCGGTTACCAGCTCTTTATCCTGGCATTGTTAAGTTTCAATGATCTAATGCTCTAACTTAGATTAAATTTGTTTTTACTGCTCTACAGTATTGACATCTATAATGAAGTTGTGGTCTTGGTCTGATGTGTATGTTTCTAGATGAAACAGGTTTCTGTTGGTATTTTGTGTACTAATAATCGAAAGTGGAGTTCTCTGTTATTACTTCCTGAATGAGTTTGAATCACAAATGATCCGATAACTATAGCCTCAAATAGATTTAGTCTCATAAGTTTTTTTATCGTCGATTTTAGTCCCAATAACTTTGACAATGTCCAATTTTAGTTCCAAATCGGTCGAAACAACGTCGTTCTGGAGTTTTAATTTGGGGCTTTCCTGTTGATTCTGTGACTGGGCTGCTACATGTATTTTTTTTAATAGCTGAAATTTCAGGCATATAATTAATTTTTTTTTAAAATAACCTTAAAATTAAAATAAAATTGACGGCAATAATTAATCAAACACACTTAAAAATACACGTGGTAGTCCAGTCACAACATCCGCCGGAAAGCCCTAAATTAAAACGGTAAAACGACGCTGTTCCGACCGATTTGGGACTAAAATTGGACATTGTCAAAGTTATTGAGACTAAATCGACTACAAAAAAACTCATGCGACTAAATCTATTTGAGGCAAAAGTTATGGGACCATTTGTGATTAAACTCCTTCCTAAATTCCTATAATTAAAATGGCCATTTTGGTTGGTATAGAGGGCATTACATGAATGCATTGGACAACTATCTTATCCATAGGGATGAGTTTTGCATATCATTTTTTTGAATGTGGGAGAAAAACATTCCACTACAAAGCCACCAAAAAAACTTACAACCAGATACAAAGTGCAGAAAATTTCTGCACTTTAGTTCAAATTTGAACTAAAGTGCCACGTACATTAGTTTAAATTTCTGCACTTTGTATCTGATTGTAATGGTTTACTCAATCTTGTATCTAGTTGTAATTTTTTCTTTGAATGTTGATTTTTTCCCAATCTGAAATTTGGTTCTTGATTAATTTTTTTAACATTGTTTTTGAATTTGGATTCAACTTCTTTTGTATTCTGCGCAGGCTGGATATTTTTGGTGCAAATTCAGTTCCTGGGTTTTTGTTCAAATATTCCACCATAGGAGTTTCAGCGTTTAGGTTCCGCTAAACCAATTAAATTATTCCTTCTGGTTTCTTAGAGCATCCATAATGGATGGATGAATTTTCATCCATCCATCCACTCTCTCTCCTCCATATCATCTCCACATCATCTTTCATTACACCATATATACTTTTGTGGGCCCTTGTACACTAACAAAATATTATTAAATAAGGATATTTAGAATTAAAAAGAAAAAAAAAACTGCCACAATAATTTCTCTCTCTTATCCAATGCATTGGATGTATTTGCTTCTCTTTCCTGTCCAATAAAATACCACAATGGTTTAAATTACAAACTCCATCCATCCAATCATTTGACAACCCATTAGATGCATCATTGTGGATGCTCTTAGTTAAGAAGAATAATTTAGTTTGGTGTTATGGGTTCCATGGATTGGTGGCTACGATCCGGCATTGATTCAAACTAGTTTTTTTACCCACCCGTGCGTTGCACAAAAGTCATTAGTATTTTTATAATTTGTAGAGACATTTTTTTTTCTTTTTTGTTATTTTATTATTGTTTATTTCTCAACACCACTTCAAGTTATAGATTATAAATAATCTTTTATTTATTAATTTATCATATTAATTGGTAATTTAATCATAAAAATGTATTTATTTTTACTAAAAATCTATATTAGTTAAAATATATTATTGTTTTTCTTAGATGATTTTGTTTTAGGAAATTTGAATTCATATTTACTGAAAATTGAATTCAGCTGATTTTGTTTTAGGAAAATGCAAGCAACAAGACAAGGATACTTCACCCTGGTAAGAATAGTTTTGTCGTTAATGCATATTAAATTTTGATTTGGCTAACCAAATTCTGCTTCATCATAGCATTTAATTGTGTTTAAGCATATAACTCATCATCATGAGATCTAGAGTCCATGACAATTTTTAGTTGTGCAAGGAAACCTTCCTTATTGTGTAATCCCTGGCATAATAGGTTTATACCAGAAAAAAATTGTCTATCATGAGAAGCCTGATGAGAGTTTATTTGGCAGATTACAAAGCAAGGTTTCAACTTCATATTATTTCATTTTCAATATTATTCCTCCTTTCAATAAAGTTCAATTTGTGTTTGATAATCCACAGCTTTCTGATTATAATGAAGAGTGCATATTTATACCTCCCAAAGTCATAAAGTTCATTATTAATGGAATCAATAGGAACTTTTCTGGTATATATATGAGTTATTATTAATGGAATTCTTTCAATAAAGTTCAATTTGTGTTTGATAATCCATAGCTTTCTGATTAAAATGAAGAGTGCATATTTATACTTCCCAAAGTCATAAAGTTCATTTGGTCACGCGAATGGATCGACGCCCTGAGTTAAGATCTGCTTAATGGAGTGGTAAGCTGGTATAGACATAATTAAAATTTTATCATTTATAAGTTTTATAATTTATGATCTCTTTATTTGACAAACATAAGTTGGCTGCTTAAATAGATTGTTATTTTTACAAAAATAAGAATAGATAGACAATTTCTTTTGCGAAATCAAGTTCAATATTTGTAATCATGATGATCAGTTGCTCCGTATATGATTTACATAGGTTATATATGATCGCAACGAAAATGATCAACCTTTAATTTTATCCAAACCTGGTGTGCAAAATGTGATTTCCTTTTTTGATTTTTTTTGGATATTACTATTTCTTTTCTTCTTTTCATGGATTTAACATGTGAAATATGTTAATGCTTATGTTTATGCTCATCTAATTGACATGATATTTTTTTAGGATTTTATAGGTACTCTAATTGGTGTAGTTCTTGTATTCTATTTTATTCACACACAACACTTAACTCAAGTACAAGGAGATGCAGAAAATGAGATTTGATGAAGTACGAGGAAGTAATGAAGAATGAGGACACAAACAATCCGAATTTCAACAGGTGCTCCGAGGCACATGAAATGGCATTTAGATTTTCCTATTTCCTATTTGTTGTTAGACAATATCTTAGAACTGAAAAAATATTCACTTCTAAAAAACAAAATAATAAAGAGTTAGAACAATATTTGAACATGAATATACAGTGAAATTACACTGATTATTTGGTTTCATTTGTTTACATACCTCTTTTCTTTTGTGGAAGATGAATGCATGCAGTGTTAGTAATCACTATACAAAAATAAAAAACATAATTGCATTGCTTATAATTATGATGTATTGCAAATTTTAAGAGTTTGTTGTTGTGCTACTTGCCTTTAAATATGTAGCAATAAGTTTAAGGACCATGTTTTTTTCAGAGAGTTGACGAAGATCGATGATGATTGAAATGTGAAGCGACAAAAAAATGCAGCAAGTAGCAACGAGATGAAAAGTAAACAAGATAGAAAGATTGCGGAGTCTGAAATAAATTAGCTGTTGAAATTAAGGATGTAGTAAGTTTCTAAGTTTTCAAATTCTATTATTGAAACTTGAAACTTCAATATTGTTTACTGATTTATGATCCTAATAAACCACCTATATTTGTCAGTATTGTGTCACTTCTTTTTAAACTGGAAGATTAAAAAATTGATAATTATTGAATTTTTACTGCGAAGAATCAATTGCTCCTTGTACTTTCCAAAACTTTGTCATTCCGTTATCATTTCTTTTTGAAGTAGAACAAGAAACTCAATTTTTTTTTTTAAATTTTACTTGGTTGTGACTTGTGAATGCAAGATTCATATGATTGCATAATATATATTGCGATGTGCCGAGAAGCATCTTGCTGGTATCTTCAATTATGACCAAAGTGTACTCATTAACAAAAACAAATAGAATATATAATGAAGTATTAGTTAATATATAGAAATGTATTGTGTTTATACAAAATAAAGGTACTGGTTTATAGTGTTGTAAGCAGATCGCGCGAGGTCGGCCTCGACCTGAGATACCCCGTGATAAAGAAGATGGAATTTTACCAAGGCAAAAGCCTCGATGATCACCGGAAGAGACTTCACGACCCGGACAGGCGATGTGCGGTCGAAACGACCTTGAGGACCTCGGACTGACACAAATACAGAGCATTAAATGCGACTAGACAGATGTCGACGGGCGGTGCCGAAGAACCTTCCTAAAACAAAGGTTTAGGTCGAGGTAAAGCAACAAAGGACGATTACTTAATGATAGATCGGCATTTTAAACGGCTAATTCCCTGCAAATCCGGAATTACCTTGGGTGAAGTCCCAGCGAGGTGCCCGAGGTCGACATGCCTCGGGCGACCTCCCGCGACCTCAATGGCAAATCACATCAGTCTTTTAGCATTTAATATTTTTCAGAGTAACTTTTGGCCCATTGTACTTTCAACTCAGGAGAGTGAGCTCCACTCTCCCAAACATTATAAATAGGGCTCATTTATGACCCAAATGACTAGAGAATTCACACCTTACCAAACCTCTTTTGCAAATTTACTTCTTGCATCTAAATCCAACACTTATTCTCTACACAATCATGAACAATTAATACAACTCTTATCTCATAATTACTTGTTTGTGTCATCAAGATCCTAAGCCACATTTAAATCCCTAACCTCGATATTTTGATGCACAACAATTGGCGATAGAAGAAGGGTACTCTTTAAGAAATTTAGTGCTAAAAGTATTAGTGTTTTTCTCATTGGAGTATTCCTCACTTAATCTTTGATAAAAAATCCTTCACACCTTCAAATCACCCTCAACTGAACATGTCTCAAGCAACTCTCATCTCGAGAGGCGGAGCCAAGTCGGGCACTCATCGTTCTGGTGGAGCGGAGGTCAAGGTCGATCAAGAACCAAAAAACCCAGGGGCCCACTGTGTCCCAAAAAGCTCGAATGCATCCAAAATCGAGAAAAATAATGAATCCATGGCGATATTGCACCGAAAACAAGCCGAACTGGAATGGTCGCACGACGACCTATGCCAAAACCTAGACAGGAAGGCTCGGGAAAAAGGAAAGAGCCCGATGGACGAGGAGCCCCACCGCGAGAAAAGTCAGAATGCTAACTCCCACCAATCCCAACATACTCAAGAGTATCGCCGCAACCACAATGAGAGTCCAAACCCAATCCACCGGTGCCTATTCTCGAGAAGCTTCAGCTGCGCCAAAATTGAGGTCGCGGACAAATCGCTACAATGCCGAATCGGAAAGGTCTTGTGCAAGATCAGTGGCCCAAGGCAGGCCCAAGCAGTGAGTATCAGGGAAAGATCGAATTGGACGAAGTCCATCACCTCGCCGATAGGAGAGAACACCATCTCCACCGAGACTGAATCGCACTCCTTCACCTCGTCAACAAGGGAGAAACACCTCACCTTGCCAGCGTCGCGACGAGGTCGCAGGGCAGGACAACTCACCACAGATGGCTGCAATTTTACAAAACATCAAAGAGCTCCAAGATCAGTTGGCGAACAAAGGGGGAGGACCCCTAACCACTAAAATTTCAATTTCGCCACTTTCCCCCAGGGTCATGCTCACCCCTGTACAAGTGAAAATCAACGCGAAATCCATCACACAGTATAATGGTGAATCCGACCCGATCAATCATGTGAGCAAGTACACTTCCTACATGAACTCGATGGGGGCAACTGATGCCACCAAGTGTCTCCTTTTCCCGCTCACTCTCGGTGACCAAGCATAACGTTGGTTCAGTACTCTGCCACCCAACTCGGTGGAAACTTTCCATCAGATGGTCCAACTGTTCCTCACTCACTTCGCTTCGTTAACCCCACACAAAGGAACCAAGCAAAGGTTAGCCAACATCCACCAACTCGACAATGAGTCGAACTGAGCATATCTCGATTGCCTAGATAAACTCATCATGGACGACGAGCCACTTGGGGACGAGGCTAAAGTTTTAGGTGTGGTTCATGGTTTGAAGAAAGGAAGTAAACTCTGGAAGATGATGAACAAAGAATACCCATCGAGCTATGTTGATTTTAGATACCATACGGGCATCATTATCACTAATGCCGAAATGCTCGCCCAGAGACTAGGCGAATAAGGGCCTAGCGAGGTGAAAAAGGAAGTTAAGAAGCCGTAACCGAAGTCCGAGAAGCCTACAAAAAAGCCCAAAGATGAACTATCGAGCTCCAGGGTCCTTCAAACCTTTCGACAATGGCCTGGAAGTAAAGCTCCTAGAGACGTTGACCATGAACCCAACTCAAATCTTTCAAGCGACCAAAAGAAGACAACAACTCCCCCCAGCCAGAGAATTGATTCAAGACACCTCCAAACTCAACCTGAAAAGATTCTGCAACTATCACAACACAATTGGGCATACCACTGAGCATTGCCGCAACCTGTAGAGGGAGTTGTGGAAATTATATGAGGAAGGGAAGTTGGCCGGATTCGTTAAGCTGAGGAGCGAACAACCTAACCAGCAGAATAATCCGCCAATGGCGAACCAGCCTAACCAAGGTCGGCGAGGTCCACAGATCTCGGGAGGTGCCGAGAACAGAGTAATCCATATGATTTGCCCATCTGGCGGCACACTTGGTGGTTTCCTTCCGGCGATCTCCCTTTCTAACTATCGATAGAAGGCAGAGATGCGCGCCCTCGACAATGCCATACTAAGCTGCCTCCCGGTCAACACCATTGCCCCGGACTTGAAACAGCTCACTTTCAGCGAAGAAGATAAGGATGGAGTGGTATTCCCGAACTGGGACCCACTCGTGATATCAGCGAGGATAATGGGAGCTTTAGTCCACCACATCATGATCAACAATGGGGCTTTCTGCAACATCCTCTTCAAGAAGACTCTGGACCAGCTCGGCGATTTCCACACTTATGTCGAGCCCTGCGAGGTCGGGATTCGAGGTTTTGGGAACCAGCCCGTCGAAGCCTATAGGATGATTCGCCTATCGGTCGAGATCACCTCCACCTTGGACTCAGAAGTGAAAGCAACCAGGCAAAAAAATCTCTGCGTGATCATCGACATTCCCTCAAACTTCAACGCCTTCTTCGGCAGGCCTTTCGAGCATGAATTCGGGGTTGCGTCCTCTTCTTACTTTTATTATATCAAGTTCCCCAAATTTGATGGGAAGATCGACACCATTAAAGGTGACCAGATTGCTGCAAGAAAATGTTTGACTTACACCTGTGTCAATTTAAATTTCTCACATTTTATTTTGGTAGAAAATCCGAGGTAGGGCTAGGTTGTACGAGCCGAATCTCACCCCGAAAGATTAGAGAAAATTGCGAAATGAAATACCTATGGAAATTGACAGTGTAACTGAAGGAATGTCCGACCTAGAAAAGTTAGCGGAAAAAAGAGACAAAGCCCCACAGACAGCACTTCGCAGAAGCTACCTGATTTGGAACCTCGCCTCAGTTTTGAACCAATGGAAAGAAACAACCAATGGAGTACGAGGCCAGAGGCGAACAAATGATAAAATACCAACATGTCGCCAAGAATCTCATGGAGAAGTTCGACCAAGTCTACATCGAGTTAATCCTACAGCTAGAGAATACCCAGGTTGATGCCCCGCTCGCTTAATGACCTCGGAGGGTGCAAAGAAGCATGGATAACATCGCCAATCACAAGTTAAACTTACCCTGGAAGTTGCATTATCATCGATATAAACAAAGGTGGCGTGGATTTAATCAAATGAAACCATCGGGGCCAATATTTCAAGTGTTCCAGGTCGCAACCCCGAAGAACAATTGGATGACCCCGATCAAAGAGTACATCGGAAATGGAACCCTGCCCGATGATAAGGTTTTGGCTCGCCGCCTACAATTGAGAGCAACAAGGTACACTATCATCAATGACCAACTCTATAAGCGAAGTTTTTCACTATCTTTGCTAAAGTGTGTCACACACGGAGGAGGGCGAGATCATCTTGTAAAAAAATCCACGAGGAATTTATGGAAACCACACCGGGGACAAATCCCTAGTATACAAAAACGATCGACAAGGGTATTTTTTGTTGACTTTGAGGAGAGATGTGGTCTCGTATGCTAAAAAGTGTCATCGATGTCAACTCTACGCTCCGACCATCAAACATTCCCCCGAGGAACTTGTATCGATCTACAGCCCTTGGCCTTTCACAAAGTTGGGGATCGACCTTATTGGTTCTTTCCCAAAGGCCTCGGGTAGCTCAAAGTTCGCAATTGTAGCTGTGGATTACTTCACCAAGTGGGCGGAGGCAGAGCCTCTAGCCACGATTACCCAAGAGAAAGTCATCTGGATCATATGTAAAAACATCATTTGTCATTTCGGTTTACCACAGGCAATTGTCACGGACAATGGAAAGCAGTTCGACGGATACGAAATTGACGCTTTCTTCGAAAAATGGAAGATTGAGAAGTTGTTCTCTACACCCTACCATCCGCAGTCGAATGACCAAATGGAGGTGGTGACCAAAATAATCAAGCACACTCTAAAAATCTAACTCGAAAGATCGAAAGGGTTGTGGGCGCTGAAGATCCCAGATATCCTGTGGTCTTACCAGACTACCTTCCAAAATTCGACAGGCGAAACACCTTTTGCCCTAGCCTTTGGAATAGAAGCATTCATACCCGCCGAGATCGAGATACACACTCATCATACCTCGCAAACTATCACGGAGACCAACGATCAAGCTCTATCTCTCGAACTCGATCTCCTCAAAGAAAAAAGAATGAACGCCAACCTAAGATATGCGAACTACAAGCTGAAGTCAGAAAAATACTATAACTCGAAGGTCAAGATACGAAAATTCAAGATTGGCAATTTAGTCTTGCGAAAGATACTCGGCGTGCCAAAGGGTGTGTTTGGTCTGACCTGGGAAGGACCTCTAGGAATTTCAAGATGTCTGTCAAATGGGGCTTACGAGCTCGAAGACACCAAAGGCATTCCGGTGCAGTACCCATGGAATGTGACCTACCTCAAAAAATATTATCAGTAGCGTGAGAAATTTTAAGATCTTTTCTTTTGATGTATTTAATAACCTGAGTAAAAATGAAGTCAATTTCAATTCTTTATCCGAAAAATGTTGTCACGGTTTTTTACATTTAGGAACTTGGGGGGCCGGTCCCCGACCTCCCTCGAGGTCATTTTTGGGATAGATTCTCAAATGAAAATAAACTTTTAAAGACTATTGACAGGGGGATAAGGGTGCGACCTCCCATAAGGTCGCACTAACCAGACCTGATTGTCCTAAATCTTTAAAAGGAAATAAATTATCAAAAACAACCAAGTCGCTAAGTCAATAAGACGACAAGCCAAGAGAAACTGTGTATACCCAAGCCGAGAACACCAAAGGCAAGGCAAAGTTGCAAAGTCAATAAGACAACTACGTCGCATACAAATAAGATGACATAGCCAAGGGAGCAACACACTACTAAGTCGACCAAGGTCGCATACCGTCTCAAAGTCGACCAAACCAAAAATTTGCTAAGGCAAAAAGGCCACATACCATATCTAAGTCGACTAAGCCAAAAAATTCCAAAGGCAAATAGGTCTCAAGATCACCAACTAACAAACCAACTATTATGTTTTATAATTCAGGATCTTGAGTAGCAAGACAACCGATCTTAAAGTGTTCGCGCATACAAGATACATTCCGAAAAACACTCAAGTCATACGAACGACAAACAAGCATTCAGAAGAAAAGCAGGAAAATAAAGGAGCGATGTCAAAGAAACTAAGGGAGCAGTTCATTGATAAGGCCCGAAGGCAATGGAGTACAACGTGCCGTAGGCAAACGTTCATACAAAAGCCCCAAGGGCAAGCTAACAGACTTTGCAAAAAAGAAAAACCCCAAAGGGCAAACACAACGAAGGCCCGAAGGCCACTAACAGACTTTTTCAGAAGACAAGGAAATCAGCTCGGCGGAGCATCTGAGGTCCCCTCATTAGGGTTGGTCTACACATTTTTTTTGACCTCAGGAATCTCAACGCCAGCCTGATTCCCTTCACCACTTTTGTTTTTCTCTTCAACATTGCCGCCACCATCGACCTCACCATCACCACCACCATCCTGATCGCCCCCATCTCTTCATTTAACAAGCCGAGAAGTTCTTCGGGATCATAGAGATTGGTATCGCAAGGAAGAAAGCTGAAATCAACGCCGAAGGCAGCGAGATCTTTGATCGGAAGATCCTCCTTCTCTTGGACAGGGTTATTATGCATGTAGGAGACGAGCAACTCTTTCATCCCCATTCGAGCCCCCTCAAGGTTGCCAGCCTGATGGCACGCCCGAACAACATTGGAAAAGGAATGGATGTAGGCCATGTTGGAGGGATGTGTTGGAATTTAAAGGCACGTAAACACGTAATACATGCGCAGCGGAATTTAAAGTTCACCAACAACGAACAGTTAATTGCATAATTAAATACGAGTAAACGTAAATAGAATTCTTACAGCAATTCGTACACGGATTCCTCCACTATGGTATCCATGTAACAGTCGTTTACTAATCTGCACAGATATGCCAGCGTTGAATCCTCGAGATAAATTTGCTAGGAAAATTCTAACTTAGAGATTTTATAGAGAAAATATGAACTCACGTATTATGAATTCCCAAGAGCTCATATATATAGGAGAGACCCAACTTAAATCTTAAGCTAACCTTTATTAGGAAAAATCCCTAATAAAATAAATCTCTTAGATTTATTTCCTACATATAAATCTCTACGGATTTAAATTCCATATATGACAAATCTCTCCGATTTATTTCCATATATATTAAATCCTACAATAATATTCCAAATATTATTTTTGGGAATTCTTATTTAATTAAATCCAATTTAATTAAACATTAATAATAATTAATTCTAAATTAATCTATTATTAATTACTTCTCCATAAATTAAATATTAAATCTAATTTAACATTTAATCAACCAACTATAATTAGTAAACAACCATTACTTGTTGTGTGACCCATATGCCCTCATATATCGAGCGATTAGTCAAACTAACAGTCTTAATTGAACCCTAGACAATAAATCAGACATTCTCAATATATGAGGTAAGTTGCGAGGAAATGTGCAACTACCTGTAACTGAAACATGAGCTATTACGATTTCCTCCTTTCATTCACGAATACTCGATTAAGCCTTGAACATGATGAAGTGTCTATTCAAATAACTTAATCAATTTATCTCTAATCACTAATTGATCACTTATGTCACACTTGGCCACAAAGTCCAAGTTGACGTGCATTGACCAATGGCTTTGATCCAATTATGATGAGAAGATGAGTATTCTCTCTAAATCCACTTTGAGGAATGAATCCTTTTCTTGGCTCAACTACCACGCACATGCACTTCGTGATGAACCCAATCCAAGCCATATCTACCCATGGTTAGGGTGCAAGCGTTGGTCATGGTCAAAGTTCATCATCCCACACATGTCGTGCGTATTGACCTCAAGTCAAAGGAGTATCCCATCGCTCCCACTAACCGAGACACCCGTAGAAACATATAGTGGAACTACATCAAACGGTTTCTCGGATGGGTATACCAATACCCTTTAAGGTATTTGTGCATCCATCATGAGTTACCTAGTATCTCGTAGATCTTACTACACTCTCAAAGAGTATGATGCAGATCGCACACCAATCTCCATTGTATCATCAATATCCCATTCTTGATGATCCTCGATTGGGGCCATTTGAGAATCATGCTTAGGTCATCTGAGTTCTCACACGCTCAATGACAGCAGTGACTCAAGGGAACACAAATAAGAACAAATGCAAACAATCAAACATAATATTCTAATAGGTGCAACGCCATATATTTAATATTAAATAAACAATAATATTAAATCAATACTGAATATTATATGAGCATTATGTCCTTACAATGGATTGTCTCTAGGACACTAACACTAACACCATGATGGCGCTCCAACTTAACAGTGACAGGGTGCTCTTTAACCTCGACCTCCAAATGTCGGCATCGGTCCTCCACCTCGGCAGTCTTGTTCATGCTCTCCTTCAGTTTATTTTCCCAAAGTTCGAGAACTTTCTTTTGCTGACTCAAAGCTTTCTCCATTGCCGCTTTCTCCTTTTTCGCTTCCTTGAGCTTCTCCTCAGCAGACTTCTGAGCGGCCACGGCAGACTCTCTCTCCTTAGCATGCCTCTCCAGATCCTTCCTCATGGTCACGCAAGCCGCCTTAGCCATCTGGGCCTGCATCCTCGCCATCTCATATTGCTCCCGGCTCTTCTCGAAAAAGGCCAGCGAGCGGCATAGATGGGCAATCCCGGAGGTCATGTTCTCGGGGAAGTGCTGAGTCTGGGCCTTCTCGTGCAAAGTCTGGGTCCAGGATCTCGGGGCATCCTTAGCAATCCGCCGGAGATAGGCGGGTTGGGCATCATTGGCGGTGGGAGGTTGCGATCACAGATAATTGCGAGTGGCCTCACCTCGGAAAACCCTGTCGTCCAGCTTATACCTACAAGGTAACAATGCATAAGTATAAATATAAACGACGAACAAGAGAAATGATATGGAGGTCAAAAATTACCTTCGACGGAAGTCTGGACTCCAACCTAGAAAAGTGTCATCCCCGGCCTCACGATCTCGGTGGCTGGTAAGCTCGATGACCGTATCGGGTCCCGAAACCACCAATTTCCCACTCGGGGAGTTCCTTAAAGCATCCATGTCCACGGAGGCCCGGAGCTATTTCGGAGAGCTCCCTCCTGTTGGGGTTATACTTAAAAGTATGCTTTTACTTTGTATAACCAAACTGAATTTCTTATTTATTTTACTGAAATAAATTATTTATCACATGCTGCATTAAATATGAATGAATGTTATATATATTTATTGCATACCCGTTCGATAAAGTCAGTACGTGTTACGTTGTAGTTAATTTGGTGATACCAGATCACAGAAGATCAAATTAACAGTTCCTCGTAACTAAGTACAAATTCACAGCCCAGATGGAAATGACCAAGGCGATTTGATTTAGCTTCATCTCATTCTTATTCTTGGAAAAAACCAAGGCGATTGAAGAGCAAGTCTCCCCTTTTTGGGAAGCAGGAGTTGTCATTCAGTCAATCCATTATGAGAAATCAGATTTTGTTAAAGGTACATTCCGTTTTCATTAACATACTTCTATTTGGACCGTACGAAATTAAGAAGATGTTATTTTCTTTCTTTTCTTCCATCCCAGGTCTCGCCGGGATGAGAATAGAGGCAAAATACTTTCTTTTAGTCTCGTTCAGTTGTTTCTTCGACTCCTCCTTGCAAAGGCGGCTTTTCAAGCGGGCATCCTTTGCATGGACGAGCTTTGCCAGGCTGTTGTACCATTTCTTGGATCTTCGTTTCGGGCGGGTTTGGTGGGCAACCTCTGTTGCCCTCTCCTTCGGAGTCCCCTTTTCTTCATCTTCCACCCTATTCGGATGGTGAAGAGAACCGCCCAGGGGGCTCGCAGGGCTTTATCCATCAGCAGGCATCCACCCCCCCTGGTCAAGAAAAGCTCGAAATAGTGCTCATGGCACACATAGAAGACCATGCTAAAAAAGATAAGGTACTTGAGAAGTACCCCCAGTTGCCTTCCCTGCAGCTCAACTATAGGTACTTGGCCAAAATTTTTGTTATTTGTCAATTAGATGCGGATAGGAAAAGCGACGCAGAACTCGCCGATCTTGCAACTTGCATTCGAAATTATAAGAAGATCCGGGTTCTATTGGATTAATTTTTCGAAGATTCCTTTGGTGGGGAACACGATTAATTGATGGCCGCCGCTTTTTCTATCTAAGTCTGTACAACAACCTTAACCGCACAAGCCTGGCAGGGCCTACCTCCATCCCCAGAGGAGCCAGATGAGGTGGAAGCTTCACGCACGGTTTTGAAGCCGAGCCTTTCCAAAGAAATGGGGCCTAGGGACCGACACGATGATTGGTTTAGGTAGGGCGGCCGCCTACTACTTGGCACCTGTAGGGATTAGTGTGTGAGACCGCGATCCACAAAGCATGGGACTCACCCCTTACTTGGGAATAGAGAGGGAAACATAGCATGTCACAAGAGCGAGGCGAGGTTTGGAACCCTATCATGGGAGGGACGCCTCGCGAGCCGGGCTTTTAGAGATGAGGCCTTTTGGCGGCTAAGTAAATTTCGGGCAACAAACCACAGAATCGATGAAAAGTCCCTATGGAGTAAAGGGAAGCGTGTACGTTGTCACACTCCCCCGCCTTCCAAAGGTGCCTAGAGGGATTGGTCGACGCAGCAGAGCGACGACACAGGAGCGGATTCCCCACCGCGGGGGGCAGGAGACAGTCATCTCAAGGCGCATCATGACCTACAGCAACACCAGACACAGGAAGGCAACCCGATTGGGAGATAGAGGATCTATAGTATCCATGACCTCCCTGACTTCATATTCATCATTTTTAAAGTGGGGGAAGGGATCTTTTCTCGCAACGGAAAAAAAATGGAGCAGATTTGACTCGACACAACCAACGATACATCCAATACCAATGATCTCAGGTCTAGAATGCGTTGCTAGATCTCTCGCTTTAGAAAGCTATCTACAGCAACAACGAACGCGCCCCGACTTCCCTTTCATTACTTCTCTTCTTTCACGACAAGAGAACCGTCCGCGATCGGTCGAAGTGGTGGAAGGCCCCCCGAGTCAAAAGGAGAGCTTCAGAAACCTCTCTCAAAGAGATAGGATTCGGGATCCGAATCGGCAAGGAGAGTGAAGAGGCGGCTACTTTCCCACCACGGGAAAGCCTCTTCTTCTTCGGGTCTACATCAAAGCCCCAAAACAGAATCAAAGAGGATGGGTCAAGGGAGGTTTGGAACGAAACCGAGTGGATCTGCTGCAAAAGGAGCCTCCCGAGGTATGGCGCTTCATTGTGCCATCATTTCGATTCCCGACCGATTTTGGCACTAGTTAAATGGGGTTAATCACCCAGATCTTGAATCAACTAGTAGATCAAAGAACAAAGGGGCCCAATTCTTGTGTTTAATGTGAAGCTTGGCTTAGTCAAAAGCAATCGGCGATCTACTCAACTCGAAAGTAACGGCGCTAATCTCCCCGGTTTCTATGTTCGGTAGCTATACTAGTAGTCACAAGTTGGGCTATACGACGGGCTCACTTCAACATCAAAGTTATGTCCATACGTTTGGATATAGAAAAACCGAGCAAGTAGTAGGATTGGGTATACGCCGTAATGGCAATGCTTTGGTCTCTCACCGGATGGATCGAAAGGCATACGACAAAATGGTGAGGCGGATAGATCAAGCTTTCTATGGGGTAAGACCCTCATATCCGATAACAAGATGTTGATGACTCGAGATGGACGACCGGATCCAAGAACGGACGCTGACGAGCGACATCCTCCATAGCTCGATCTTTGTCTATCAATGAGAGTCATCACGCTAAAGCGCTTGATCTCTTTTCTCGAGCGTTGTGCTCTATTTCCGTAGTTCCCAACACTACCCTTGCTTGAGTGCTCTGCGCCGATTGCTTTCAACTATAGCTAGCTTTCAAAAAGAAGCCAAAAGAAATCCTCTTTCTTCGACCAACCGGGAAGTATGAAAACTATGGATTTGACTTTATACCCGTGGCGGTTGTTTCAAGAAAAAAAAGTCTATCATGTGGCTTTCTAATATCTAGCTTTTCCGGACCTTTCGAACCCCTCGAACTCCACGAACACCAAATAACACACTTAGGGCACCTACTACAAGCGAGGAGATCTCTTCATGCCCTCAAAAAGCTTCGAAGTCGCTATTCTCACGATTTAGATTTGACTTGGATTGGAGGACTCGTGTTTTTAAACCACTGGCATTCATATTAATGGGCGGAAATCTCCTTTAGATTTCTATATCCAATCGGTAAAATCATGATAAGTTCAAAGTTTCATAATGGGCGACCGAGATCTCATCCAATTTATGTGTTAAGCATGTAACAGGGTTTGTTTACTAATTATTTATTTGTTAAATGAGAAAAAAAACCCGACTTTACATCTCATTTCTTGAAATGCTTTACTTAAGAAATGACTTTCAAGTGAACCTCCAAAAGGAGATCCTATTAGTGAATCATCAAAATTTCCTGTGGTTTTGCTTTTGCAACTCTAAAATACGTTCAATTTGAGCATGCACGAGATAAGTAGAAGTCGGACACTTAGGCCTTTTGTTTAGCCCTCAACCGTAAAAAGAGAGGGCTTTTTGTTGTCCCCTGTATTTCATTTCAGACGGGAAATTCTTCCTCCCCGCAAAGGCTCGTGTGCTGTTGAAAGCCCCATACCCGCCACAGTTCTCTTGAAGAAAGACACAACACTAGACCAATACGGAATTATAGAATCTCGATCAGGGAAACGTCAGATGAACATCGAGGGTGGCATAACACGTAGGAAGGAAGTTCCGTCAAAATCATTGGCATTGGATTTTGGATTCGTGTGTACCCAGGGATCTCCATACTAGAAAGAATGTCTATTTAGAGCGACTCCTCTGGCTGTTTTGTTTAAAGTCTCTTTGTTTTCTGTCTTCTTCTTGCATAGAAGAATGCAACTCTTTCAAGAACTTGGATTGGAGTAGTAGGCGCTATGAAAAAAGGACAACTCTCGTGTACAACCAACTACGAATTCGTGCCGCGACAAGTTTCGGGCATTAGATATCATAGTAACGATTTGACTCCATCTTACCTTGTGTTTCAGGAGAAAGAAATTGATGGGTGTACGTCTAAGCCCGATGGTTGAGTCTTCCTCCTGCACTATCTATTGAGGAAGCGAGAGAGCGAGTGTTGGTTTAGCTACCGCTACCTTATAAGCAAGAATAAGTCTTCAGCTGTTTACTTCGTACAGTTTATGGAACAAGGAGTTGACTTTGCTAAGCTACTAGGGGAGCTGCTGAGTTCCTACTGGTGCAACGAGTGAACTTCTCTTTCAACTCAACTTAGTATATATAAGATAAAATGCAAGAAGGTGATTGAGAAGGAAGGGGCCAGTGACACCAGAAGGAATGGAATGAGTTGAGGAGTTCACCGGGGTAACTAATTCTTACTATACTATTAAAACGAGTACACTATGGAAAGATAGAGTATAGTCTCAGGACATGCCTTAGAGCTTAAATTTGTGTAAGGGTTGTTATGTCTGATTTAAACGTGTATAGGGATCAAATCATGGATAAGGTTTATGACTTTTATGTGGACAAGCCTGATTTGGTGAAACTGATTCGTGAAAAGGAAGAAGATGTTGTGAAAAAGAAGAAGGAGCAACAAATTCTTGCTGAAAATTGCAAAAAGAATCTTAGGCAAAGGCCACCCAAGAAGTAGTATTTTGTGACAAACTGATGGTTTCCTGCTTTTTTTTTTCATAAACTGATTTTTTTTTTTTGTGATATGTTGGGGGTTAAGATGGGGGTAATGTTTTCTGACAAAAACTGATCATCTGATAGGGTTGTCTTATGTTTTTATGTGGTGAATATTTTGTTGATAATGGTTTGGGGGCTAACAAATCTCATTTTTTGATGATAAGGTTTGGGTCAGGGGATGTTGGTAGCTAACAAGGTTGATTCCTTGTTAAAAAAAAAAACATATGATGTCTTTTGTTTTTATGTTTGTTGTGTTACTGTTTATAAGTGATATGTTTTTATGACCATTTTTTATATATATATATATTTTTTTTGCATCAGGGTGAAATCTTATCATTTAACAAACATGATCTATATACCTGCATGAAGATATATATGTTTGAATATGATTTTTTGTAGTATAGTAACATTTTTATAGTGACATAGTAACACACGCTTAAATGTCTCACCAGGAACAATCTTCTTACAATAAATATAATGTGTAATGAAGATTCTGGTGTAGTAACAAATTATTGAGGTAATTATCGTTTTTGTTTTGTGTTTTTTGGTAAATATGAAGTAATTTTCTTGTGTTGTGTTATGCAGTAACACACAATTTAAACATGTCATAACATATATGTATATGCTGCAGTAACACATGAATAACATAGGAAATTAACTGAGTAATATAGTAACACACATGTAAACATATGATAAAACATTCATCGTATATGGCTACACATGAATAAACTCTTGAAATTAAATGAAGTCATACATTAATACACATTTTAAACATGTGGTAACATATATATATGTTGCGGTAACACATGAATAATACAGGAAATTAATACAGTAACACACATGTAAACATGTGGTAACACATTCATCATATATGGCTACACATGAATAAACTCTAGAAATTAAATGAAGTCATACAGTAACACACATTTTATACATGTGGTAACATATATGTATATGCTGCTGTAATACATGAATAACATAGGAAATTACTTAATTAATACAGTAATACACATGTAAACATGTGGTAACACATTCATCATATACAACTACACATTAATAAACTCTAGAAATTAAATGAAGTCATACAGTAACATACATTTTAAGTGTGTGGTAACACTTATATATTCGGGGACACATGAATAAACACTAGAAATCAAATGAAGCTATACAGTAACACTTTTGTAAACATATGTTAACACAAATGTAAATACACAGGATACACATGAATAAACTTTAGGAATAAAATGAATCTATACAATAACAAACATTTTAAGTATGTGATAACACACACACACACACACATATATATATATATATATATATATATATATATATATATATATTGTTGGGATATTTTAGTTTTGATGAATTATGCCAAAACATTATCAACTTGTGTTATTGAAGCTAATTTACAGATAACAAGTTGAGGGGGAACGAGAGAACAAGTTGAGGGGGAACTCACGAAATCAGAAGAAGATGATCGAGATTAGATTTAGGTCGAGATTTAGACCGGACGAGATCGATGAAAGTTAGATGAGTTCCGAAAGTTAACGATGAGTTCTGCAAATCGGATGAGAAGAAAAAGCTAAACCCAAAGAAATCGGAAGGAGAGAGTCACCGATCGGATGACCGAATGCATTCTGATCGGATGATCGGAAGAATAGACGAGCCGATCTGGTGATCGGAAGAGCAAACAAATTTGATCCCGAGAAATCGACCCGGAAGATCGAAGAGAAGGTTGTAGATTAGAAGAGGAGCAGATTAGATCGATCAAGATCGACGCGGATCAAAGATCGATATGATAACCCCGATATGCTAACCTAATGTAATCGACTGATGCTATCCCGATATGTTGACTGAAGATGTGTTGATCCGATCACCGAAATGATCGATCGTGCAAGAAGAAATCGATAGCTCGAAATCAAGTGACCGAGGGTCAAGAAGTAAAAATTGACCTCGAGGGTCGATGTCCTGGTCGTAAGAGCCAACTCGCATGAGTGTCAAGATGCCCGGACGACAAAGTCCACTAAAGAGAAGTCTCATTGAATCAAGAAACCCGAGACTCGTGAGAAACCCAAGACTCAGAAAACCCAACCCGAGAAACTCAAGACTCAAAAACTCAAGACTCGTAAGAAACCTGAAGACTCAGAGAAACCTGAAGACTCAGAAGATCCTGAAGAATATAGCCGTTGGATTCAGCTGACGTGGACCAATAAGAGGAAGACAACCAAACCTGAAAAAGTCAGGAACTTCTGAGAATAGTATGGATTTGAATGTGATTCTCTCCAACGGTAACATTCAAATCCACACTATAAATACAAGGTCTTTCATCACTCTAAGGTGTGGAGAGTGTGGAGAATGTGGCAAAAGATGCTACAGAGCCAAGAGCCATATACTCAAGCATTCCCACCATAGAACACAAAACTGTAGACATACAAATACATCCATGAGTGTTCTAAAACCCAATCTAAGCAACCCACGATATATCCTAAGCTTAGAGAGATTTTCCCACCCTCAGCATTGAGGCTAAACAAATGTACGGGAAAATATCAACTTAGTTGGAGACACCAACCAAACCCAAACCCTATTGTTAGGTAGTTTGTGTGATTGTTGGAGTTGTAAAAGAGAGTAAGTTACAGAAAGTAGTCGACTAGAAAAACTCTAGAGAAGAAGTGAGTAAACTATCTTGGATAGTCAGAAAGCTTGTGTGTGTTTGAGTAAGTAAGTTGCAGAGTAGTTAGCCAGAAAACTCAAATGTAGAAGAAGTGAGTAAGCTACAGTGAGTTAGCCTGAAAGCTTGTAGGCGATCCCGTGAAGGGTGATAAGTCCCGATTGAAGGAATTTTCCTAGGAACAGGGAGAGTGGATGTAGGAGCTTGAGTCTCCGAACCACTATACTTTGTTGTGTTCTTTATTGTTTTATGTTCTTATCTTGTCATATGCATTAGGTTATAAGCAAAACACAACACATGATCTTAAAACGCAAAAAATTGGAATCACCATTCCTTCACCCCTGTTTTATATGCATTTCATGATTTTTTTTCCGCATTTCATGGGTTTTTCACCGGGACAGACACACACATATATATATATATATTGCAACACATGAATAAATAGTAGAAATTAAATGAATATATACAATAACACACATTTATATATGTGGTAACACATTTATTACATATGGTAACATATATGAATAAACACAAGAAATTTAATAAAGTTCTATAGTAACACAATGTAAACAAGTAGTAACACATATATGAGTATAGTTTAAGTATTAATCATACGGTCATATAGCAACACACATTTAACAGTTAACAAATTTAATAATAATCCATGATGTAACACAATTTTTTTTTTGTAGTATCATTTTCTGAACATGTAGTAGTTCAAGAATAATCCGATAGTAACACAAACATCTCAATAAGAATATATCAGAATAAATGAGGGTTTGGTGTCCTTGATCCCAATTCATTGGTCTTTGATCCTGATCCTTTTTCTGCTTCCATGCCTTTCTTCTTCTTCTTGTTCTTTTTGAAATGGTTTTTTATTCTTTGGCTTCTCCCCTTTGTTTTTGTGCGTTTAGGGTCTAGTATAGTTGTTTCTCGTGTAGAATCAACAGAAGTTTGTGGACTTTCTTCTGATGGTAAGGCTTTTATAGTTGTATAATCCTTGTTGTACCCTTCCTCCAATATCTTCCGTGCTTCCGGCTTCCTTTCACTTTCTATAATGAGGTTGTAACTCTTTGTTACCATCTCATGACGCCATGAAATGCAACTATCAGCTTACAAGCTTTCTTTTGTGCCTATGTTTCTGTTCCAAACTTCCAACTTTGCAGATTTAGTCCATATTTTCCTTATGTATAGTCCTGGTATTCTGTTCACATAATTTATATGTAGTACATATAAGCAATGGATGCATAGTAGACCACATTCTTCAAACTTTTTGCAAGTGCACTTGACAAACTTCATGGTAAAATCATAAGTGACTTTGTTCAACACACCATTTCTTATTACGTCATACACCATCGTTGTGTCCATAACCCTTTTAATCATTGAAGTGCATGAAATACTTCTTAGAAATTCTCGTTCAATTTTTTTGTAAAGAGAAAGTGTGTATATTTGTGCAGCGTGTTTCACCATTCCATGGATTTGTAGTGAAGATTCTGGCTCCACTGTTGTATTCTTGAAGTTATCTTGTGTTTCTGTTGCCCTCCATGCTTTTACTACTTTATTAAAAACACCCCAAAAATCTGTCAAGCTCGTCGTTTTGTTTGTTTTGAAAGAGATTGAATTGTTTGTACTCTCGCTCCTTTGGGAAGACAATAATCCTGCAGAGAAGAAGTTTTTGCTCAAAGCAGTGCACCACTTGTCTTTTAAATTGTAGATTCTTGTAAACCATGCTTAATTCTCTAAGTTATAACTTGTAATCATGTCCTTCCAACATCTCTCAAACTCCTCCTCTGTAGCACTTCTCGATAAGCATTTGGTAAATGATTTTTTGAATGTGTCATCACATTTCAGTTTTACAAATCTGCTCACTGCATTTTGTTGCAGGTGCCATAGACAGAGCCTGTATCTTGTTTCAGGGAAAACCTGAAACAGTACATATACAGCAACACAATTATAAATATATAGTATCATTATATTTGTTAATATAGTAACATATATTTTTTTAGTCAGACAATTATTTTTATAACCTTTTCTATTGCATTTGAAATTGCTTGATCCTGATCATTGAATATTGTTACTGGACCTTTTTCGCCCATTGATTTCTTAAACACTGTAAATAGCCACTCAAAAGTTTCTGTTTTCTCGTCTGATAAGAACGCACATCCAAATATCGTGTTCTTCCAATAATGGTTTATTCCAACAAATGGTGCACATATCAGATTGTATCCATTGGTTCTGTATGTTGTATCAAAGACCATCACATCACCAAATAAATCAAAATCCTCCTTCATCATTGAATCTCTCAAAAAAATATTATTCATCCTCCCCTCATCATTCATTTGAACCCTACAGTAACACAATTTTTCATATATTCATGAATTAAACATTTGAGTACCGTATATAAATAGCATATAGTAAAATAGGTTTAAAAAATGTTGTAGCACACCTGTAAAAGAACTAATTCTCTTCATCCTTTTGGTTTTGTATTAGATCCATGAAAGTTTTTGCATCTCCTCCTTCTATGTTCTTTATCTTTGTACGATGTACATAATTCAAGTGGTCTTTCATTGTGTGTCCTATTTGATCCTCACCTCCTGCATTCAATGCTAGATATATGTATGAATTAGATGGTCTTAATTCAGATGATGTCATTTTTGTGATAGCAATTGCTTTCCCCTCTTTGATTGCTCTTTCGGAACGGTGAAAATGATTCCATTCTCTTCATGTCAGTGGATGATTATGTTCTTGTATGTGTTTTACCACCTCATACTGTCCATCTTCAGTAAGTTTTACTCTCATTTGAGCTTTGCAATTGGTTCTAGTAATTCCACACCTTTTCCTCTTGAAACTTGTAATTTGCTCTTCATTTCTTGATCTCTTTTCACCAGTACAAGAGCATACAACACAGTTTGGATGTCAATACCCTGTTGCCATCTTTAGATAAAATCCCTGTTGATTTTCGAACACTAAATCCCATAGACCGTGCATGTTTACAGTATAGGTCATACATCAAGCATACTGTCCCTCTCTTCATCCCAATTAATGAACCACTGTATTCATCAAAATCAATGTTTCTTTCTTCATTTGTGCACTCTAAATCTGATGAATCTGCCTCCAGTTGTATAATGGGTGTATTGCCTGCATTGTTGTTCATGTAGTAACATTCATATTCGCATAGAGTAGAAAATTAACTACAGGTAGTAACACGCAACAAACACAATTAATGAAGTAACACTGATTTTTGCATACCTTAACAATTAAAAATTCATGAAGTAACACACTTTTTCCAATGCAGTAACAATCACACACATATTTTTTATTCAATATTATCATATGTTTTTCGAATAGAATTCTTTTCTAGCGTCCATTTTTCACAACATGTTTATGGTCTCTAGTAACATTGCGAAGGAGGTATACATTTTTTACCTGGCACTGATGAATTAGTTGATTCTGTTCGGGTTACTATCAAATTTTTAGAATTTTCCATGTTTTCTGAATTTTTTATTGTTTTTCTAGTGCTTTTCTTCCTGGTTTCTTCTTCGCGATTCGATCTGCGTTGTGTTTTTTATCTGCGTTTGTAATTTTTGAGTGTTAATTGCAGCGCAAGTTTTGGTTTCAGTGACGCCGCAATCTATTTTTTGATTTTGACCTATGAGATGCATTTTTCTTTTGTTTACCCATTTTGTTTTATCTGACCTGCGTGTTTTTGTCGGGTCCATAGGCGACCGAGTTTTCTTAGTATTTTCCCTTTTTAGTTTGGATTGCACATAAGATTAGTGTGCAATATTTCACACAAGTCTTTCTCTTATGATATTTAGTTAAAAATTGATGTTAATTTCTTCTTTTCTATGCAATTATCAGGTGATGATTATAAAAAAGAAAGAATAATATATTGAACTTGAAATTGAGAAGATTGTAGATGACATAGTCTTTGAGGTGTTGAGCCAAGAGATAGGATATATAAAAGGTCTTGGTTATGGCCCAAAGGCTTTAAGTAGACACAACTCATTGTAGAATTCTTCTAATCAATCTAAAGATGAACTAAAAGACACAAAAGAAGAGTTGCAACAGTATAAAGCTCAGGTTCAAGAACTCCAAACATACGTAACTTATTTGAAAAACAAGATGTCTACATAGCTCTATGTAACATGAAACTATCAATAAACTTATGGCTTTTTTGGCCGAGAAAGGGATGGAATTATATATATAATTGAATATTGTGTATGCCTTCTCCCTCAAACATGTATGTGAATTATCAATACATTTCCCACATTTTCTTATAGTAGTTCCAACGACAATCTAGATGCCCATTTTCTTACTAAATAGAACATCTGATGTGCAATTTCGAGTTACATATTGTCATGGTGGAATTTTATGTACAATGTTTGTAGAAAATTCACTTATCCTAAGCTTTCCATTGATTAGCTCATGCATCTTTTCATCCATTTTATTGTAGTTTATATTTATTTTAGGAATAGAAAGAGATGACGTGTGTGTTTTTTGGAATATTTGGCTTTGTGTTATGATTATTTATGTTTTTTCCTCTTGCAATTGAATCCAAACCAAAATTGCTAAAACTAATATAACCTTAACTTAAATATATTTGCATCTAAATAACTAATCGATTGAAGTTCAAAAGCACATACATTACATAAATTCCAAAAAAAAAAAAAATGCATGTACTATTCAAAAAATTTAAATAAGGGGAAAAGAAGAAGTGAGTATGAGCAAGGAGAGGGGCTCTGTAATTTAACTTTTAGTCTTAGAAGGTAAAAACCCTAGTTTTACACTTCTACTTGAACCCTACAAACATGTTTTTCTTTGCTAAACTTTTGAAAAAAAAAGTAGACCTGCGTCCGCCTCACCCATGGAGGGGTGCGCCCCGTGAGCCTTGCGCCTTAGGGCCTCGAATCCAAATTCTAGAATTTTGGCACTAATTTGGTAGCATTAATTTCAGCCCAATCGTGTATTAGTCTTGGGTCAATTTATTGTTTGGTGGATATGTGATAATATCATGAAGGCCCAAGACTAATGCTAGGTCCACCGCTATATATTGTTCCTCTTCGGCCTAATTATCGCATCAAATGTGAGGAGTTTATGTATCTTATTTAAACAGTAACACATACATTATTATGAAATTCCTATAATAACCCCGTCGCTTATAAACTGAGAGTACGCCGCTTCATTTCATTTCTCCCTCAAAATTTTCGTCTTCATTGCTCTCAGGCGAAAAAACTACTATTTAGCGATTTTAGGGTTTACATCATTGAAGATCTACTTGAAGACGAAATTGGGTATTATGTAATCATTTTTCCCCCCATATGTTTGCTTTATGTTTTGAAGATGGGTATTTCAATAGATTAGGAAGTTCTGTTGTGTTCATCATTTTTCTCGATCGCGTATGGCAGTGCGATTTTGGAAAATACTGCCATATCTTTGCGTTTAAAATTGTTTATGCATTGATATAAATGCATGTAGGTATTTCAACAGATTGGTGAAGCTTGGTTTTGTTTTGGGTTTTTCTCGAATGTGCAGGGCAGAGCGACAGTTTCTTGTTTATCGCAATGTGCCTTCGTTTATCTGATGGGTTCTTTGTGTTTTGATTTAAATGCATGTGGGTGAAACCATTTGTTTGTGCGTAATCTTTGTGTTCTGGTTAAATGAGAGTTTTTTATGTTTTGTAGTTCTAAAAATTGATGCACTTATGTTTTGTTTAACTTTTTTAGACATCATATTTGTTTCTGAAACTAATTTGTGATTTTTATGTTTCTGATATATCTAAAAATGTTGAAGTTATGTACAACTTAGGTGTTCTTTGTGTTTCTTATATAACTAATACGTGGTTGGTTGTTTTATGATCTGGTTGGTAGTTATTGCAATTAATGAATGAGACACAATGAAAACTGTAATTTGTGGTTTATTTGCGTATGTTCGTTTGAATGTCATATCTCGTGCAATAGGGATGATGTTGGTTTATGATCTTGTTTATACATGTCAACTTTGATAGTTTTGTATATTTTTTGTGTTGGTGGTACTAATTTCAGTTATATTTTGGTGGATCTAATTGGTTTATGATCTTGTTTACCCGTGTGAAATTTGATTTGGCTTGCAGATAGCATGGAACCCATCAACCCTCGAGCGTATAATCTACATGCTGGAATAGTTGAGGAGATGTCTTTAGGATGGACTGACCGTGAGGAAAATGAGTTGTTAGAGGGGATAGAGTTTTTCTTGCAGCGTATGCCTATAAAGAGTGCAACTATGTTTCACGAGATGATCGTTCAAGTAGCTCATTATCTAATTTTAACTCTACTGAAGAAGGCTAAAGTTGATATCATTCGGTGGAAGATTAGGCACTTAGTGGATACTTATAGACATTTCAAGTTGTTTCTATTTGAAATGCATGGCGTATCATTCAATTTCACCACAAATACGGCAAAGGTTGGTCCGAAGTATTGGAGGTGTACACAAAAGGTATTTGGCTAATTGTTTCATTATAACCATTAGTAATTATAGATGAATTTGTTTATCCACAATTAATAAACACTTTATATTGTAGGAATCTGAGCTTAAAGCGTATTTCCGCACTCATGGTTTTACTCTATAACAAATGTTGGTACGCCTTTGATTCCAAAAGTCTAGATCAATATGCAAGCTATATATAAGGTAAACAACATATAAGGCAACATTTGAATTCATGAGCTAAAAATCATGGACACGGAAGTAACCTATAATCAAAGCAACCTCGAGCATCCAGTGGAAGTATATGATTATCTTGATTATTAAAGATGCATTGCAGACTAGTATAGTGCGTAACTGCATATAGATGATGCTAATTTTTATTGGTAATAATTTATATTACAACATGAACATTATTATTTTAACATAAATAATACTACATTTTATAAAACGGTGTTAGATGTGTAACTATTGAGGTTATACGTGAAAGTATGTTTTTACTTTGTATAACCTATGTATTAAACATTTATTTACTGAAATAAATTATTTATCAATGTTGCTTTAAATATGATTGAATGATATATATTTATTGCAAACCATTCATAGAATAACACGTGTTACATTGTAGTTAACGTGGTAATACCAGATCATAGAAGATCACGTTAACAGTCCCTTGTAAACAAGTGCATGTTTCACAACTTAGATAGATCTGAACAATCTATTGGTAGAAGTTGATGTGTAAGGCTCAGATTGGCTTGTTTTGACCGAGAGATTACACTAGTGCATTTGATGTGCTGAAGCGGACCTACAGAGAGGATAAACTCATTCACACTAACTTATGGGATGAAGAGTTAGACCTCAGTGGTTGTTGATTTCTTAGTCTCTGTCACTTAATAAAGACTGTGTGCGATTAGTAATTATTATTTTGACTTATAATGGGAAGAGAATCACTGCGACTTTGATACCCTATATCTTGGGCAATAATATTAATTACATGACAGTTGCTAAATTAATACAGAGAATTGTGTGCTTGGAGAGACTTGCATGATTAGTCCCCTTGGTGGGCTCAGAACCTTTATCATACCAAATCTTGCAAGTGGAATTAATTTTTCGGTATGGATAATAATGTTGAGTTGTCCTTACTCCAAGGATAAATATATTAATTAATATAAAACTTTTCAGTGGCTTAATTAATTAATGGACAAAATAATCTTAAACACGGAAATAATAATCGAGAGTCATATTACCGTAATATGGGTTGAGATGGATAGTGCAATATTGTTGGTCCCGGTGTAAACGAGTCTTACACGTGTATGGGGGGGGAATACACGTGTTTCAGTAATTTTTAAAACTTTTCCCAATAATGAAATCAGTGGGTCAGGTTGTCCTAAGAAATTGCCCTGAGAAACACAAATTACCCTGAGTCAGATTCTACTGAGACAATGATTACGAGTTTTCAAGTTTCGATTACCGCCTAACCGATCCGAGGTTTTAACAGAGTCCTGAGAAGCTTGGATCAGTTAACTATCTTACTGAATATTCAGTTGAGTTTGTTCAGTTTGACAACTATCTGTTCTAGCTTATCAAGGGTGCGGAATGTGTATGCCCTAGGTTTATACTCGTTTTACTTTGCTGAAAATCTTTATCACTAAGTAAATCAGTGGTTAAGGCTGTGATTAGTTCAATGCAAACTCATTGGATTGATTCCAACTGAATATCAGAAAACTCAGTATGCTTTCAGTGAAAATATGCAACAGTTAACAATGCAAAGCAGAAAGCAAATAACACACCAAGTTATAGTGGTTCAGAGGCAAAGCTCCTACGTCCACTCTCTCTGATCCTCAGAGAAATTCCTTAACTTACTTCTACTACTACCTTAAGCTTTCAGACTGAACTCAACATCTTACTAACTTTCCACTATGAGTTTTTAGACTGAACTACTACAGCTTACTAACTCAAACACACACTAGCTTTCAGACTATCACAAACAGCTTACTAACTTCTTCTCCAGAGTTTTCAGGCTGAACTCAACTGCAGCTTACTAACTCTTTACAACTCTTACTTTCCAACAATCACACACTCAAACTACCTAAACAATAGGGTTTGGGGTTTGGTTGGTTTCCAACTAAGGTGAGATATGTTAGTGTTAATGTCCTAGAGACAATCTATTGTAAGGACATAATACTCGATGATATTCAGTTTGATTTAATATTATAGTTCGCTTAGTATTAATGTATGGCAATACACTTGTTTGAATATTATGTTAATGATTGTTTGCATTTGTTCATGCAAGTGTTCCCATGAGTCATTGCTATCATTGAGGTTGTGAGAACTCAGATGAACTAAGCATGATTCTCAAATAGCTCCGATCAAGGATCATCAAGAATGGGATATTGATGATACAATGGAGATTCGTGTGTGATCTGCATCATACTCTTAGAGAGTGTAGTAAGATCTCACTTACTACGAGATACTAGGTATCACATGATGGATGCACAAATACCTTAGAGGGTATTGGTATACCCATCCGAGAAACCGTTTGATGTATTTCAACTATATGTGTCTACGGGTGTCTCGGTTAGTGGGAGCAATGCGATACTCCTTTGACTTGAGGTCAATACGCACGACATGTGTGGAATGATGAACTTTGATCATGACCGACGCTTGCACCATGGGTAGATATGACTTGGATTGGGTTCATTACGAAGTACATGTGCGTGGTAGTTGAGCCAAGAATAGGATTCATTCCTCAAAGTGGATTTAGAGAGAATGCTCATATTCTCATCATAATTGGATCAAAGTCATCGGCCGATGCACGTCAACTTAGACTTTGTGGCTAAGTGTGACATACATGATCAATTAGTGATTTGAGATAAATTGATTAAGTTATTTGAATAGACACTTTATCATGTTCAAGGCATAATCGAGTCTTCGTGAATGAAAGGAGGAAATCATAATAGCCCATGTTTCAGTTACAGGTAGTTGCACGTTTCTCGCAACGTACCTAATATATTGAAAATGTCTGATTTATTGTCTAGGGTTCAATTAAGACCGTGTTTGACTAATCGCTCGATATATGAGGGCCTATGGGTCACACAACAAATAGTTCCCTTTTACGGATTATAGTTAGTTGATTAAATGTTAAATTGGATTTAATATTTAATTTATGGAGAATTAATTAATAATAGATTAATTTAGAATTAATTATTATTAATATTTAATTAAATTGGATTTAATTAAATTGGATTTAACTAAATAAGAATTTCTAATAATAACATATGGAATATTATTGTAGGATTTAACATATATGGAATCAAATCCGTAGAGATTTGATATACATGAGAATTAAATCCGTAAAGATTTTATATGTGGGAAATAAATCTAAGAGATTTATTTAAATAAAGATTAGGGATTTTTTCCTTATCTGGTTAGCTTAAGATTTAAGTTGAGCATCCCCCTATATATATGAGCTCTTGGGAATTCACAAACAACGTTAATTCATATTTTTTCATAAAATCTAGAATAGGAATTTTCATATCAAATTCCGTCTCAGATTCAACGCTGACAAATCTGTGCAAGTCCGTGAACGGGGATTACGTGGATACCATAGTAGAGAAATATGCGTACGATTTACTGTAAAAATTCTTTTATGTTTATACGTATTCAATTATGCAATTACGTGTTTGTTGTTGGTGAACTGTTTACTTCCACTGCGCGTGTATTACGTGTTTACGTGCCTCTAAATTTCAACAGTGGTATCAGAGCTCAGGCTCTTGATTAATTGCTTAAATTGATTAATTGGCTCGAAAATTTTGATTGCATAACATAATTAATTTTGTGGAGATAATTGCTTGAATTTCAAGTTTATTTGCCCGAATCTGTCAAATTATGTTGTTTGCCCAAATATACAATTGATTTTATTTAATTAATGGAATCAGTTTTGACGCAACCATCTGTGCGTTTTTCGGCCGCTATCTAATTCTCAGGGAATCGCCGGCGTTCCGCTGAAATAGCTTCAAGGCGGAGGCGATTTTCCCATCCGAAAGTCGCGCTCGTCGCCGTGTTCTTCGGGATGGTGCTGGGCACCGATTCATTGTCGAGAAGGCGACGACAGCGCGGCCGAATTTGGGATTACCGCCCGCCACTCATTCGGGATGGTGCTGGGCACCGATCCGCGGCCGAGAAGGGCGAGGCTGATCTGTGCAAACTTGCAGGGTGTCGGGTCGCCGGTTTCGATGCGCTGAAAATCAATGGACGGTTTGGAACCGCCATCGAGTATAGGCGGTCATGGGACGGCGGGTGGCGGCATCTGCGACGAACGGCAGAAGGCCTGTGTGCCCAAAACTTTATCTGCTATTTCACCTGTTCTAATTTGAATTGGGGCGTCAATGGCCAAGGGCCTGGTTTGAGAATTGGATTCTCACCAGGCCTTCTAAGCAAAAGGAGTTCTAATTGCAAATAAGTCCCCGACCTTTTTTTATTTCTAAAACATGATAAGGCCATGTTTGGCTGAATCTTATTTAAAATTATGAAATAGATAAGGGTTTGTTTGGCTGGACTTATATTTGATATAAATCCGTACTCTTCCAATGAGGTCGTTGAGTATGTGAAAATAATGGAGACAAAATAAACACTAAAGAAATGTCATGTTTATTTTGATTGCTTAATATTGATCATAGGAATTATGTGTTTTAATTCCCATTTTATTTTATTTCTCTTGATTAGTTGAAATATATGACTGTTATTGAGATGTGTTTTGGAAACAAACAAAATTGGCTAGGCCAAATTTTCTTGACTGACACCGAAACATGTGTTTGGTGCTAAGGCAAGAAAAGATTGAGTACGTGTTGGACACGTCTATCCCTGTTACCCCTGCAGCTGGTTCCTTGAGGCAGCTACGTTTGACGTAGCACCTCAGAAGAAGCATCAAAAGGATGCTTCCCAAGCTCAGTGTATGATGTTGCTCGGTATGACTCCCGAATTGCTTAAGGCAACATCATAAAATGGGTCCCTTCGAAATGCTCAAGCATCTGATGGATCTCTTTGATTCTGAATCTCGTTTTGAGATTTATGAAGGATCTATTCACAACGTGCTCAAGATTTTTGAGTTCACTATCACTAAGATGGTGTTCAAAAGAAGGAGCGGATAGATAAGGATGTGTGCCTCTACTATAAGTAGAATATGGCACTGGAAGAAGGAATATAAGGTTCTGGTTGCTAATAGGAAGGCACTAGGTGTTTCTGGCACTAGAACATGTATGTTTGTTATTAAGCTAGACATATCCACATATAGCGCTAACTGTTGGGTATTAGATACTGGATATGGCTCACACATTTGTACGAATATGAAGGGGCTCATGTGTCTTAGGGCAGTTAGGCCGGGTGAAGTCGTCTTACACGTGGAAACGGAGCAAGAGTTGCTACTGAACGTGTGAGACTTATGTGTTAGACTTACCCTTTAGTTTTAGATTAGAACTTAATGATTGTCATTTCGTTCTTCCTATTACTCGCAAAATTATTTTCATTCCCATGTTGGACATTGAGGGTTATTCCTTCCATTTTAGTGACAACAATTGTTACTTCACGTTGAATGGTGTGGTTTATGGGAATGTCCCTATGGTGAATGGTTTATACTTATTGCATTGTGGATATAATGTTCTTAATATACAAAATAAAACACTCAAACTTAGTAATCATGAAAACCCGACTTACTTGTGGCATTGTAGACTTGATCATGTAAACGAGAAAGGAATTGCAAGGTTAAGAAAGTTAGACTACTTAACCCCATTCGATTGTGAGTCTTATGGAGATTGTGAGTCTTCTCTCATGGGCAAGATGATCAACAAACCCTTTTCTGGGAAAGGGGTGCATGCCAAAGAAGTTCTAGAGTTGATCTACAACGATGTTTGTGGACCATTGTCCACTCTAGCTAGGGGTCACTTTAGATACTTCATCACTTTTACTAATGATTTCTCAAGATACGGATACGTGTATCTTATGAAGCACAAATTCGAATCTTTTGAGAAAATCAAAGAGTTTAAGGCTGAAGTAGAGAAGCAACTCGATAAGAGTATCAAGACTCTTCGATCAGATCAAAGATGTGAATACCTTAGCCATGAATTCATTGATTACTTGAAGTTACATGGAATCCAGTCACAATGGGCTCCTCCCGGAACACCTCAGATGAATGGTGTGTCCGAGAGGAGAAACCGAACCTTGTTAGACATGGTAAGGTCCATGATGAGCTTTTTCTCTCTTTAGACATTCTCATGGGGATACGCGTTACAAACCTCAATTTACATTCTGAATAGGATTCCATCTAAATCGGTTGAGCACGGGCCATATGAACTATGGTGTGGCAAGAAGCCAACTTTTACACATATCAAACATGGGGTTTCCCCGTGATTGTGAAAAGGATGCTTACCGACAAGTTGGAATCCAAAGGTGAAAATGGTTACTTTGTGGGATATCCTAAGGAAACTAAAGGATATTACTTCTATCTACCTGAGAAACAATCAGTGATTGTTTCTAGGCAGACCAAATTCCTCGAAGAAGACTATGTCATTAAGGAACAAGGTCGTAAGTTAATAGAACTTGAAGAAATTCAAGAACCACAAATTAACAAAGAGACTGAAATCTTGTCAAAGCAACATGACAAGGAATCAGTGGGAGCATTCAACAACTTTCACAGTGGGAGTCTTTCACTAGGTGATAGTCTTTCAGCCAGTGGAAGCGTAGTTGGAGTATGCTTGCTAGTGCAAGAACCTCCAAGTGGGCTGAATGAGAACATCATAGTTCAAACTCCCGCCCAAGAGGCATCTGAAAGTGTATCTCTTGAGGACTTTTCCGGACATTGATGAAATCGATGCACCGCAAAATTTTCACGATCAAAATGTACAGCCTGCACAACCACAGCTCCGTAAGTCAATTAAGAATCATAATCCACCCATTAGATATCGTTACCTCTTGGAGGAACTCGATAATGTGGACGTACCGGATAAGGACGATCCTAATACTTATTCTGAAGCAATATTTGTTGGTCCCGAAAAACCCGATTTAAAACTCGTAAAATCTCAATGGGAGGTGACTTAAATTTTTTATTTTTTTTTCGAATGTGTTATGCAGATTTGCTAAAGTATGTATGACAGTTAATATGAAAGCAAATAAGAACACACGTATTTTTATAGTGGTTCGGACAACTCGTCCTACATCCACTCTTCCCTTCATGGGGCACCAACTTAACCAACAGATGTTTACAAAGTTCTCACTCAAACGGGACTTATCACCCTCTAAGGGATCGCCTACCCTCCCTTTCGGGATTGCTTAGATGTTTACCGAGTTCTCACTCAAACGGGACTTATCACCCTCACGGGATCGCCTACCCTCCCTTTCGGGATTGCTAGATGTTTACCGAGTTCACAATCACCTACAAACTTAACCGACTGATTTGGGTAAGGTTTGTTTGGTTTCCAACTAGGTTGAGATTTTCCCTTACATTTGTTTAGCCTCAATGCTAAGGATGAGAAAATCTCTCTAAGCTTAGGATATAGCATTTGTGCTTAGATCTAGGGTAGAACACTTTTGAATATATGTGTGTATTTCTTGCTCTGTGTTCTATGAATGGAGTTGCTTGAATATTTGGCTTTAATTTCACTTTGCAGATCCTCCATTATCTTCTTTTGAAGATAGTGCAATGTATTTATAGTGTGGATTTAAATATTACCGTTGGAAAGTAATATTCAAATCCATACTAATAACTTCCAGCTTTTCTTTGTCCTTTTGCACTTTTCCTTGCAACTTTATGTCACATCAATATGTATGTTGTCATCTTCTCATTGGGCGACTTTTTGTGTGTCTAATCGGATCGATTTATTTCGTCTTATTCTTTATTCGACTCTTCCGATTAAGTCGTTTGATATGGTATCTTTGATTTACAGTCCGCAGAATATAGGTCCGTAGAACTGTCCGCAGATTGTCTCGATCCGGACAAAGACAAATAGACGATCAAGACAATATCAGTCAAAGAACATCCGGGTCAAGAACATCGTCACCAGATCGGGTCAAGAAGATCGTGTCACCAAGACTGGTCACCGATTCCGGGTCAAGAAGACGTCACCAGATCCGTCAAGAAGATCCGTCACCAGTCACCGATCAGTCACCAGACCGTCAAGAAGATCGCGTCACCAGATCGTCACCAGATCGTCACCAGAAAGATCAGTCAAGAAGATCAGTCACCAGACTGGTCAAGAACATCAGTCACCAGATCCGTCACCAGATCTCGTCACCAGATCTCGTCAAGAAGATCAAGTCACCAGATCGTCAAGAAGATCAGTCACCAGACTCGTCAAGAATATCAGTCACCAGATCCGTCACCAGATCAGTCACCCGATCCGTCAAGAGATCAGTCACCAGACTGGTCAAGAACATCAGTCACCAGATTCATAAATCGTGATCACCGGGCCGTGATCGCGATCGATCAACATTTTCTTCTAAAAATTAAAGATGTTTCTTCTTGTTCAAATTTCATCGGTTTACTTTAACTCATCCTACTCATCCGATCTCGATCAACCTCGTCTGCAGCCTCGTCTGATCTCGATCATCTTCGTCTGATTTCTTGAGTTCCCCCTCAATTTGTTCTCTCGTTCTCCCTCAACTTGTTCTCTCGTTCTCCCTCAACTTGTTATCTGTAGATTAGCTTCAAAAATACAAGTTGATAATGTTTTGGCATAATTTATCAAAACTAAAATATCCCAACAATATTAGATATTGGTTCAGGGAAGTGGCATGAAGCCATGAAATTTGAGATGGACTCGATGTAAACCAATAAAGTCTAGGACTTGGTTGAGTTGCCTAAAGGGGTTAGACCCATATATTACAAATGGGTCCTCAAGTGAGAGACCGATACAAATGGCAAAGTACAAACCTACTGATAGGCCCCGGTGGAAAACCCATGAAATGCGGAATAATCATGAAATGCATATAAAAACAGGGGTGAAGGAATGGTGATTCCAGATTTTTGCGTTTTAAGCTCATGTGTTGTGTTTTGCTTATGATCGAATGCATATGACAAGATAAGAACGAAAAGCAATAAAGAACACAACAAAGTATAGTGGTTCGGAGACTCAAGCTCCTACATCCACTCTCCCTGTTCCTAGGGAAATTCCTTCAAACGGGACTTATCACCCTCCACGGGATTGCCTATAAGCTTTCTGACTATCCAAGATAGTTTACTCACTTCTTCTACATTTGAGCTTTCTGACTACCTCTGTAGTTTACTTACTCAATCACACACAAGCTTTCTGACTATCCAAGATAATTTACTCACTTCTTCTCTAGAGTTTTCTGGCTGACTACTCTGCAGCTTACTCACTCTTTACAACTCCAACAATCACACAAAACTACCTAACAATAGTGTTTGGGTTTGGTTGGTGTCTCCAACTAGGTTGAGATTTTCCCTTACATTTGTTTAACCTCAATGCTAAGGTTGGAAAAATCTCTCTAAGCTTAGGATATATCTTGGGTTGCTTAGATTGGGTTCTAGAACACTCTTTGAATATATGTGTATATCTACAGACTTGTGTTCTATGGTGGGAATGCTTGAATATAAGGCTCTTGGCTCAGAAATCTCTTTTTCATATTCTCCACACTTAATTTGATGGAAGATCTTGTATTTATAGTGTGGATTTGAATGTTACCGTTGGAGAGAATCACATTCAAATCCATATTATTCTTTTTAAGTTCTGCAGCTTTTTCAGGCTGGTTGTCTTCCTCTCATTGGTCCACGTTAGCTGGATTCCAACGGCTATATTCCTCAGTTTCTTTGCCTCAGAACATTGAGTTATCTTGAGCATTCAAGACATTATGAAGTCTTCGATGAATTATTGTGCCTTCAAGATCCTTTGTCTTCGATCTTGATATCTTCGGTCTTACGAGTCTTGGAGATATCTTGATTGATATCTTGAGTCTTGATTCTCGATTTCACTTTGAGTCTTGATTTCCATTTCACTTTTGAGTCTTGATTTCTCATTTCATCTTGAGTCTTGATTTCTCGGTTTCATCTTCGAGTCTTGATTCTCGGTCTCATCTTGAGTCTTGATTCTCGATTTCCTAATCGAGTCTTTCGATTTCGATTTCATCGAGTCTTGAAAACTTCGGTTTCATCTCAAAACTTCAGCTTGAAACTTATCTTGAGTCTTCGAATCTAACTGATCTATATCTGCTGACTATACATTGTGCAGATAACATCCTGAACACTCTAAAACTGAGTCCTGACTCATCTATCAAGATTATCCTGAACATGTCATACTCAGGGGTTTTTGGATCTAATCAAAATCTTCTTTATTAAATTCATTTCCCAACAATTTCCCTTTTGATGATGCCAAAACCATCTTGTTACAAAAACACTTAACCTATACTCAGGTTTCAGTTTTTCCTATTACAATACAAGAATGGTATATTTCTCAACAATTTCACAATAAATCTCCTAACAATTTCACAACACATCATAAGGCATATCAAAATATAAAGACATGTAAAAAGATAATGAGGTATTATCTTTGAGCAAAAAGATAAAGTTTCATTGATTGTATGATATCGATTCTGACATCTGATGAACTTATCAAAAGTAAAGACAAAAAACATAAAAAATTACAAGAGTCTTCATCTTGGTCTTGATCTTCTTTTTGATCTTCACTCGGCTCTGGCCTCGGAGTCTATCTCGAGCCTCGGTGTCTTCAAAGACATACTTTGAGTCTCGTGTTTCTTGATTCAATGGACCTTATCTTCGATCAGCATATTATTTGTAGGTCCCGAATCAGGTTTGTGAGGGCGTAAGTCTAGAGGGAGGTGAATAAACTTCAAAAACTTTTGTACAAATCAAAGTGAGGGCGATTAACCCGATCAGAGTCGAGTGAATCGGTTTGGGGGATAAACAACTTCTTGATCGCTGAAGGCAGATCGATTCGAACTATCGATTTAACTGATGTGTGCGGAAGCTTAAGTTTTACCCGTGAAAACCAGTTTTGATAAATCGATTCCAAGGTTAATCTTTTAATCGGTTTGGATCAAGTGTCACGTTTGATCGATCGAAGCTTGGTGCTAACTGATCTCAACTTGGAATATGTATCTTGCGCTTTAAAGGGTTGTGTGCGATTGTGTGTCGTTAATCAAAGGTAAAAGGCACACAAGATTTATAGTGGTTCGGACAAACCAGGTCCCACGCCCACTCTTCCCTATCACAAGGGGCACCTACTTAACCAACCGGACTTAGTTTTATGTGTTAGTCCAACACAAGATAATCGACTAGATGTTTAAAGAGTTCACACTCAACCGATCCTGAGATCGTAACTAGAAACCCTAGTGCGAAATCTTGCTAAACAACTTAACCTAACTTGGGGTTTGGTAAGATTGTTTTGGTTCCAACTATGAAATCTTTTCTTGCATATAAGCGACTAACAAACAGATGAAAAGATTTATATGCTAAGAACTTATGGGATGAACACTTAATAAAAATAATCTTCTTGATCGTGTTCTTGTGCGGAAATCAAATTAGCTTGAGCTTCTTGATTGTTCGGGTTTCCATTTTTTTTTTTTTTTCTCTAAAGTGTAATCCCATATATATAGACCTTGAAATCAAAGAGCCGTTGGAGAGCAATTTGAATTTCAGCTATATTTGGTAGACTTGGCAGCTTGATGTGACGAAGCCGGAACGGCATGGCCAAAAGCGTGAATTTGTACTTTGTAGCCAAGTCTGAGAGAGGTAGCATCGAAATCCCACAATTGCGGCTCGATCATACGTGTCTTGTTCTTATTGATAGCGCACTCACTTTTCGTGAGTTGTTCTTCCAACTAAGCTTGACATTCTTCTTGTTCAGATCATAGACGTATGATTAGGTGAAACATCAGATTTCACTGGTGGTGACCGATCGATCTGGAATCGATCGATCTACTGATGGAGTCTTCTCGCTTTGGTTGACTTAGCTTCAACTAGCAGACTCGGCTGATGTAGGTCTTCTGGTCTGATCTTCTGGAAGTCATCTGATCTTCAAGTATTCTGAGTTTGAGCTTCATGACTTCAGCTGAGATATCTGACTAGATCAGATCAATCTGATCTTCTGTTCTTTTCTAGCATTCTGGCCTGTCGGATATCAGCTGTTCTTTGAGTCTTCAGATCTGACCTATACATATTGAGTTCCCCCTCAATATGTGACCTATCTATTACATCAGTTGTTCTATACAGTAATTATCAACTGGTCTCCTATAGCGGGTAATATAAACATCAGTCAGCTAACAGGTCTGACGGTCCTATTACATGTGTTTTTGGAACTTTCATCAAAACTATAAATTTCCCAACACTGACACTCAGGCTGACTGAGTTTAGTTTCTTCTGACTTCAGACATCCTGACCCTCAGGTCTCTTTTTCTCAGATTACTTTTACACAGGCTATCTGATTTCTTCTTTGCCTGATGTGATCAGCTCGACTGATCAGATCAACACCTCTTCAGATCAACATATCAGGATAACATCTGGTAAGTACATCATATCAGGTTATCATATCTGATCTCGATCACGTCTGATCTCGATCAGTCTCATCTGCTCATCTTCATATCTAATCTCGATCACGTCTGATCTTGATCAGTCTTATCTGCTCATCATTTGGCTTGCAACCTTCTCTTCTGATTTGCTGGCTTTAGCTTTTCTTCACTTTTGAAAATATTGCACAGCTCACCAGTTTAACTCCGAACTCATCTAACTCATTTGATCTTGATCAGTCTCGTCTGCAGCCTCGTCTGATCTCGATCATCTACTTCTGATTCCGTGAGTTCCCCCTCAATTTGTTCTCTCGTTCCCCCTCAACTTGTTATCTGTAAATTAGCTTGAATAACACAAGTTAATAATGTTTTGGCATAGTTCATCAAAACTAAAATATCCCAACAAGGACGCCAAAACATTAAAATATATGCATTTTTAAAGAAACGGGTTTTCCTTTAAAAAGACCAGTTCAGGTGGTCACTCTGAAATTAGTGAACCTTTTGAACTCCTGCTCTGATACCAATTGATAGGCCCCGGTGGAAAACCCATGAAATGCGGAATAATCATGAAATGCATATAAAAACAGGGGTGAAGGAATGGTGATTCCAGATTTTTGCGTTTTAAGCTCATGTGTTGTGTTTTGCTTATGATCGAATGCATATGACAAGATAAGAACGTAAAGCAGTAAAGAACACAACAAAGTATAGTGGTTCGGAGACTCAAGCTCCTACATCCACTCTCCATGTTCCTAGGGAAATTCCTTCAAACGGGACTTATCACCCTCCACGAGATTGCCTATAAGCTTTCTGACTATCCAAGATAGTTTACTCACTTCTTCTACATTTGAGCTTTCTGACTACCTCTGTAGTTTACTTACTCAAACACACACAAGCTTTCTGACTATCCAAGATAGTTTACTCACTTCTTCTCTAGAGTTTTCTGGCTGACTACTCTGCAGCTTACTCACTCTTTACAACTCCAACAATCACACAAACTACCTAACAATAGGGTTTGGGTTTGGTTGGTGTCTCCAACTAGGTTGAGATTTTCCCTTACATTTGTTTAGCTCAATGCTAAGGTTGGGAAAGTCTCTCTAAGCTTAGGATATATCTTGGGTTGCTTAGATTGGGATATACTGATTGATATACTTAGTCTTTATGTTGAGTCTTGATTTCTCGGTTTCATCTTGAGTCTTGATTTCTCGATTTCATCTGAGTCTTGATTCTCGGTCTCATCTTGAGTCTTGATTCTCGGTTTCTGCTTGAAGTCTTTTCGGTTTCTCGTTTCTGCTTGAGTCTTGAAAACTTCAGTTTCATACTGAAACTTCAGTTTCTTCAGAAACTTACTGAGTCTTCAGAATCTTCAGAATCTAACCTGATCTATATCTGCTGACTATACATTGTGTAGATAACATCCTGAACACTCTAAAACTGAATCCTGACTCATCTATCAAGATTATCCTGAACATGTCATACTCAGAGGTTTTGGGATCTAATCAAAATCTTCTCTATTAAATTCATTTCCCAACACCTACAAAGTTAGGTTGGTGGCGAAGGGTTATAGTCAACGCGAAGGCATTGACTATGATAAAACTTTCTCACCAGTTGCAGAGATCAAGTCCATTCGAATTTTACTTGCGATAGCAGCACACTATGATTATGAGATTTGGTAGATGGATGTCAAAACACTTTCCTCAATGGAAACATTGATAAGGAAGCGTTTATGACTCAACTGGAAGGTTTTATATCTAAGCCAAATTCTAAATCTAGTATGCAAGCTAAAGAGATCCGTTTATGGATTGAAGCAAGCTTCTAGGAGTTGGAATATCCGAGTTCATGAAGCTGTCAAGTTTTGACTTCATCAGAAATTTGGAAGATCCTTGCGTTTATCGTAAATGCAGCGGGAAGAATATTGTTTTCATAATCATGTATGTCGATGACATATTGATTTTGCGAAACAATGTCCCGTTAATGCAGTCCGTTGAAGATTGGTAGTCAAGGACCTTCATGATGAAGGATATTTATGAAGCCTGCTACATCTTAGGGATCAAGATCCACATGGATAGATCCAAGAGGATGTTGAGGCTGTCACAGTCCACCTATGTAGACAAGGTGTTGAAGCGTTTTACGATAGAGAACTCTAAGTGAGGGTCTCTACTGGTAAATAATTGGATAAAGCTGTCAAAGAAGGATTGTCCTTCTGTTGAAGCTGATATCAAGCACATGAAGGATGTCCCATATGCATATGCAATTGGGTCAATCGTGTACGCCATAACTTGCATTAGGTCAAATGTGGCCTACACTATCAACACCACTGGTAGATACCAACAAAATCCGGGTGAGTCTCACTGGATTGCTGTCAAGACCATTCTGAAGTATCTTAGACGAACTAAAGAATGTTTCCTTGTCTATGGTGAATAGTCAGAACTAGTAGTGACTGGTTAAGCTGACACAAGTTTCCAATCCGACTGTGATGTTTACAAATCACAGTCAGGTTACGTTTCACTCTCAATGATAGGGCGGTCAGTTGGAATAGTTCCAAGCAAGAGACGACCGTAAATTCAACAATCGAAGCTGAGTACATTGCTGTATCAAAAGCCTCAAGAAGGTTATCTGGATTTTACAGTTCTTAAGAGAACTAGGGGTAGTTCTGAGTGCTAATTTTCTAATAAACTTGTATTGAGACAACGTTGGTTCGATTGTGCAAACAAAGGAACCGAGATCTACAAGCAGTATCAGACTTATCATTTGATCCGATAGATCATAACGATAGGAAAAATATAATTAAAATGTATTCCCACATATTTAATTTGGCAGATCTTTTCACCATAACACTGAGTGTTCATGTACACACTAGACATTTGATGGTCTGCAGGGTTGTACATGTAGGTGATTGACTCTAGTCCAAGCGGGAGATTGTTAGTGTTAGTGTCTCCTGTAGACAATCTATTGTAAGGACATAATACTTTCGATGATATTCAATTTGATTTAATATTATAGTTAAAAATAATATTAATGTATGGCAATACACTTGTTTGAATATTATGTTTGATTGTTTGCATTTATTCATGCAAGTGTTCCCATGAGTCATTGTTGTCATTGAGGTTATGAGAACTCAGATGAACTAAGCATGATTCTCAAATAATTTCGATCGAGGATCATCAACAATGGGATATTGATGATCTGATGGAGATTGGTGTGAGATCTGATCATACTTCTTTGAGAGTGTAGTAAGATCTCACTTACTAGAGATACTTAGGTATCTCATGATGGATGCACAAATACCTTAGAGTGTATTGGTATACCCATCCGAGAAACCGTTTGATGTATTTCAACTATATGTGTCTACGAGTGTTTCGGTTAGTGGGAGCGATGCGATACTCCTTTGACTTGAGGTCAACACGCACGGGATGTGTGGGATGATAAACTTTGACCATGACCGACGCTTGCCCTAACCATGGGTAGATATGGCTTGATTGAGTTCATCACGAAGTCATTAATGCGTCGTAGTTGGCCAAAGAATATGATTCATTCCTCAAAGTGGATTTAGAGAGAATGCTTATCTTCTCATCATAATTGGATCAAAAGTCATTTGTCGATGCACGTCAACTTAGACTTTGTGGCTAAGTGTGACATACATGATCAATTAGTGATTTGAGATAAATTGATTAAGTTATTTGAATAGACACTTCATCCTGTTCAAGACTTAATCGAGTATTCGTGAATGAAAGGAGGAAATCGTAATAGCCCATGTTTTCAGATTCTGAGTAGTTGCACGTTTCTACAACGCGTCTTTCATGTATTGAGAATGTCTCGATTTATTATGCTGGGTTCAATTAAGACCAGATTAGTTTACTAATCGCCGATATATGAGGGCTATGGGCACACAACAAATGTAGTTCCTTTACGGATTATAGTTGGTTGATTAAATGTTAAATTGGATTTAATATTTAATTTATGGAGAATTAATTAATAATAGATTAATTTAGAATTAATTATTATTAATATTTAATTAAATTGGATTTAATTAAATAAGAATTCTTAATAATAACCTATGGAATATTATTGTAGGATTTAATATATATGGAATCAAATCCATAGAGATTTGATATACATGGGAATTAAATCCGTAGAGATTTTATATGTTTGAAATAAATCTAAGAAATTTATTTAAATAAAAATTAGAGATTTTATTTCCTAATCAGGTTAAACAAGATTTAAAATTTGGGTCTCTCCATATATACGGAAATTTCTTGGGATTCACAAAACAACGTTAATTCATATTTCTCCATAAAATCAGAATATGAATTTTCATAGCAAATCGGCCTCAGATTCAACGACAAATCTATCTAAGTCCGTGAATCGGGGATTACGTTGATCTGTAAGAGAAATATCGTCACGATTTCTTCAGAAAATTTCTTTTATGTTTATACGTATTCAATTATGCAATTACGTGATCGTTGTTGGTGAACTGTTTACTTCCACTGCGCATGTATTACGTGTTTACGTGCCTCTAAATTTCAACAGTGGTATCAGAGTTCAGGCTCTTGATTAATTGCTTAAATTGATTAATTGGCTCGAAAATTTTGATTGCACAACATAATTAATTTTGTGGAGATAATTGCTTGAATTTCAAGTTTATTTGCCCGAATCTGTCAAATTATGTTGTTTGCCCAAATATACAATTGATTTTATTTAATTAATGGAATCAGTTTTGACGCAACCATCTGTGCGTTTTTCGGCCGCTATCTAATTCTCAGGGAATCGCCGGCGATCCGCTGAAATAGCTTCAAGGCGGAGGCGATTTTCCCCTCCGAAAGTCGCGCTCGTCGCCGTGTTTTTCGGGGTGGTGCTGGGCACCGATTCATTGTCGAGAAGGCGACGACAGCGCGGCCGAATTTGGGATTACCGCCCGCCACTCATTCGGGATGGTGCTGGGCACCGATTCGCGGCCGAGAAGGGCGAGGCTGATCTGTGCAAACTTGCAGGGTGTCGGGTCGCCGGTTTCGATGCGCTGAAAATCAATGGACGGTTTGGAACCGCCATCGAGTATAGGCGGTCATCGGACGGCGGGTGGCGGCATCTGCGACGAACGGCAGAAGGCCTGTGTGCCCAAAACTTTATCTGCTATTTCACCTGTTCTAATTTGAATTGGGGCGTCAATGGCCAAGGGCCTGGTTTGAGAATTGGATTCTCACCAGGCCCTTCTAAGCAAAAGGAGTTCTAATTGCAAATAAGCCCCCGACCTTTTTTTATTTCTAAAACTTGATAAGGCCATGTTTGGCTGAATCATATTTAAAATTATGAAATAGATAAGGGCTTGTTTGGCTGGACTTATTTTATGTTAATAAGATTAATATTTTGGGCAAAAATAATTGAAAGACTATAGAGATGACCGAAAGCTTAGAGCTCATTGGTATTTCTAATTTTAGCATTATTTTGCCTACGGATAATTAATTGAACATATTTATTTGATTTACATGTTGATTTAAAATAAATTGTTTGCATGTGCTAAATATTTATTGAATATTTTACACGTGCTATTTAATGAGAACTTGTTTGGTTGCTCCCTACTTGTATAACTATTTATGTGAAATTAATATTTACATTATTAGTTATAGTCCGCATTATAACTACTTGGGTAGGCGGCGCCCAATATTTGTCGGACCGTATTAAACGTTTGGGTAGACGGCGCCCATATAAATGTTAGTCCGTGTAAATCATGTTTGGGTAGGTGGCGCCCAATAATTGCTCAAATGTGATGTAGATTAACATGTTGGATCTCGATTAAACAATTAATACCCCGCCTTTAAAACGTTCCTCACTAAAATATAGTTTTTCAATAAATTGAAACGATGTCTTCCATCAAAATTAAAAGTAAACCGGGGATTTCGTTCCAATGGGTATTTAAGACCAAAGTCTTTTGCTCGGATCTACATTCAACGGGACTTTTATAGGGACACGTAGTGTCGCCGCTTGATGGTTGTAAACCAACTAAACTTTGTTTCACCAGGCAAAGCAGAGAAACGAAAGTTAAGGGACATCCGATTAAACTGGTTTAATCAACTAGGAATTGCAAATTTTGCAATTAGTTTGGAGACCTACCAGTTATGCTATTGTGATATTCAGCCAAAGCAGGGATCATGATAGTAGGAATGTGGATCTAGTCCATTACAATTTATATTTGATATAAATTCGTACTCTTCCAATGAGGTCGTTGAGTATGTGAAAATAATGGAGACAAAATAAACACTAAAGAAATGCCATGTTTATTTTGATTGCTGAATATTGATCATAGGGATTATGTGTTTTAATTCCCATTTTATTTTACTTCTCTTGGTTAGTTGAAATATATGACTGTTATTGAGATGTGTTTTGGAAACAAACAAAATTGGCTAGGCCAAATTTTCTTGACTGACACCGAAACATGTGTTTGGTGCTAAGGCAAGAAAAGATTGAGTACGTGTTGGACACGTCTATCCCTGTTACCCCTGCAGCTGGTTCCTTGAGGCAGCTACGTTTGACGTAGCATCTCAGAAGAAGCATCAAAAGGATGCTTCCCAAGCTCAGTGTATGATGTTGCTAGGCATGACTCCCGAATTGCTTAAGGCAACATCATAAAATGGGTCCCTTCGAAATGCTCAAGCATCTGAAGGATCTCTTTGATTCTGAATCTCGTTTTGAGATTTATGAAGTGATGAGTGATCTGTTCAGATGCCGGTTAGCTAAAGAAGAGAAGATTTCACCTCATGTTCTTAAGATGATAGGCCTAATTGATAAACTTGGTATTTAGGCTTTGAGCTAAAATACCAACATTTTCATTTATGCTATCCTCCAGTAGCTCTCGGATTCATAATTTAGCTTCATTGTGAACTACAATATGAATAAGACGGATGCGACCATGCCTGAACTTCACAACGTGCTCAAGATTTTTGAGTTCACTATCACTAAGATGGTGTTCAAAAGAAGGAGCAGGTAGATAAGGATGTGTGCCTTTACTATAAGTAGAAGATGGCACTGGAAGAAGGACTATAAGGTTCTGGTTGCTAATAGGAAGGCACTGGGTGTTTCTGGCACTAGAACATGTATGTTTGTTATTAAGGTAGATATATCCACAAATAGCGCTAACTGTTGGGTATTAGATACCGGATATGGCTCACACATTTGTACGAATGTGAAGGGGCTCATGTGTCTTAGGGCAGTTAGGCCGGGTGAAGTCGTCTTACACGTGGAAACTGAGCAAGAGTTGCTACTGAACGTGTGAGACTTATGTGTTAGACTTACCCTTTAGTTTTAGATTAGAACTTAATGATTGTCATTTCGTTCTTCCTATTACTCGCAAAATTATTTTCATTCCCATGTTGGACATTGAGGGTTATTCCTTCCATTTTAGTGATAACAATTGTTACTTCACGTTGAATGGTGTGGTTTATGGGAATGCCCCTATGGTGAATGGTTTATACTTATTGCATTGTGGATATAATGTTCTTAATATACAAAATAAAACACTCAAACTTAGTAATCATGAAAACCCGACTTACTTGTGGCATTGTAGACTTGATAATGTAAATGAGAAAGGAATTGCAAGGTTAAGAAAGTTAGACTACTTAACCCCATTCGACTGTGAGTCTTATGGATATTGTGAGTCTTATCTCATGGGCAAGATGATCAACAAACCCTTTTCTGGGAAAGGGGTGCATGCCAAAGAAGTTCTAGAGTTGATCTACAACGATGTTTGTGGACCATTGTCCACTCTAGCTAGGGGTCACTTCGGATACTTCATCACTTTTACTGATGATTTCTTAAGATACGGATACGTGTATCTTATGAAGCACAAATTCGAATCTTTTGAGAAAATCAAAGAGTTTAAGGCTGAAGTAGAGAAGCAACTCGATAAGAGTATCAAGACTCTTCGATCAGATCGAAGATGTGAATACCTTAGCCATGAATTCATTGATTACTTGAAGTTACATGGAATCCAATCAAAATGGACTCCTCCCAGAACACCTCAGATGAATGGTGTGTCCGAGAGGAGAAACCGAACCTTGTTAGACATGGTAAGGTCCATGATGAGCTTTTTCTCTCTTTAGACATTCTCATGGGGATATGCGTCACAAACCTCAATTTACATTCTGAATAGGATTCCATATAAATCGGTTGAGCACATGCCATATGAACTATGGTGTGGCAAGAAGCCAACTTTTACACATATCAAACATGGGGTTGCCCCGTGATTGTGAAAAGGATGCTTACCGACAAGTTGGAATCCAATGGTGAAAATGGTTACTTTGTGGGATATTCTAAGGAAACTAAAGGATATTACTTCTATCTACCCGAGAAACAATCAGTGATTGTTTCTAGGCAGACCAAATTCCTCGAAGAAGACTATGTCTTTAAGGAACAAGGTTGTAAGTTGATAGAACTTGGAGAAATTTAACAAAGAGACTGAAATCTTGTCAAAGCAACATGACAAGGAATCAGTGGGAGCATTCAACAACTTTCACAGTGGGAGTCTTTCACTAGGTGATAGTCTTTCAGCCAGTGGAAGCGTAATTGGAGTATGCTTGCCAGTGCAAGAACCTCCAAGTGCAAGAACCTCTTGAGGACTCTCCGGACATTGATAAAATAGATGCACCATAAAATTTTCACGATCAGAATGTACAGCCTGGACAACCACAGCTCCGTAAGTCAATTAGGAATCATAATCCGCCCATTAGATATCGTTACCTCTTGGAGGAACTCGATAATGTGGACGTACCGGATAAGGACGATCCTAATACTTATTCTGAAGCAATATTAGATATTGGTTCAGAGAAGTGGCATGAAGCCATGAAATCCGAGATGGACTCGATGTACACCAATAAAGTCTAGGACTTGGTTGAGTTGCCTAAAGGGGTTAGACCCATATATTGTAAATGGGTCCTCAAGTGAGAGACCGATGCAAATGGCAAAGTACAAACCTACAAAGCTAGGTTGGTGGCGAAGGGTTATAGTCAACGCGAAGGCATTGACTATGATATGACTTTCTCACCAGTTGCAAAGATCAAGTCCATTCGAATTTTACTTGCAATAGCAGCACACTATGATTATGAGATTTGGTAGATGGATGTCAAAACACTTTCCTCAATGGAAACATTGATAAGGAAGCGTTTATGACTCAACTGGAAGGTTTTATATCTAAGCCAAATTCTAAATCTAGTACCCAAGCTAAAGAGATCCATTTATGGATTGAAACAAGCTTCTAGGAGTTGGAATATCCGAGTTCATGAAGCTGTCAAGTTTTGACTTCATCAGAAATTCGGAAGATCCTTGCGTTTATCGTAAATGCAGAGGGAAGAATATTGTTTTCATAATCATGTATGTCGATGACATATTGATTTTGCGAAACAATGTCCCGTTAATGCAGTCCGTTGAAGATTGGTAGTCAAGGACCTTCATGATGAAGGATCTTTATGAAGCCTGCTACATCTTAGGGATCAAGATCCACATGGATAGATCCAAGAGGATGTTGAGGCTGTCACAGTCTACCTATGTAGACAAGGTGTTGAAGCGTTTTGCGATAGAGAACTCTAAGAGAGGGTCTCTACTGGCAAATCATTGGATACAGCTGTTGTTGGGATATTTTAGTTTTGATAATTTATGCCAAAACATTATTAACTTGTGTTATTCAAGCTATTTTACAGATAACAAGTTAAGGGGGAACGAAAGAACAAATTGAGGGGGAACTCACGAAATCAGAAAAAGAAGATCGAGATCGGGGACGAAATTTGATTTAGGCTATGACGAGAATGATCAAGATCGGATGAGTTAGATGAGTTCGAGTCAACTGATGAAAGGCATGTAATCGGATGTGAAGAAAAGCTAAAAGCCAAAGAAATCGAGAGAAGGTTGCGGTCGAAGATGAGCAAAAAGAGATCGATCAAGATCGACGCGTGATCGAGATCGAGATATGAAGATGAGCAGATGAGACTGATCGAGATCAGACGTGATCGAGATCAGATATGATAATCTGATATGCTAACCTGATGCAGATGACCTGATGCTATCTTGAGATGCTGAACTAAAGAAATGATGATCGGTCGATCGGTCAGATCGGATCGAAAAAAGAAATCGGATAAAAGTCAATGTGACCCGAGGGTCGAATGTCTCAACTTAGAAGAGGCCGAACTCGGTAAAGCCCGAGTGTCAAGATACCGACGACAAGGTCCGGCCAAGAGAAGTTCTGGAATTAAGAACCCGAGACTCGATAACCGGGGGCTCAGATAACCGGAAGGCTCAGATAACCTGAAGGCTCAGATAACCTGAAGACTCAGATAACCTGAATGCTCAGATAACCTGAAGGCTCAGATAACCTGAAGGCTCAGATAACCTGAAGGCTCAGATAACCTGAAGGCTCAGATAACCTGAAGACTCAGATAACTGAAGACTCAGATAGAACTAAAGGTCCTGAGACTTAGAAGAAACTGAAGAATATAGCCGTTAGATTCAGCTGACGTGGACCAATGAGAGGAAGACGACAAGCCTGAAAAAAGCTGCAAAAAGCTACAGAGTAGTATGGATTTGAATGTGATTCTCTCCAACGTTAACATTCAAATCCACACTATAAATACAAGTGCTTCCTTCATTATCAAGTGTGGGAGAGTGGTGGAAGAGTGTGAGAATGTAGCAAACGATGCTACAGAGCTAAGAAGATATGGGTTCCAGTAGTTCCTAGCCAAGGTCGTGTGCCAGATGATGCGAGTCCTAAAATATGGCCTGATCGTAGCACGGCTAAGGCATTCAACACAACTACAGAGCCAAATCATCGAGCATCTCCACCATAGAACACAGAGCAAGAAGTACACGCATATATTCAAGAGTGTTCTACCCTAGATCTAAGCACAAATGCTATATCCTAAGCTTAGAGAAATTTTCCCATCCTTAGCATTAATGCTAAACAAATGTAAGAGAAAATCTCAACCTAGTTGGAAACCAAACAAACCTTTACCCAAATCAGTTTGAGGTAGGTTAAGTTTGTCACTGCAAGATTTCAGACTAGGGATTCTAGTTTTACGATTTACGGGTTCGGTTGAGTGTGAACTTCAGAAACATCTATAGGCAATCCCTGTAAGGGTGATAAGTCTCGTTTGAGTCGAACTTCGGTAAACATCTGTTGGGTGTTGGACTAACACATAAAACTAAGTCCAGTAGGTTAAGTTGGTGCCCCGAAAGGGAAGAGTGGATGTAGGGCGGGTTTCGTCCGAACCACTATAAAATATCGTGTGTTCTTTACTGCTTTATGTTCTTACTTGCCATATGCATTCAAGTACAAGCAAAACAACACACATCGTTCTTAAAAGCGAAAAATTTGGTATCACCATTCCCTCACCCCTGTTTTATATGCATCACATGTCATGTTCGCTTCTGCACGCGCAAAATGGGTTTTTCGACACTTAAAATCGGGACCTTCAATTGGTATCAGAGCGGGAGTTCAACAGATCACAACTTTCAAAGTGACCACCTGAACTGATCTTTTTAAAACAAAAACCCGATCTCTACAAATGCATATATTTTAAATGTTTTGGCATCATTATCAAAAAGGGGGAAATTGTTGGGATATTTTAGTTTTGATAATTTATGCTAAAACATTATTAACTTGTGTTATTCAAGCTATTTTACAGATAACAAGTTAAGGGGGAACGAAAGAACAAATTGAGGGGGAACTCACAAAATCGGAAGAAGAAGATCGAGATCGGGGCGAGAAATTTTTGAGAAATGATTGAGATTAGATGAGTTAGATGAGTTCCGAGTCAACTGATGAGTTTATGTAAATCGATGTGAAGAAAAGCTAAAAACCCGAAATCGAAAGAAGGTTGCAGATCAGAAGATGAGCAAAAGAGACTGATCAAGATAAGACGTGATCGAGATCAGATAAGAAGATGAGCAGATGAGACTGATCGAGATCAGACGTGATCGAGATCAATATGATAATCTGATATGCCAACCGGATCACGAGATGACCGATGCTATCTGAGATCTTGAATCGAAGAAATGATGATCCGATCGGTCAATGATCGGATCGAATAAGAAGAAATCGATAGCTTTGAGTCAATGTGACTGAGGGTCGAAATTCCGGCTTCGAAAGAGCCGAACCGAAGCCCGAGTGTCAAGATACCGGGATCGACAATGTCCGGCCAAGAGAAGTCTGGCTGAATCAAGGAACCCGAGACTCGAGATAACGAAGGCTCGGCGATAACCGAAGGCTCGATAACTGAAGGCTCGGATAACCTCAAGACTCAAAGCAGTAGGTCCCGAACGGGTTTTTGTGAGGGTGGAAGTCTAGAGGGAGGGGTGAATAGACTTCCAAAAACTTTTCGTCTTGGATCAGGTGTGAACCGCAGACACCCGTCGAGTGCTAGTGTATCACTTTAGATCGATGTTCAATCTTACCGAGTGCCCGAGGCGCGATCGCTTTGATATCCGTCGCCTTAATCGAATGGTGCGGAAGCTTGTTTTTACCCGCAGGAAAAAACCGGTTTATCAATCGATTCTTAAGTCGGCTAACCTGGTTGACTGAAGTGTCAATCGTCGAGACGATTGGGCTTGGTGCGGTCGAGCTTAACTTTTTAGAATATGTATGCAGCTTTAAACTCGGTTGAGTGACTTGTGTAAAAGCGATAAGAAAGCAAGTAAATGCACACAAGACTTTTTATAGTGGTTCGACGAAAAACCCGCCCCACGTCCACTCTTCCCTTAACACAGGGGAACCTTAACCTACTTTAACCTGCGGTCTTATATCCTTTTTAGGATGGCCGAGATGTTTACCGAGATCCCACTCTTACAAACTTAACCTGCGGGACTTATATCCTTTTCAGGATGGCCGAGATGTTTTCCTCGAGTTCCCACTCAAGCTTAACTTACGGGACTTATATCCTTTTCAGATAAATTTTAGATGTTTATCGAGTTCCCACTTTACAAACGTAAACCCCGGGACTTATATCCTACAAAGAGGATAACCGAGATGTTTAATGAGTTCTCACTCTACAGACTTGACCTAACTTGCGTTTGGGTAAAGAATGATTGAGGGTTCCAACTGGAAATCTATCCTGGTGCTTTAGGTAGCCAAAATATTAGTGGATAGGATTTCTTGCTAAGAACTATGGGATGAACACTCTAAGAATAATCTTGGATGTAGTGTTCTTTTTGAGTGGAGATTTGTCAGTAGCTTTAGCTTCTTTTATGCGATGTCTCCGTGTTTGTTCTTGCGTTTTCACTTGTTGGTCCTTTTCTTCAAAATGAAGATCGATCCCATTTTATAGACCTCGAAATCAAAGAGCCATTGGAGAGCAATTTGAATTTCGGGCTATATTAGGTAGGCTGTAGGATATGATTGTGACGTGCTGTAATTTTCGGCATGGCCGTAGGCATGATTAGCGCCGTTTTTATCCGCAGTATTCAGATCCCGATTGTCGGCTCTTTTTGTGCACTTATCGCTTTCTCGATTGAGGAGGCGGAACTTTAGAAATTTGCCGTTAGGCGATTGATATTCCTTTTGAAGAGGATTCTTCTTATGCGGGTGTATCTTTTTGATTGTCACCAGTGTGGTGACTTGATCAAATGGCCCATCGGTTTACCTTGTTGAGTCTTGATTGCACATTGTCTTAGCTTCAATATGCAGACTCTGCTGAAAGTAGGTCTTCAGATCTTTTGATCTTCAGGTGTCTCTGAGCCTCAGTGTATTCAGTCGTACTGAGTCTTCAGGTTTGATGCTGAGTCTTCAGGTTTATCTGAGTCTTTAGGTTCATCTGAGTCTTGATTATCTCGAGTCTTTAGGTTCATCCGAGTCTTGAGTTCTTCCCGAGTCTTGATGTCTTCTTGTCTTCACCTGATCTTCTGACTTCTTGTCTTCTGATTTGCACTTAGTCTTCTGATCATCTGACCTTCTCTGGGTCATCTGCTACTTCGACCTGACCTATACATATTGAGTTCCCCCTCAATATGTGACCTATATTTTACATCAACTATCTATACATTTCAGCTGGTCATCTTATTCTGATTCTAAGTCATCAGTCAGCTAACAGGTCTGACTTGTCCTATTACAACCTGTTTTGGAACTTCCATCAAAACTAAATTACATATTTCCCAACAATTTCCCCCTTTTTGATGGAACCAAAACACTTAACCAAACTTGATCAGAAAAACAGATACCATGAATGGAAATGTAGATAATGAAAATAGTACATACCTCAGAAGACAATGAGATGATTGTCTTAGAATCGGTGGGATGGAAAGTTTTATTCTGATAGGTGTGTGCATTGTAGAATATGTGAAAAGCGTACCTATCATCTGATTCCAAGTTGTCTTCTTCAGGTGTACTTGAACATTTGCAGTTCTTTGGGGATGCCAAACATCCTGTACATCCTTTGCATTAGCTTGTCCAGCTCTTCTTTTCTATGGATTCCTCCTTTTTCAGCTAGTCCATAGTAGATGTTCTTGAATTTAACGGGATCTAGCTTATTGTCTGGACGCAAAGGTGGAAGGAGTAGTTCAAAGAGTGGAGCTTCTGGTATCAGTGACATGATCTTGCCTTCTGTCATCACTGTCTGGTAGAAGTCTGGATACTTTGTTTCTAACCAGTTCCAAAATTCATCATCATTTTCACCGATCTTGATGAATTGGAATCTTCTCTCGAGATGTGGACGTCACATAACCATTCTCCTCCGATCCGATCCCATTCGAAGCAAATCTTGTCGTGCGCACGAGGGATGCCTTTAACAGTCTTTGGAAGGGCATTTTTCTCCCAAGCAATCTTCTGCTGCGCAGCCGGACTTCCTCTTCCTTCGGATGTAGGCAATGTTCAAACCTTTGCCTCTGCTAACCTCACACTTCTTGATTGCGGCCTCTCTTATTCTCTGTCTTGTTTGCTCTTGAACTTGTTCAGAGTCATCCGCTTTTGGTGGAGAATATCTGGCCTTGTCTCTGATCTTCCGCAGTTGCTTTCATCATCTTGCCTTTGCCTTTCTTCCTCCCCAGAGTCTGCTCAGGTTCATCTTGTTCATCTTCTTCAGCTAATTTCTTAGCGAGTTCAAGGCTCTTGGCCCGATCATCGACTTCCATTCTTTTACGAATCGGATGAAGAGAAGTCTTCAATTTTGTCGACTCTGGCGATAATCTCGAAAAGAGTACTTTTACGCTTTCGTGATCTCTTTCTTTGTGTTGCTCCATAGTTTCTTTTATTTCAGCAATGAGATCGGTAGATGGAGTGGCTGGCAAGTTAGATACAATGGTTTTTGGTAGAAATGAAAATTTTACCAACTATGTCTGAGTCTGTTTTTCTTCCTTCTCTTTGTTCTCTTTTTCTTGAGTCTATTTTTTACGTATTCTCTTTTCCTTCGGACTCTTTTCCGGACTCTTTTTCCTTCCCCCCTTTGTTTGCATCAAAGAGGTTGGACATCTTGTGGTTCGAGTTGTTAATTGCCATGAGATCTCCTCTCTAAGTTCTCGACAACGGAGGGAGGATCTGGACGGTGGCGAAAAGGTGCATGTGTATAGAAGCGTCCGAGAGCGATTTTAGATTTCTGTCTTGCCTTTTTTTTCTAGAAAGCTAGAAAATGTTTCCAACCCATATCCAAGTGATTGTTGGTTTTGTCGAGATGCCCAGACACTCTCCAAAAGTACACAATACGATTGAGCATCTCTGTCTCGAACCGAGAGTTTGTCGACCGAGCTTGAGCTTCTCGGCAAGAGGGGTATACTAGTTGCATTACTTCAGCATGGATGGCATTATGCATCCCAACAGTGTGACTTCGTTCCTTGTCAACTAGTTTCGCTTGCTCATCTTCAAACCACTTCATCAGATCTGCTGTAAGCGCTGCGAATTTGTCTTCAAATGTAGCCTGGATCCCATCCTGAATCTTCTTAGAGTGATGATCTAGGGTATCAGAGCTCATTTTAGCAGTCTGTTCAGATGTTGAGGCCTTGCCAAATTGGGTCTCATCTGCAGCACCCATTCTTGGTTCATCGACAGCTCCCTCATGATCTATAGGAGGTTGAACGGTTTCCTCCCTGTTATCAGCAATTCCGAACCTTTCGTGAATCAGCCATTGGATATTGTCGTCTGATGCCAATTCAACAGCACTTTCAATCCCAGCATTGTGTAGACATTTCAACTCTAAGTCTACAAAGAAGTCTGATCCCAGAGTTGTCATTAGAATCAGAAGTTCTTCAATGCTCTTCAGTCTGATATCCCTCCAGAACACTATCTCTTCTATCTGTTGCTGGATGCCAGGATGTTGATCCAATTCAGGGCATAGATCCAACAGATACTCTTTGATCTGTTGCTTCATTATTCTTACGATGGGGCTCTCTGGAGCAGGTGAAGCAAGTACTGTTCTGGTGTTGAAGGGATTATGAGAGATGGACACATGTTCGTCGAATCTCTCAGGTTCTTGAGACTGGATTGGGGATTGGGATGTTTGTTGTTTAGGTTCATTTTTAGCGTGTAGAGGGTGTTCAGTTTCCTGAACGGGTTCATTGATTGGTGGTGTGGGAGATTTTGTTCTGAGAGGTGAGGGTGAGGGAGAGAAGGTTTTGTGGGGAGAGGGTGGAGGTGATGATTTCTGAGGAGAAGGTGATGGTGATTTGGAAGTGGGCGTTGGCGATCTTGCTCTCTGGAAGATCTTGGTTAGAGGCAGAGAATCAGATGGTGATTCTTCCTCATATTGCACCACTTATGTCCTTCTGACAGATTTCTCTCCTTCTGCTGCGATCATTTGTTCTTCCCGTACTTCTCTGATAGTTGGCTCAGAGCGGATTGCTATCTGTTGGGATATTTTTAGTTTTGATAAATTATGCCAAAACATTATCAACTTGTGTTATTTAAATTAATATACAGATAACAAGTTGAGGGGAACGAAAAAACAAGTTAAGAAGAAGAAGAAATCGAAGATCGGTCGGTATCGCGATGTCGGATCGGTATGCGATGTCGGATCGGTTTGTCACCGGTCGATCGATACCTGAATCGGATCGGTATCTTGATGTCGATTTGATCTCAGTCGGGATCTTGATCTGTAAATCGAACCGATGAACAGTGTTTTTAACTTGATGAATAAGTGATTTGAAGACACGAAATCTCTGGATCGATTTCAGGACCACGGTCAAAGACGAGAATCGAAAGCGATGAACGATGTCCGACGAAATGATCACATCCGTTAGACACACAAAAGCAAATCGATCAATAAGAAGATAACAACATATATGGATGTGACATAAAAGCCGCAAACAACAAAGGTCAAAAGGACAAAGAAAAGTCGAAGATTATTAATATGGATTTGAATATTACTCTCCAATGGTAATATTCAAATCCACACTATAAATACATTGCACTATCTTCAAAAGAAGATAATGGAGGATCTGCAAAAGTGAAATTAAAGCCAAATATTCAAGCAACTCCATTCATAGAACACAGAGCAAGAAATACACACATATATTCAAAAGTGTTCTACCTAGATCTAAGCACAAATGCTATATCCTAAAGCTTAGAGAGATTTTCTCATCCTTAGCATTGAGGCTAAAACAAATGTAAGGGAAAATCTCAACCTAGTTGAAACCAAACAAACCTTACCCAAATCGGTTTGATAGGATAAGTTTGTAGGTGAGTGTGAACTTCGGTGAAACATCTAAGAATCCCGAAAGGGAGGGTAGGCAATCCCGTGAGGGAGATAAGTCCCGTTTGAGTGTGAACTCGGTAAACATCTATAAAGCGATCCTGTGAGGGTGATAAGTCCCGCTTTGAGTGTGAACTCGGTAAACATCTGTTGGGTGTTGGACTAACACGTTAAACTAAGTCCAGTTGGTTAAGTAGGTGCCCCTGATGATAGGGAAGAGTGGATGTAACCACTATAAAATCGTGTGTTCTTTACTGCTTTATGTTCTTACTTGCCATATGCATTTGATTATAGGCAAAACACACATCGTTCTTAAAAGCAAAAAAAAAAATTCTGGAATCACTCTGCCCTCACCCCTGTTTTATATGCATTACACGTTTTTTCCGCATTTCATGGGTTTTTTACCGGGACCAACAATTGGTATCAGAGCAGGGGTTCAAAAGTTCACTAGATTTTAATGTGAACACTGAACTGATTTTTTTGTTAAAACCCATTTAGTTTAAAATGCATATTATTTATAAAATTCATGGAGGTTGACAATCATCTTCTCACATTTTTTTAATGCATCAAATATTCTTCATCATTTCTCTTGTTTAACTAACACTGCCTTTCTCGTATATTTTTTATTGTTAGTTAGTTTTGGCATCATTATCAAAAAGGGGGAAATTGTTGGGATATTTTTAGTTTTGATAAATTATGCCAAAACATTATCAACTTGTGTTATTTAAATTAATATACAGATAACAAGTTGAGGGGGAACGAGAAAACAAGTTAAGAAGAAGAAGAAGAAGAAAAATGTGCGATGATCGGATCACCGGTAAATATCGGATCACCGTCAGCAGATCGATCAATTTAGGCTAAGATCGATCATCATCTTGAATCGATCACCGGGTAATATCGATTTAAATGCAATCCGAATCTGATCTGAATCAGAACTTATGAACAGTGTTTTCGGAACTTGATGAACAATGATTTCAGCACACCAGAAATCTACAGATCAGATTTCAGCGGACCAGAATCAGAAGCGATGAACAGTAATCCGATGAGCTGATCACATCCGTTAGACACACAAAAGCAACTAATCAATAAGAAGATAACAACATATATGGATGTGACATAAAGCTGCAAACAACAGTGCAAAAGGACAAAGAAAAGCTGGAAGATTATTAGTATGGATTTGAATATTACTCTCCAATGGTAATATTCAAATCCACACTATAAATACATTGCACTATCTTCAAAAGAAGATAATGGAGGATCTGCAAAGTGAAATTAAAGCCAAATATTCAAGCAACTCCATTCATAGAACACAGAGCAAGAAATACACACATATATTCAAAAGTGTTCTACCCTAGATCTAAGCACAAATGCTATATCCTAAGCTTAGAGAGATTTTCTCATCCTTAGCATTGAGGCTAAAACAAATGTAAGGAAAATCTCAACCTAGTTGAAACCAAACAAACCTTACCCAAATCGGTTTGATAGGATAAGTTTGTAGGTGAGTGTGAACTTCGGTAAACATCCGGCAAATCCCGAAAGGGAGGGTAGGCAATCCCGTGAGGGAGATAAGTCTCGTTTGAGTGTGAACTTCGAAAACATCTATATAAGCGATCCCCAGGGGTGATAAGTCCCGTTTGAGTGTGAACTTTCGGTAAACATCTGTTGGGTGTTGGACTAACACGTTAAACTAAGTCCGGTTAGTTAAGTAGGTGCCCCCGATGATAGGGAAGAGTGGATGTAGGAGTTGGACTCGAACCACTATAAAATCGTGTGTTCTTTCTTTGCTTTATGTTCTTACTTGCCATATGCATTTGATTATAGGCAAAACACACATCGTTCTTAAAAGCAAAAAAAAAAAAAATCTGAATCACTCGCCTCACCCCGCTTTTTATATGCATTACACGTTTTTTCCGCATTTCATGGGTTTTTTACCGGGACCAACACTATCTCTTCGTCTGATCTTTCTTGCATCAGATCCTCTGTTCTGCTGGCTTGCTGGGCAGAACTTGGAGCAGTTTTTAGAGGAGATGAGACTCTCTTATGAAGTTTCCGCTGAGCGTCTGGTTTCTTGGCCAGATCCTTCCTCTTCATCCTCTTCTCTTGAATGGCCTTTTCCTGCACTTCAGACGATGCAATTGCCTTATCTTTTCCTTTCTTTTCTCCCTTGGGTTTGGGCACATAAGGAGTCGGATCCTCATCAGCTTGTCCAGGTAGGGACTCATCTTTGCCCAATCTGGCCTTGTGCTTTGCTTGATAAATCTTCGCTCCATTCTCGTTTCATTCATAATTCTGTGGCAGCTTATCTGACAGAATGATAGAGATTTTGTGTATGAATGAGCACTTCGAAGATAAGCACACTTCATTACTCTGGGTCAGTTCGAACTTCCCGGAGTCTTTTCTCAGTCTTGCTTTGACCATACCTAACCAACCAATGTCTGAAGCCTTCTTGATTATTGCAGCCATTACACTTATCTTGTATGAAGTGACCGCATCAAAGGGTCAGAAGTCGAAAGCACATGATCACCTTCCGAACGATCTCAAGAAGAAGGCGATACTTTCTTTCGATAGGAGGCTTTGACGTTAAATCGTGTTCTCCTTGTTTGCTGGTCTCAACAAAATTCGCTTCAAGAAACTCCTTTTCTCCTCTGGCGATCGTGTAGGTCTCGGATTGATGCTTCCTCGAGTTAGTCCGAATATCCTCTCGTAGATCGTCATTCGTCCACTCGAACTTTCATTCCGCCAACGGAAGAAATCAGTCAACATCATTGTCTTCATCCCTCTGTAGATTGTAAAAAAAACTCGTGGCTTCATGGGTGTGAACGATGTTACGATGAGTAGAGCAATATCGTTCGATCCACACGCTTAAGCACTCGAAATTTCAATGATTCCGAATCGAGGTGATGTTGAAGACGACGTACTTTTCATCAATGATGTCTTTCTTCATCGATGCAAGATTGCAGTACTTTTTCCCTTGTCCTGGTCTTGAAACAAGATGTGCCATTTCTGTAAGATATGCAGATTGATGCTTAGTTTGAGTAAGATATTTCAATAAATTCATCCAAACTAGCAAAATTCAGCATCAATTTAGCAAATAAGCGTTTAGATCGAATAAATTACGTAAATACAACTTTGAAAACCTAGGTACCATAGAGAAATCTAGATCATGCAATTAATTTAAAACAAGAAATTACCAGTAATTGATTCGAAAGATTTTGAAATCGGAAGGTAGAATCAAATGATTTCGAAGGTAATTCTTAGAGAATTTTAAACGAAATATGATCTTTTCAGAATTTTGAGAAGACGAAGTAGTGGAAAGCGGTTTTCTGAGAAAAAAATTGGATTTTGTAGAATACGAGGAAAAACCTTTTTGCACAACTTTCCAAAGTACTCAAGTATCCGTGTTTTGAAATCGATGGTCATTTAACTAATCGGCCAAAAAGTATTTTGATCGCACGGTTGAGAAAAACAGTCTTCTCGTTTTTCGGACTCGAAAAATCACAATAAAACGTTTTGAAAATATTTTCAGGTTCGCATTAAAAGCTTTGCAGAGCATGCGTCATGAATAGTGTAAAATAAATCAATTAAAATAAATAACGCATATAAAGATATTCAGAAAGAGATAAATAAGGGAGCGTATCTGACTGATTGATATTGTAATCAATCAATTACCACGGTTATCTGATCTGGTACTTTGTTGACTTATCTGATGTTTGCCTCATGCATTTCCCAACAATATCTCGCTTATTTGAAACGCTTCGTCACTTATCTGATCCTCTTTTCTGAAAAACTTCATCCTTCAGTTTTCTTCTATAATCTCGCATTAACTGAAGTCAACTCCCGCCAAAACTTTTACTTCGGGGAGTCCAAAAGTCGCCTCGATTTCCAAATTGGCACGATTTGACATTCCGTAGTAATGGCATAGATACGCTGTGATTTAATCACACCGTTAACTCATCCAACCATTAGCCGCGTGTTCCTAACGCATTGTCAATGCAAATTTCTCTTAAGATTTTCTGAGACGATAAAATTTGCATTTATACCCCTAATTTCCTTCTATAAATAGACTGGGGTGTTAGGCGAACAACACAATCATAAACCATTTCATCTTCTTTAGCATATCCTTCATGCTTTTCCGATGAGTTCCTTATCTCCGGTGAAACTTCCGGTGGGAACCTTTAATCCTTTTCTAATGAAATCAGCTTCTCGAGATCAACCCCTGTGTTTCCTTCACACTTTTTTTAAATCATCTAAGATTTCACATACGATCAATGCTAAGCTTCTTTACCACCATGGAGGCGGATCTCTTCAAAGGCAAATGAGAAGGCACTTCTCCTAACCAGTATGCACCTTGTGCGCCTATCGAGATAATGATATTAGCATCAACAGACTCGATGCGAAACAAAACATGAGTTTGGTATATGGTGCGCATCGATCACCAACAAAATGATCTCTATATATCAAGCTCAATTTTGCATCTTGACACAAGTGTCTGTTTGGTCCTTGTGACCAAACCTTTAGCATTGTGCCCCATTTAACAGCTGGAAGTCCTGTTGATTTTACGTCTGAGGGCTTCCTATTTGACATCCTTCAAAGCCTCTCTTGCTCCTCCTTCCGGCTTTGAGATTAGCTCGAGATTCTTGAAGCCTCTCGGCGCCTCTTCTGGGACCGAGGGAAATGAGAGCGTCATACCTTGAACTCTCTCTCGCATTCCCCTGCTAGGGTTATCTTAGGGGCGATGGTTTATGTATCGACCTCAAGGGTCTTCTTGTACTTGTAATACCACTTGAAGATAGATGTAGCGTTTGAAGCTTGTGATATCACTTGTAACTTGTAAAACCGACGACCTCAGGGTCTTTATCAATGAAAAACTCTGTTTATTCCACTGCTGTGTTGTTTTCTTTTGACTTATGTTATCTGTAGCTTTAAACTTGACTTGTTTGTTAACTGTAGCTTTAATCTACTTATAAAGTAATCTCTCCAATCTAATCAGTTCCCCCTTAATCCGATATATCTTGAACTGATTTGCCCTTTGTCTGAACTTCAGATCGGCTACCTTTCTGACTTTCTGATCTGCTCCTATCTGAACTTCAGATTGCTCTCGTCTGAAGTCGTCGATCGGGTTGAGATTCCTAACTCAACGATTCCACTTATCCTTGGTTAGTCTTTTAACCAACTGAATCTGGAGATCAATCCTTCAGCCATATCTGGTGCATTTTCTCCAAGATCCAGAAGCCCTAGCTCATTGCATAACTCTCCAAATCTGATCTCAGCTAGTGGCTTGGTTAAGATATTAGCTTTCTGCTTGTCAGTATGGATCTTTTCCATCCTGATATTCTTCTTTTCAACATGATCTCTGATAAAATGGTGTTTGACATCCACATGCTTGCATCTTGTATGTAGAAACGGGATTACGAGTGATTGCAATAAAGACTATTATCGTCGCGAGAATATAGGTACGCGTTCTTAGCTACGATGTTGTAATCCCTCATTTCCGACTTAGCCAGGAGCGATTTAGGGAACAACACTTCTGCTGACCATATATTTTGCTTGATAGTAGATGTCATATCGATGTCCGCTTCTTCGAAAACCCAAGAGATCGGTTTATTTCCGGCCCGACATGAACACGAGGTTGACTTCCTGTCGATTCTGCAACCTCCGTAATCTGAATCAGAGTACCCACTAAGCTCTAGATTGTCATCTGATGGGTAAAATAAACCAAGGTTTACAGTCCCCTTTAGATATTTGAGAATCCGCTTAGCTGCTTCTAGATGGCTTTGCATTGGATTTGCTTGAAATCGCACATACACCTTGCAAAAAGTAATGTCAGTCTGCTTTGGCGGTCGGTATAGTAGAGATCCAATTAGATCTCTATACTCCTTCGATTCATTTTCCTCGACCATCTTAAATGCGATCCATCTTGAATCCGATCATCATTGGAATTCTGGCTTCCTTGCAGTGTTGAACTTCGAACTTTGCCAGTAGATTCCTTGTGTACTTCGCCTGGCAGATGAATATTCCTTCTGTACTCTGCTTGACTTGTAATCCCATAAAGTAATTCATCTGACCCATCATGGACATCTCGAATTTCCCTTGCATCAACTTCTTTGAACTTCTCACATAGCTTCTTGTTGGGAGATCCAAGATGATGTCGCCCACGTGAATCTGAACCATCGAATATCTTCTCCATCTTCTATTCTCGAATAAGGTTCGTCCCATTGCCTTTAGTGAACCCGTTATTTGTCTGTCAAACCGAGAGAGTGTATCATACCAAGCTCGAGGAGCTTGTTTCAGGCAGTAAAGAGCTTTCCTTAAACGGTACACTTGGTTGCCTTTTTCAAAGCCTGGAGGTTGTTCGACATAAACTTCCTCTGCTAGTACCCCATTTAAGAATGCACTTTTTACATCCATCGATACACAAATGAACCCTCTGTGGGAAGCATATGCGAAAAAAACGAATGGCTTTAAATGAAATTAACGTGCAAAGGTCTCATCATAATCAATTCCTTCGATTGTGAATACCCCTTAGCAACAAGTCTTGCCTTATTCCCCGGTTATGACATTTTTCTAATCTCTCTTGTTCTTGAATACCCACTTTGTGCCAATTCGTCTTGATGAGTTGGTTACGTCCCACCAATTCCCAAACTTGATTTCTCTCAAACTGTTCCAAACCTCTTGCATGGCTAGAATCCAACTTGCGTCTTGTAGAGCTTCCTCTCATCAGAAGTTGGTTCCTTCATAGACATATAACAACGAAGATATGGCACTTTCACCAATCGATGGCTAGTTTGACTCTGTCGAGATGGGTCTCCGATAATCGGTCGGTTGGATGACCGGTAATCCAGTCCTTACGCTACGATGTAAATGCTGTTGGAGAACATCATCCATATCGATAGTTCATTACTAGTGATTGGGAGTGGTGCGGAATTATGATCCACTTGATAAGAACATGTCTCGGTGATGTTGGACTCATCATGTCTTTGTCTGCATTCATAGGAACTTCGAAGTTCCCCAAACCGTGATGGTTCGGTTCATTGATCTTGCCTCATTATGTAATACTTTTCATCGACGATTAAGCGTACGTACCTTTGGAGTCTGATTGACTGTTGAATCGATAAGATCAAGTTACGGATGTGCACTGTTACGTGTTCAGGTTCTTTATCCTTGATGCTTAGCTGATTCATTTTCTGCGTGTCAGGTAACGGTTGATCTGGTATGGCTTGCTCGGGGCACTTTCTCTTGTTCGAGAGGATGTCTCATCAAAAGACCACATAGGTGTTTCTTCCACAACTAGAGTTCGTTTATTGTAAACTCTGAAAGCCTTGCTGGGATGGGGAATATCCAAAGAATATGCCCTCATCGACTTGGCCTCAAAAGTCTTCAACTGACTTTTCCCATTGTTGTGAATGAAACACTTGCACCCAAAAACATGGAAGTATGAAACACGAGGTTTTCTGTCTTTCCACAGTTCATAAGGTGTTTTGAAGTGAGTCTTAGTCAGAGAACATCTGTTCTGAGTATGGCATGTTGTGTTTATTATTCGCCCGAAACGGCTTTGGTGTGGTATGTTCACTAACATAATGCGGCGAAACTTCCTTGAGAGATTTCTGTTTCTCCGCTTCTGCTTTCTCCATTTTGTTGTAGGCGTTCTTGAAGACGTTTCATGTTGTATACCAAACTTCGATGCAAAAAATCAAGAATAAAGGAATTGGGAACTCTGTACCTTTATCGATCCTCGATCTTTACTATCTTGACACCCTTCTCATTTTGTAGCTTTTTGAACAATTCGGGTATCTTAGTCGTTGTCTCGTTCTTCTTGTATAAGAATACAACCCAAGTAAACTTGGAATAATCATCCACGATTACAAGAGTATATTTAAGGCCCATCGAGATCGATCGATGTAATCGGGTCCGAATAGATCCATATGGGAGCGATTCTTGAATACTCTCTTGGATCTTTGGTCCGTATTCCCTTGAATGAGGCTTTAACTTGTTTTCCCTTCTGACATGCGGCACATGTCTGATCTTTGGAGAATATCTCATTCGGAAGTCGCTCAACTAAAGACATCCTAGCGATCTTGTTAAGAGTCTTGAAGTTCAGATGACTCAATCTTTTGTGCCAGAGCCAACCGCTACTTTTAGAACTCTTAACAATTAAGCATGTATTCTTTGGGGCAACCGCTTCCAATCGCTATGTAGATCGTGCCTTTCCTTGAACCATTAGCAAGATTTGTTGAGTGGCTCGATTACTTATCGTACACTTGTCGCCGAGAACTCAACGCCAATCCGTTGTCGCAGAATTGTGATACTGATAGTAGATTGTGCTTCAATCCTTTGACATACGAGACTCCAGTTACTTGTACATCATCATTCTCTAAGGTTCCGAATCCCTTGGTAAAACCAAAAGTTATCATCCCCGAAGAGTACACGTGGGCCTTCTTGTTCTTTTTTAAGATCTAAGGAGATGTTTGCTTCCAAATCATGTGCCTTGAGCATCCACTATCGATGTACCGTGATAGTTGCTTGTGCACCTCCTTTGTTGGCGATCCCACACGAAACTCGCAATCAAATCAAAGCTTTAGGTACCCCTTTGGAATTGGGTCCTGGGGGTTAGTGGTGGATTTAGATCCACAAAAAGAGCACTTCTATGAAAAATCAAAAGATTAGAAGGTCCGATTTGTCTCCCATACATATCAACATAATCATACGCCTCTTTATATGCTTTCGATTAGTATGATTATTAGTGTGAGCCTTGGATGACTTAGAAGACTTGGGATTTTTCTTTATATTTTGTCTTCTTTTAATCCAAAGGTGGCTCAAAAAGAGCCATAGATCTCTCGATTATAAGGGTAGGTACGATTGCTACCATCAAAAGATTCATATCTTTTTTGGCATAGGTGGTCTTCTTGGTTTACCTATAGCTTGCTTATTAGGCACCGACCTTGATTGGGTCTCGATTAGATTTCCTTCTTATGGGTTGTCTCTTTTGATACCTAATCTGGCGATCGTTGAGGGTCTCTTCGGAAGAACCGGGTTCTTCTGTTGATTCCTCTACCGATGCTTTTATCGATTAAGGGTCCATTTATGTTCCCTTTACGATTAGGGCACCCGCCTTACTTGCTTTCGGCCAGGTATTTTTCCCTTATTAGATACAAGTTTAGCTTTTAGTGTATCTTTGTCGAGACTCGTTTGATTACACCCTTCCTTCCTAAGTGAATCAAATGGGGCTTTTGAGGATGTAGAAGGGTTCTCATACCCAATTCTTCTTGTTAGTCGGCGTTCAAAATAGGTGTTCATTTCTTGAACGGTTTTAGATGACTTCGTGAAAACCTCTATTTTCTTCCTGTGAGACTATCCTCTCAGAGATTTAAGACTCTCATGTAGTCGGAATAGCTCATCAAATTTAGCTTGAAGGATTTTGAAATCATCGACTTCTTTGTTTGTTGATTCTTAGTCGATCTTTGATCTGTTTCTCCCGATCGAAGATTTAACCTTCGAGCGTTAAGTTCTCGATTTACCGAAAGGCGATTCAGTGATTTCGATTCAAGAGCTTTCTTGAGAGCGTTCTCTTTAACGAGTGATTATTTACGATCCTTAGCTTGTCATTTTCAACCTTCCACTATTGTATAAGTGTCTCATTTCTTGGAGAGATCATCAAGCAATTGCTCGGAGTAGAGCGCAAGTCAATCTCTCCAAAGGTGTGCTAATAATAGCGGTGTGGAAATAGAAAAAAGCAGAAGGTTTTGGAGGTTACCTCAGATTGGTCCTCCTTGGCCATCAGCGAACTTCATCGTCATCCGGAAGAGAATATCGATCTTCATGCTCGTGGAAGTCAATCGCCCTTTGCTTATCGAACCAATCTTCTCTGATGAGTACCCGAGTCCTCGGAAGGCGATAGGAATCATCAATTCCGGATGTGTTAGCTACCGTGGCTTTCCTATCTCTCGGCGTTGTTCTCTTTTTGTTCCGTTTCTCTTCTCTTTCTCTCGAGTCGGTCAGGCGGTCGGTCTTTGTAGTGACACGGTTTCTCCTGATTGAAGCATGATCCTCGATCTCACGGAACTTCCTCTGCCCAGAGTCACTCCGTCTGTAGGATCTGTCGGGTGACTTTCCTTTTTTGATAATGTCGAACTTCTTCGCCGGATCATATTATCTCTTCTTTTCATCCGTCGGATCATCTCTTTTCTTTTCTTCTATGATCTCTTCGATCATCGATCTCGTTCTTTCTCGTGATCCGTCGGTTGGCCTCTGTTTCTTTGATAGTCACCGTAGAATCTCCGATACTTACCAAGCTAGTATTTGTTCTTTCAAGTTTCTTGGTAAGCGGAAGCGTCTGATTACCTTGACTTATGATGTTTCCAACAGGTTCGGGCCTTTCGATCTGCTGGCTGGTTGCTTTAAACGCAAATCGATTTAGACATTGAGGCTTCAAAGAGGCATCTCGCCTTCATCTCGCTTGTCCTCTTTTCGATTAAGTCGAACTCGTGAGCTTTAAGGCTTAAGAACAAGCTACTCGGCTTCATCTTTGAAATGTCTTGGCAATCCTTGATTACCGTGACTTTCATGTCCCATTTCTTGGTGAGAGATCTTAAGATCTTGTAGTTGATATCTTTGTCTGACATCTCTCTACCAAGTTCTCGTAGCTTATTGACTGACATGGTGATCCTCCCATCGAGCTCGTTGATGATCTCATTGGGCAACATCTTTAACTTTTCGAACTTCACCATTCAAACATGGTAGTACCTTTTGATCTGATCATTTCCTTCGCATATCTCATCAAGAGTATCCCACATTGCTTTTGCGGTTTTGAGATACTTTATCTTCTCTTTGGTGACTTTATCCATTGTCTTCATGATTATATGCCTGGCGATTGTATCTAGAGTAAACAACTTTCTTTCCTCTGCATCCATCAAGGCTGGGCTTTTTTGCACAAGACTTCCCATGGCAAAGTCTGGATCTCCTCCGACTGCTAGGTTGTCGTGGTATATGATGATGGGTCCTCGTTCGATGACTTCCATCATTCTGTCGCTTATCGATCCTAGATGGTTGCACATATATATAGCCCAATCTGCATACTCATCAATTGAAAATTTAGGCAAATCATGATACATACTAGAGGTATTATCCATGCTGAGTGATTTTGAAAACGAATGAGTTTTAAAAATGGTTTTTCAAGATCAGTTCAAATGACCACAAAGATTATTCCTCAAGAATCGATGATACTCAAAGCCCGTTATCCGTAGAACAACCGCTCGATACCAACTTGTAGGTCCCGAATGGGTTTGTGAGGGTGGAAGTCTAGAGGGAGGGGTGAATAGACTTCCAAAACTTTTTCGTCTTGGATCGGTGTGAACCGCAGACACCCGATCGAGTCTTAGTGTATCGGTTTAGACCGATGTTTAATCTTCTTGAGTGCCCGAGGCGGTCGGTTTGATATCTGTCGCCTTAATCGAATAGTCGCGGAAGCTTGTTTTTACCCGTGTGAAAAACCGGTTTTATCAATCGATTCTTAAGTTAGTTTTCAACCAAATGATCAAGTGTCAATCTAATCGATCGATTGCTTGGTGCGATCGAGCTTAACTTTAGAATATGTATTCAGTTTAAACTCAGTTGAGTGACTTGTGTAAAGCGATAAGAAAGCAAGTAAATGCACACAAGACTTTTTATAGTGGTTCAAGACGAAACCCGCCCAACGCCCACTCTTCCCTTAACACAGGGAACCTTAACCTACTTTAACTCATGGGACTTATATCCTTTTCGGGATGGCCGAGATGTTTACCTAGTTCCCACTTATACAAACTTAACTCAAGGGACTTATATCCTTTTCAGGATGGCCGGGATGTTTACCGAGTTCCCACTCAAGCTTAACCTACGGGACTTATATCCTTTTCAGGATAGCCGAGATTTTTATCGAGTTCCCACTCTACAAATGTAACCAGCGGGACTTATATCCTACAAAGAGGATAGCCGAGATGTTTAATGAGTTCTCACTCTACGACTTGACCTAACTTACGTTTGGGTAAAGAATGATTGAGGGTTCCAACCGAAATCTATCCCGGTGCTTTAGGTAGCCAAAATGCTAGTGGATAGGATTTCTTGCTAAGAACTATGGGATGAACACTCTAAGAATAATCTTGGATGTAGTGTTCTTTTGAGTGGAGATTTGTTGTAGCTTTTAGCTTTTTTTTTTTTATGATGTCTCCGTGTTTGTTCTTGCGTTTTCACTTGTTGGTCCTTTTCTTCAAAATGAAGATCGATCCCATTTTAGACCTCGAAATCAAAGAGCCGTTGGAGAGCAATTTGAATTTCGGGCTATATTAGGTAGCTTTGAGGATATGATTGTGACGTCTTTGCAATTTTTAGCGTGGCCGTAGGCATGATTAAGCGCCATTTTTGTTCTGCAACGTCGTATCCGTATTATCGGCTCTTTTGTGCACTTGTCGCTTTCTCGAGCCCATGAGGCGGCACTTTAGAAATTTGCCCGTTAGGCGATTGATATTCCTTTTGAAGAGGATTCGTCTTGTCCGGTGTATCTTTTTATTGTCACGGTGTGGTGACTTGATCAAAATGTGTCGATCTACCTTGTTGAGTCTTCGATTGCACATTGTCTTAGCTTCAATATCACGGACTCTGCTTTGAAAGTCTTCTTGTCTTTTGATCTTGGTGTCTCTGAGCCTCGGTGTATTCGATCGTCTTGAGTCTTGAGTTTGATCTTTGAGTCTTGAGTTTATCTCTGAGTCTTGAGTTCATCCGAGTCTTGATGTTATCTGAGTCTTCGAGTTCATCTGAGTCTTCAGGTTCTTCTGAGTCTTCAGTGTCTTCTTGTCTTCACCTGATCTTCTGACTTCTTGTCTTCTGATTTGCACTTAGTCTTCTGATCATCTGACCTTCTCTGGGTCATCTGCTACTTCGACCTGACCTATACATATTGAGTTCCCCCCCTCAATATGTGACCTATCTTTACATCATTATCTATACATTTAAATTTGGTCATCTTATTCGATTCTAAGTCATCACCACCAATGTGTCCGACCGTCCTATTACAACCTGTTTTGGAACTTCCATCAAAACTAAATTACATATTTCCCAACACTCAGATAACCTGAAGGCTCAGATAACCTGAAGGCTCTGATAACCTGAAGACTCAGATAGAACTAAAGACTCGGATAGAATTGAAGATCCTGAGAGTCAGAAGAAACTGAAGAATATAGCCAAGTAGATTCAAATTTGACGTGGACCAATGAGAGGAAGACGACAAGCCCGAAAAAAAGTCGCAAAAGCTACAGAGTAGTATGGATTTGAATGTGATTCTCTCCAACAGTAACATTCAAATCCACACTATAAATACAAGTTCTTCCTTCATTATCAAGTGTGGAAGAGTGGTGGAAGAGTGTGAGAATGTAGCAAACGATGCTACAGAGCTAAAAAGATATGGGTTCCAGTAGTTCCCAACCAAGGTCATTTGCCAGATGATGCGAGTCCTGAAATATGGCCTGATCATAGCACGGCTAAGGCATTCAACACAACTACAGAGCCAAATCATCGAGCATCTCCACCATAGAACACAGAGCAAGAAGTACACGCATATATTCAAGAGTGTTCTACCCTAGATCTAAGCACAAATGCTATATCCTAAGCTTAGAGAGATTTTCCCATCCTTAGCATTAAGGTTAAACAAATGTAAGGGAAAATATCAACCTAGTTGGAAACCAAACAAACCTTTACCCAAATCAGTTTGAGTTAGGTTAAGTTTGTCACCGCAAGATTTCGCATAGGGATTCTAGTTTTATTTTACGGGTTTGGTTGAGTGTGAACTTCAGAAACATCTATAAACAATCCCGTAAGGGTGATAAGTCCCGCTTTGAGTCGAACTCGGTAAACATCTCTGGTTGGTGTTGGACTAACACATAAAACTAAGTCCAGTAGGTTAAGTTGGTGCCCCGAAAGGGAAGAGTGGATTTAGGGCGGGTTTCGTCCGAACCACTATAAAATATCGTGTGTTCTTTACTGCTTTATATTCTTACTTGCCATATGCATTCGAGTACAAGAAAACAACACACATCATTCTTAAAAGCAAAAAATTTGGTATCACCATTCCCTCACCCCTGTTTTATATGCATCACATGTCATGTTAAACTTCATTTCACGCCATAAAATGGGTTTTTCGACACTTAAAATCGGGACCTTCAGCTGTTAAAGAAGGATTGTCCTTCTGTTGAAGCTGATATCAAGCACATGAAGGATGTCCCATATGCATATGCAATTGGGTCAATCGTGTACGCCATAACTTGCACTAGGCCAAACGTGGCTTACACTATCAACACCACTGGTAGATACCAACAAAATCCGGGTTAGTCTCACTGGATTGCTGTCAAGACCATTCTGAAGTATCTTAGACGAACTAAAGAATGTTTCCTTGTCTATGGTGGATAGTCAGAACTAGTAGTAGTGATTGTCGGTGACACAAGTTTCAATTCGACCGTGATGATTACAAATCACACGGTCGATTCGGGTCAATGATAGGGCGGTCAGTTGGAATAGTTCCAACCAAGAGACGACCGTAAATTCAACAACCGAAGCTGATTACATTGCTATCTCAGAAGCCTCGAGGAGGTTGTCTGGATTTTATAGTTCTTAAGAGAACTAGGGGTAGTTCCAAGTGCCAGTTGTCTAATAAACTTGTATTGAGACAACATTGGTGCGATTGTGCAAGCAAAGGAACCGAGATCGATAAAAGATTTTGGACTTATCATTTGATCCGATAGATCATAACGATAGGAAAAATATAATTAAAATGTATTCCCACATATTTAATTTGGCAGATCTTTTCACCATAACACTGAGTGTTCATGTACACACTAGACATTTGATGGTCCAGGGGTTAGACATGTAGGTGATTGATTCTAGTCCAAGTGGGAGATTGTTAGTGTTAGTGTCCTAGAGACAATCTATTATAAGGACATAATACTCAATGATATTCAGTTTATTTAATATTATAGTTCGCTTAATATTAATGTATGGCAATACACTTGTTTGAATATTATGTTTGATTGTTTGCATTTATTCATGCAAGTGTTCCCATGAGTCATTGTTGTCATTGAGGTTGTGAGAACTCAGATGAACTAAGCATGATTCTCAAATAGCCCCGATCAAGGATCATCAAGAATGGGATATTGATGATACAATGGAGATTGGTGTGCGATCTGCATCATACTCTTAGAGAGTGTAGTAAGATCTCACTTACTATGAGATACTAGGTATCTCATGATGGATGCACAAATACCTTAGAGGATATTGGTATATCCATCCGAGAAACTGTTTGATGTATTTCAACTATATGTGTCTACGGGTGTCTCGGTTAGTGGGAGCGATGCGATACTCCTTTGACTTGAGGTCAATACGCACGACATGTGTGGGATGATGAACTTTGACCATGACCGACGCTTGCACCCTAACCATGGGAAGATATGGCTTGGATTGGGTTCATCACGAAGTACATGTGCGTGGTAGTTGAGCCAAGAGTAGGATTCATTCCTCAAAGTGGATTTAGAGAGAATGCTCATCTTCTCATCATAATTGAATCAAAGTCATCGGCCGATGCACGTCAACTTAGACTTTGTGGCTAAGTGTGACATACATGATCAATTAGTGATTTGAGATAAATTGATTAAGTTATTTGAATAGACACTTTATCATGTTCTAGGCTTAATCGAGTATTCGTGAATGAAAGGAGGAAATCATAATAGCCCATGTTTCAGTTACAGGTAGTTGCACGTTTCTCGCAACGTACCTCATATATTGAGAATGTCTGATTTATTGTCTAGGGTTCAATTAAGACCGTTAGTTTGACTAATCGCTCGATATATGAGGGCCTATGGGTCACACAACAAGTAGTTCCCTTTTACGGATTATAGTTGGTTGATTAAATGTTAAATTGGATTTAATATTTAATTTATGGAGAATTAATTAATAATAGATTAATTTAGAATTAATTATTATTAATATTTAATTAAATTGGATTTAATTAAATAAGAATTTCCAATAATAACATATGGAATATTATTGTAGGATTTAATATATATGGAATCAATTCCGTAGAGATTTGATATACATAGGAATTAAATCCGTAAAGATTTTATATGGGGGAAATAAATCTAAGAGATTTATTTAAATAAAGATTAGGGATTTTATTTCCTAATCAGGTTAGCTTAAGATTTAAGTTGGACCTCTCCCTATATATATGAGTTCTTGGGAATTCACAAACAAAGTTAATTTATATTTCTCCATAAAATATAGAATAGGAATTTTCCTAGCAAATTCCGTCTCAGATTCAACGCTGGCAAATCTGTGCAAGTTCGTGAACGGGGATTACGTGGATACCATAGTAGAAAAATATGCATACAATTTACTCTAAGATTTCTCTTTATGTTTATACATATTCAATTATGCAATTACGTGTTCGTTGTTTGTGAATTGTTTACTTCCGATTGTGCATGTATTACGTGTTTACGTGCCTCTAAATTCCAACAAGATATCCTTTTACAATAAGAACAGTTTCAAAGGCTATGATATCCCTTACTAAGCTTCGGATATTATAACGATTCTGGGCTTAGTAGATGAGCTCTCTTCAAGGTTAAACACTTGGGAAATCATAGGTTTTTCGAGTGCTTCAAATGCAAGAATACGAATGAGCTCTGGAGTTTCTTGATTTCCCGTAACCTTGCAGTGGTGAAGGTCACTGGTATTTATAGGCAACTCATCAAGGTTACTCTTGAAAAACTATCCATTGGAAGAGATAGCTTCAAGGGTTTCCTTATTTGGTTAGTGATAAACGACTATTTTAGGATTTGAATACGCCCTTGCATGGTTTGGGTAACAAGTAACCAATGCAGTCAATCACCGAGTTTCTTGCAGTCTGGAACTTGGTACATCTGACATCTCAGTGCCATGTCGCTTTCTGTGTCAGTGAAGTACAATGTTGTCTCTCTCTCTGATTGGTTCTTGTCTTCAGTGAATGGAGACAAACAGAACGGCTCTTTTAGGTCAATCTCTCTGAGTGAGACAACCTTAAACAACACTTAGTTATAGTTCCTTTTGTCTGCATTTGAATATTTGGACAACATTTATTTGTCATAAATGTATATGACTTCCTCAGTCTATATGTCCTCAGGTAGATAGTCTTCAGAGTCATCTGAGTCTTCAGTGTCTTCTGGGTCTTCAGTGTCTTCTGAGTCTTCAGTGTCTTCTGAGTCTTCAGTATCTTCTGAGTCTTCAGTGTCTTCTGAGTGATATCTACTGACTATAGATGGTGCAGATATTTCCTGAGACATAATCTAAACTGAAACCTATATAATGACTATCAAGATTATTCTGAACATGTCATACTCAGGGGTTTTGGGATCTAATCAAAATCTATTTGTTGATGTTGCTCGGATGTTGTTCCAGATGTTGGACAACATTCTGCACAACATCATAAATTGGCCCTTTCTCCTAACACTGACTCCGTTTTAATAGATGTGTTTTTCTATGTTTCCTACATTACAGGTTGAAGATAATTTGGGATATTATCAAGCGGTTGCACTAGAATGGAGTGAGAATAGAAAGATCATGGGTGGTTACACCAAGACCATGGAGATAGTGGAGGAGAAGTTCAAGGTTGTTCACACCAAGTGGATAAGACAATGCAGTTGGTCCGAATGTCTATAAATAGACTGCATTGGTCGACATTCAAGTTTTGAGTTAAAGTGAAATACCGTTTGCTCTACTCCAAACTTAAGAGAGTAGCATCCAAGACACAACCGTGAGTGGAGTGTGAGGGTCAATGCTATGTCTATTTGTACTGGTCGAATGTATCCCAACATTTCCTATCAGTATTGATTTTATCTTATTATATCAAGTTTTAGGTTGAATAAGATCACTAGTTACTTGATTGAATATATTGATTTTTGGTGTGTGGTTTTTTACTACACCTTTTAGGATCTTGTAAGAGATTCGTGTGTATCTCACTACTTGTTATAGTGATGTTTTTAACCATGAGGTTCGTATAGTCTGGATTACAGACTATACAAAATTTTAAAATCCTTTGCACATCGTTTTTATACTTCCGCTGTCATATGTTGTTTTACATGTTGCATAACATTTTCAATAACACTCTGAAAATACACGCACACACACTGTCAGTTGGCGCCAGAGCCATAAACTTGATACAATAAGTTAAAGGTCATGTGTTATAAAGTGTGTTTTTTTGCAATGGATTATCCTCTAACTCCTTTTAAAACCTCCAATTTTGGATGGATCAAATTACACATACTGGAAACCTAAAATGCACATGTACATTAAGTCTATAGATGAGAGAGCATGGCGTAGTGTGTTATCTGGTTGGAATCCTCCAAGAACAATTGATGATAAAAATGGAGAATCGCAAGTCAAAAAGGAAATTGATTGGTCCAATGATGAATACACATTGGCCAATTTCAATTCTAAAGCCCTCAATGCGATATTTACTGCTACTGATATTTCTGTTAGTATCTAGCAAACAAATACTTGTAATAGATAACAAAAGACAATGTAAATAATTGAATGAGGAAAAAATAAACAAGAAGAGAAGCCGCAGCGACCTCGACCTAAGAATGGGGCCGAACCTGGAGAATTTCTGCTTGAGGCTGACATTGACGATCCCCGTCAAGATGGCTCAAGGGCCATCCCGGGGGAAGAACTCGAGAAAGCCAAAGTAGACCCAGATCGGCTGGATCCAGAAGTCATCATAGGCTCCAAGATACCAGACGACCTGAAGGGGGAAGTCATCGACTTTCTCAAAAAGAACTTAGATGTTTTCTCATGGTCATACAAAGATATGATAGGTATCGACCCAAAAGTCGCATGCCATCGGTTACATATCGATCCAGCTCGAAAGCCGGTAGCCCAAAAAAGGCGGAAATTCGGTCCCGAAAAATATGCAGCACTTGCTGAAGAAGTGAAGAAGCTGCTGGACAATGACCTGATTATGCAGGCCAACCAGCTACAATGGGTGGCTAAAGCGGTATTGGTGAAAAAATCTAACGGAACATGGCTGCTCTGTATTGACTTTACCGACCCCAACGAGGCTTGTCCAAAGGATTTCTTCCCCATGCCTCACATTGACCACCTGATAGACAACACGGCTGGTCATGAGATGATGTCGTTCATGGACATCTTCACAGGCTATCATCAGATAGCCATGCACGAACCAGATCGGCAACACACTTCCTTCCTGATAGAGAAGAATCTCTATTGTTGGAAGAGAATGCCATTTGGCCTAAAAAACGCGGGGGCTACATATCAAAGATTGATCAACCACATGTTTGTCGATCAGATTGGAAAGTCGGTGGAAGATTATGTAGATGACATAGTCGTCAAGAGCTGAAGGAGGATCGCCTCACCCACCTTGCACAAACTTTCGATACCCTAAGGAAGTTCAACATGAGGCTCAATCCCAAAAAGTGCAATTTTGGAGTTGAGTCGGGGAAGTTCCTGGGGCATTTGGTCAGCAAGCGAGGAATAGAGGCGAATCCAGTAAAGGTCAAGGCTATTCTGGATATGGGAGCACCTCGAAATGTGAGAGATGTACAAAAACGTACTGGTTGTCTGGCCGCCTTGAATAGGTTCATCTCCCAAATGGGGATAAATGCAAATCAATGTTCGATACGATTCGAAAGAGGTCAAGGTTCGAATGGACACCCGAAAGCCAGGAAGCCCTCGATAAAATCAAAGCTTATCTGGCAGACGTGAGCATTATATCTAAACCTGTCCCGGGAGAGAAACTTTTTCTATATCTTGCAGCTTCAAAAATCGCTCTAAGTGCAGTGCTCGTCCGGGCAGAAGGTCAGAGTCACTTTTCCATTTATTTCGTCAGTTAAACGTTGAACGAGACCGAGCAACGTTATCTATTACTAGAAAAGCTGGCATATGCACTAGTCATGAGTGTAAGGAAGTTGAGGTTATACTTTTTCGACCATGAAGTCGAAGTCCTTACTTCCCTGCCCCTAAGGAACGTGCTTCACCGACCTGATACAATAGGTCAATGCCTCAAGTGGCCTATTGAGGTCGGGCAATACAGGGTAACATTGTTGGGATAACATATGCCAGGATCTATCTGGATAACCTTATAAACACAAATTTAAATTAACAATTATTACTAGCATGAATTAACCTAAGTGAATTCAAATAATAATTAATCCAACAACAACATGCAAATAATATTTCACGTAAAAGATCCCAGCATGCAGAATTTCTAGGAGTTTACGTAAACGTACCCGTTGGAGAGACAATCTGAGACAGACAGGATCAAGTATCTGGATACCCACAAAAAGTCCTTCTCAAGTATTCCCAAGTCCTCGTTCAATAACCCCGGTGGAAGGTACTCCAATGAACAATTTATAAACAAAGAAAAATTAAATAATTGTTGCACCACCTTTGTGGATTTCTAATATTTCCAACACATGGAACTGTAGGTGGGGATGAAAAATTCATCCCCTATTTATAAGTGAGGAAGGGACAAAAATTTGAGGCCAATTAACGCTAGGAAAGATCTTTTCTTGATCTCCAAGAAATCTTGAATATATCCCATATATTCTTCTTTCCATGTGTATTTTTTTCCACAAAAATCTCACACCCTTATTTAGCCTTAAATTTAAAAAATTACAAGAAGATTTGAAAGATTGGCTCTTTCTTGAATTTATGAGATATTCTTGTATTCCAAGAATACATATATTTCTCCATAAAATCTTTCTAAGAAAATCAAGAAAATCTTTCTTCCCTTTCTCTTTATATTATTTTCAAAAATTACCACTTAAAGAAGCCAAGTGAAAGTTTTCTTGAATTTATGGGATAATCTTGTATTCCAAGAATACTAATCTCATTTCCATAAAATCTTCTCCCTCTATTTCTTTAAGATTTCGAAAATTTCAAGGAAAAATAATGCAACAAATATTTAATTTATTTTAAGCACCTTTTATTAATGGACTAGGATTGGGCTACTTGAGGGGCCTTTAGGATAATTAAGATGGACCTTCCAATGGGCTACTGAATTCCAATATTGAGCCACAATATAATTCAGCCCATTAATATTAATTAATACCACTATATAATTAATATTGCACTATCCAACTTAACCCATATTATGGTAATATGGCTCCCGGTTATTATTTCCCGTGTTTAAGATTATTTAGTCTATTAATTAATTAAGCCACTTAAAAGCTTTATATTAATTAATATCTTTATCCTTGGAGTAAGGACAGCCCAACTTTATTATCCATACCGGAAAATTAATTCCACTTGCAAGATTTGGTATGATAAAGGTTCCGGGCCCACCAAGGGGACCAATCACGCAAGACATTGCAAGCACACAATTCTCTGTATTAATTTAGCAACTGTCGTGCAATTAATATTATTGCCCAAGATATAGGGTATCGAAGTCGCAATGATTCTGTTCCCATTTATAAGTCAAAGCAATAACTACTAACCACACACAGTCCTTATTAAGTGACAGAGATTAAGAAATCAACAACCACTGAGGTCTAACTCTTCATCCCTTAAGTCAGTGCAAATGAGTTTATCCTCTCTGCAGGTCCGCTTCAACGCATCGAATGCACTAGTGTAATCTCTTGGTCAAGACAAGCCAATCTGAGCCTTACACATCAACTTCTACCAATAGATTGTTCGGATCTATCTAAGTTGTGAAACACACACTCATTTACAAGACACTGTTAACGTGATCTTCTGTGATCTGGTATCACCACGTTAACTACAATGTAACGCTTGCTATTATATGAACGGTTTGCAATAAATATGTGTATCATTCAATCATATTTAAATCAACAGTGATAAATAATTTATTTCAGTAAATAAGTGTTTAATACATAGGTTATACAAAGTAAAAGCATACTTTCACTTATAACCCCAACAAACATATGCACCTCGGCCTGCAATTAAAGCTCAGGCGCTAGCCGATTTTATTGTCGAACTTACCTTCTCTTCAGAGGCCGGCAGTTCAGCCAGCCCGCCTTAGCAGTTGTTCATAGATGGATCAGCGACTTCCCACAAGTCAGGTGTCGGGGTAGTCCTGATAAGTCCGAAGGGCATTTCGTTTCAGAATGCCATCACTTTCGACTTTCCCGCGACAAACAATGAGGCTGAATATGAGGCGCTCATCAGCGGGCCAGGAAATGTCAACAGCCATGGGCATCAAGAGGTTACAGGTACACACGGACTCTCAACTCGTGGCCTATTAGGTCTCGGGGAAATATGAGGCACGAGACGATAGAATGACGGCCTACCAAGAGGTGGTCAAGATACTATGTCAGGTTCGAACAAATCCATGTTAAATTAGTTTTGAGGGATCGGAATTCACGAGCAGATACTTTAGCATGGCTAGCGACTTCAGAGGGCCAACAGAGATGAAGGACGTCACCATTACAAAGATCTCCCACCCCTCCACTACTCACAAAGTGATCGCGACCCTGGAAACCCCGACAACGAGCTGGATGACACCCATCATTGAATACTTGAAAAATGGTATCTTGCCGCAAGACAGAATTCAAACCAAACAGTTACAATTGCGAGCCACGCGATATACGACGATCGACAACGAGTTGTATAAACAAGGCTTTAGCACTCCACTACCTCGATGTATCACACCAGAACAGGGATAATCCATCCTGAGGGAGATACACGAAGGAGTGTGTGGAAACCATGCGGGGGGACAGTCGCTGGCTCACAAAACCACAAGACAAGAATATTTTTAGCCGACCTTAAGGGCCGACGCCATCATTTTTGCTCGCAAGTGCTATAGATGTCAAATTTATGCGCCATCCATCAAGGTCACTCCAGAAGAACTCACGAGCATCCTAAGTCCTTGGCCCTTTGCAAAGTGGGGGATAGACATTATTGGGCCACTCCCGACAGCTCCAGGCTCAGTCAAATATGCCCTGGTTGTGGTGGATTACTTCACAAAATGGGTCGAGGCTGAGGCACTGGCGACCATAGATCAGGATCACATCATCAAATTCAAATGGCGGAATATCATCTGCAGGTTCAGGTTGCCACAAGCGATCATATCGGATAATGGAAAACAGTTCGATGGCCTCAAAATCGACACTTTTTTCAAAAAATAAAAGATCACAAAGCTCTTCTCGGCTCCATACCACCCTCAATCGAACGGCCAGGTCGAGGCTGTAAACAAGATCATCAAACACACGCTGAAAGCCAAGATTGAGGGAGGAAAAAGAAAATGGGCTAGCGAGTTGCCGGATGTGTTGTGGTCGTATAGGATAACCTGCTGAAATTCAACAAGGGAGACTCCCTACTCATTGGCTTTTGGAACCGAGGCAGTCATACCTGCAGAGGTCGATTTCTCTAGTCTCTGCACAAGTCAAGCCGCGATAGACCACAACGACGAGGCTTTAGCCAAAAATCTGGACCTACTCGAGGAGAAACGACTAGAAGCCAAAGCCAACATGAGAAACGCTAGATATAAACAACAGTCGAAGAGATATTATAATTCTAAAGTGTGACTTCGACAATTCAAAAAAGGAGACTTGGTGTTAAAGAAAGTACTTGGTGTATCTAAAGCGGCTTTTGGTCTAAACTGGGAAGGTCCATTCAAGGTGTCAAAAGTCTTGCCCAATGGAGCCTACGAGCTCGAAAGTCCGGAGGGCACTAAGGCTCAGTACCCATGGAATGCATCTCACCTAAAGAAGTATTATCAGTAGGTTCGAAATCACATCCTTGTAAATAATTCTACCAGTTAATAATAATGTCAATTCTTCTTTTCAAAATTCCTGTGTTAAAACCGAGGGGGTCATGTATTAAAACATCGACCACCTGGGGTACGACTTTCGACATAATAGAGGCAAGAGATCACCACCCAACGAGGTGTGATCCTCCCCCGACTTTGTAAGACGACTAATCAAACATCAGGATAAATCACATTGATAATAAGACGATAAGAACAAAAGCAATTTTAAAAGTCGCATAAGGAAATCAAGTCGGCACAACAAAGGAAGGAAAAAGACGAAATTTTCATTAATGACAAAGGTCCGAGGGTCGGTACATTAAAGAGCTCGAAGGATGATTACATCAAGTGACCTAAAGCTAATGAAAAACAAAATACATCAAGTCACCAATTCTGATATCCTACCAACTACCTACCAATACTCGATTTCACTGAGACGTCTAGGCGGACTCCGACTTCAAAGCTTATTAATCAAAAGTATTGTTGGGGATAGAGTTCAACAACTTCTCAATCTCCTTTTTTTTATCAGGATTCTTGATGTTATCATTCTTAAGAACAACCAGAATCCCGATAAGCATCTCCATTATAGGCCTAGCTGTGTCTTGTCGGGATCAGGAGCTGGATAAACAATCCGACTCGGATTGGCGAAGAAGGAGAGGTCGACACCCATAACCTCCAAATCTTTAATCTCTAGCAGGACGTTAGGGGCATGAGGGTTGTCACAAACGTAGTCGGTTAGCTTGGTAACAAACCTGCTGAGGTCACCAGTGGGGTTCGCATTGCGATAGATCCGAATAGCCCCGACAAACGCCATCACGTAAGCAAAGTTGGAGTTCAGCTCCTCGGCCTCCTTGAATTGCGCCTCCTGTTGGGGAATTAATTGCCCGGATCTATTCGGGATGAATATTTAAATACAAATTTAATTCTAACAATTATTACTAGCATGAATTAATCCTATATCAATTCAAATAATAATTCAACAACCAATCATGCATATAAATAGTTCACATAAAACTTATGCATGCGGAATAACTACGGGTTTACGTGAACTAACCTCTTGGAGTGAGAACCATTGAGAATATGGATCCCGTTCACACGAACACACCAAAAGGTCTTCTCAAGTATTCCCTTTATCCTTGTTCAATAATCCGGTGGTAGGAACTCGCGAACAATTTAACAAAAGGAAAAATAAAAATTATGTTGCACCACCTTTGTGGATTTCTAATTTTTCCAACACATGGAATTGCACTTGGGGATGAAAAATTCATCCCCTATTTATAATACTAGGTGGTGGATGATTTCTACCCTAGGAATAAGATGGGAAAATCTTTTTCTTGATCTCCAAGAAATCTTGAATATATCCAATATATTCTTTTCTCCATAATTAAAATATTCCATAAAAATCCCACCTCCTTATATTAAGGGGTTTTCGAAAATTTCCCAATAAATAGGGAAGAAATAGAATATTTTACTTTTCTTGAATTTATGGGATAATCTTGTATTTCAAGAATACATATTCCATAAAATCTTTCCAAGAAAATCAAGAAAATCTTTTCTCTTTCTTCCTTTATTATTTTCGAAAGCTTTTGGAAAAATAAGCAACATTAATTTATTTTATTTTTAAACATCTTTCATTTATTGGACATTATGTTTGGGCTACTTGAGTGGCCTTTAGGAGAATTAAGATTGGACCTTCTAATGGACTTTGAATATCTAATATTGAGCCACAATATTATTCAAGCCCATAAATATTAATTAATCCCACTACATAATTAATATTGCACTATCCATCTTAACCCATATTACTGTTAATATGGCTCTCGGTTATTATTTCCCGTGTTTAAGATTATCCAGCCCATTAATTAATTCAAGCCACTGAAATAGCTTTCCATTAATTAAAATCTTTTGTCCTTGGTCAAGGAACGGTTCAACATTATTATTCATACCAGAAACAAATTCCACTTGCAAGATTTGGTATGATAAATCTTATGAACCTCCCAAGGGGGAAAATCAAACAAGCGTACTTGCACACGATTCTTTGTATTAAATCTTAGCAATCGCATGTGACCAGTAATATTGCCCAAGATATAAAGTATTGAATCTCATTGATTCTCTACCCGTCATAAGTCAAAGCAATAATTACTAACCACACACGATCTTATTTAAGGGATGACTATTAAGAAATAACGAACCACTGAGGTTTAATTCTTCCTAGTTCAGTGCTGAAAAATTTATCCTCCTGTAGGTCCTATTCAGTGCATCAGTCATGCACTAGTGTAATCTCTTGGTCAAGACAAGCCAATCTGAGCCTTACACTTCAACCTTTCACGATGGATTGTTCACTTCCATCTGGGTCGTGAACAGCGTACATTTAGTTATAAGGGACTGTTAATATAATCTTCTGTGATCTGGTATCACTAAATTAACTACAATGTAACATGTACTGTTTATTGAACAATTATGCAATAAATATATGTAACATTCAATGATATTTAAACCATCAGTGATAAATAATTTATTTAAGTAAATAAGACAGAATATTCAGTTTGGTTATACAAAGTAAAAGCATACTTTCCAGTATAATCCCAACACCTCCTTGGCGGACAAATCCTTCCTGGCCTCGACCAGCTCACCCTTAACCCGAACCACATTTGTTTTATCCACCGCAAGCATGCCCTCAGTATTCCCCAAGCGACTCTCAAGATTCCCTCAGTATTCCTCGGAATTGGACGTCTCCAATTTCTTCTGAATCTCGGCCGCAGAGAGTATCGACTTGGCCTGATCGGTAACCCTCTTCTGCGCCTTCCTCAGGTTCTTGAGCTCAGTCTCCAACTGAGCACTGGATTTCTCCAAGTAGAAGGCCACCTTTTGGGAGTGGGCAAGGGCCGAGTACAGGTTGCCCATTACTCTTTGACGGCGGGCATTGGTATAGTCCGTCTGCGACCAACCCCGGGGCAGATTCTGCAAGGCTCTTGAAAGATAAGAAGGCCAGCCTTCAGGGACCCCTTCTGGAACAATCTGGCACCACCTCAGAAAGCTCAATGCTTCCGGAGAGAATTTGGCCCGCGTGATGTCCGGGCAACAGAAAAATTCAAGTCGTTAGCAGAAGATAATGATAAAAACCAAGGAAAGCACATGGGACCAAACTTACTCATTAACCAGGTCTTCGTCCCAACCCAACCAGGAGTCGTCTTCCGGGTGACGACCTCCTTCTGGGGCGGAGGTGAGCTGTGAGGTTGGACGAAGTGGCGACCTCCCTATCCCCCGGTTTATCTCTGACCAGTACGTGCCTATCTCCTTTCTCATCCTCTTCTGAGCGAGCTCGGAGTCTGATGAAGTCGGCCCCTTGGATTTCCTCTTCCCCTTCTCGGCGGCAGAGGGACCAGTGGGGGTCGGACTTGGAGGAGGGGCATCGGTGGCCACCACATGCTTCATCTGACCGAGCACAGATTTCTTCTGGTCACCATCACGGAAGCTGGTGGTTGACGTCGGTAAACTGGGATGTTAGGAACTGTCCACACAGAGGAAATCCAGTCAGTTAAGTCTCATATTGCTATAAACCAAGTACTAATAAATAAACTTACAAGGGATCTTGAGATGACGGGGATATGTGTACAAGTCGGCCTTAAGTTGATCGAGCTCAAAGTTCAGAGCATTGACGTCTCGCCAGCTTGGGGAAGTGTCGCGAACTGTGTTAAATGCCTCCAGGAAATCCCAGTACAGCTCGGCATGGTGGGGTGCAAACACTGCGAGATAAAAAGAGAATTAGATCAGTACGACTTCATAATTAAAGACATAAGATTTACCATGTTCAACTCGAGTTGCATAATCTATCGGAACGTGTATGAGCAATGTGCTTGAAGGAGCCACGGACTCCCACGCCCCTCTAAGGAACCACCACTTCCTATGCCAACCATTGACTTTGTTGGGAATCCCACTCACAAGCTCCCTGCCCTTACGAAGTTGCACGACATTATAGCCTCCGGCCTGAGCGATGGGCGTCATCACGTATGATATTTAGCCCGGATTTGGCAACCGAAACAATCCGGCTTATCCCAACACGGTCATAGTAGAGAGAATATAACTCCAACCATTTGGGGTAATCTGCGTGAGGCTCTGGTTCCAGGCCGCGAGCAGGTGGGAGATTATCGGATGTAACAGAAAATAAATTCCAGCCTCCATAGTATGCTCATTCACCGCAATCATCCCTGGTGGTGGCTGGTCGGCGCTCTCATCGGAGGTCGCCCCATAAAAGTGTACGTCCCGGGGCACCTTGTATAAGCGGCAAAGTGAACGCACGTACCGATCGGACATAACTGACCGGTATTTTTCTTCGGATGCCACAAAAGCCAACTTGACCGACTTTCGATAACGACGCTCAGGCTGCGCATATGGAGCTCGAGCCCCGTAAGAATTATAATCAAAAGCCCGCTCAAAGGCCCCATAATCTTGGGTCGGGGCAGAGGGACCCACTCCCGTCGTCTTCTCCAGTACGATGGTGCGGAGAGGACTAACATTCAATACAGGAAGATAGGTAATCTCTGTTAATTCCTCCAAAAATTGTTCATCATCGCCCTCGTCATTACCATCATCATCCCGATTATGACTTGGGGCACCAGCAGTCGAGGGTCTCCCCACATTGGCGGTGGCGGAGCTAGAGCCATGGTGGCGGCGAAGTTGAGCGATAACAACATTGTCCTCATCCGAGGACGACAATACCATGGGCTGAGAGACGGTGGGAGTCATCGAAGAACCAGTAACCATAACAAAGATTAAGAAGAAATGAATCTTTACCTGAATCAATCCTCGTCGAATCCTCGAAAATCTGTCAATAACTCGTGGGATTTCAAGAGAGTTTTTGCAAAGACGAAGAAGGGTTTAAAAGCCTAAAACCCTTGCCTATTTATAAAAGAGGGGGAAGACCCAAGATGCAATTAAGTCAAACTTCATGCCCGCCTCGTCAATAAAATCGTGGAGATCGTGAGTGGTCAACACCACGATTTCCCGTTGGGTCGATTCGCGGCGCATCACGTCATCGGCCTGTCACGCCATCATGTCAAATCCGCAAATCTGAGATCAATCTGTCACACCGATTCACAAGATCAAGGTGATGATTTGCCTACCCGAGGATGACGACTCGCCTCAGAAACACTTCCCTAGGTCGACTTACCATAGGTCGGTAGAATAATGAATCAAGTCAAGGCCCTTATGCAAGCACGCAACCTCGACTTGAGGGGCAATTGTTGTAGCATGGATAAACCCGACCCCTGGGTTAGACGCATGAACGCCAATTCGCCTCCCCAATGCCATTTAAAGCGACCTAGGGATAAATGGCCACATGGTCGACTTGTTCATCAAGACTAAATGAACCTTACCCAGGCCACATAAGCAGCAGGTCGCGAGACAACTTACAAGATTTGCACAGGTCGCAAGGCGACTTGCGTTCCAGATCCTTAGGCCGGAAGTGACTTGTATCAACATAAGTCACTTATCTTGACAGTTAAAGGAAGCACTCGACAAGCCATGAGATCCGCCCCCAAAGTCCGCCCCATGATTGGCGACCTTGAAGATGGCGACCTCTGACCCGGCGAGGACAAAATCAGCTGGCTCCAGGATTGAAGCCCCCTTTAGGGCACTTTTCCTTATGTAAACTCCTCCCAAGAGGTGGGAATTGTAGTATAAATAGGCCTGTATGGCCACACTTGTAAGAGGTTGAAACTTTTAGAACCTTAGGCAGATATAATATACAAACTCCTGGCTTGGATGCCCCCAGACGTAGTCTTCTTTTCAAGATGAACTGGGTAACTAATAATTGTGTATGTTTCTTATGTTGATCATCTGTTTTCACTGCTTTCATTGAGAATTATTGTTATATTAAGATAAACCAATTACAACAATGGGATGGTGACTCTGACCTTTTGCCCGGATGAGCACTACACTTAAAGCGGTTTTCGAAGCCGCAAGATATAGAAAAAGCTTCTCCCCCGGGATAGGTTTGGATAGTATGCTCATGTCTGCCAGGTAAGCTTTGATTTTATCGAGAGCTTCATGGCTTTCGAGTGTCCATTCGAACTTTGAGTTCTTTCGAATCGTGTCGAACATTGGCTTGCATTTATCCCCCATTCGGGAGATGAACCTATTCAAGGCTGCCAGCAACCTGTAAGTTTTTGTACCTCTTTCACACTTTGAGGTGCTCCCATATCCAAAATGGCCTTGACCTTTGCTGGGTTCACCTTTATCCCTCGCTTGCTGACCAAATGCCCTAGGAATTTCCCCGACTCAACTCCAAAATTGCACTTTTTGGGATTGAGCCTCATGTTGAATTTCCTTAGGATATTGAAGGTTTGCGCAAGGTGGGTGAGGTGGTCTTCCTTTCTCAGGCTCTTGATGACTATGTCGTACACATAAACTTCCACCGTCTTGCCAATCAAGTCGGTAAACATTTGGTTGACCAATCTTTGATATGTGGCCCCCGCATTCTTAAGGCCAAATGGCATTCTTTTCCAGTAGTAGAGGTTCTTTTCTGTCAGGAATGAGGTGTGTTGCCGATCTAGTTCGTGCATGGCTATCTGATGATAGCCTGCGAATGTGTCCATAAATGACATCATCTCATGACCAGCTGTGTTATCTATCAGGTGGTCAATGTGAGGCATGGGGAAAAGATCCTTTAGACAAGCCTCGTTGAGGTCGGTAAAGTCAATGCAGAGTCTCCAGGTTCCGTTTGATTTTTTCACCAACACCGCATTAGCCACCCATTGTGGATGGCGGACCGCATAATCAGGTCGTTATCTAGCAACTTCTTGACTTCTTCAGCAAGTGCTGCATATTTTTTGGGTAGAATTTCTGCCTTTTTTGGGCTATCGGCTTTTGAGTTGGGTCAATATGTAATTGATGGCATGCGACTTCTGGATCGATGCCTATCGTATCTTTGTGTGACCATGTGAAAACATCCAAGTTCTTTTTTAGAAAGTCGATGACTTCCCCCTTCAGGTCGTCCGGTATCTTGGAGCCTATGATGACTTCTAGATCTGGCCGAGCTGGATCTACTTTGACTTTCTCGAGTTCTTCCCCCGGGATGGCCCTTGAGCCATCTTGATTGGGATCATCGATCTTGACCTCAAGTAGAAACTCTTCAGGTTTCGACCCCATTCTTGGGTTAAGGTCGTCACAGCTTCTCTTCTTATTTACTTTCTCATTATTTAATTCCTTACATTGTGTTTAACTATCTATTACAAATATTTGTTAGCTAGATATTAATGTTGAATTGAAAAGAGACGGAGAATAAACCAAACAACCTCTTGTATCCACATGGTCGCCCTTAACGGTGCCGATCAACCCATTCTTGGCGGAGAATTTTACACAAAAATAAAATGTTGAGGACGCAGCCTCGAACTCGTGTTCAAACGGCCTCCCAAGAAAACTGTTATAGGAACTTGGGAGATTGATAACTAGGAAATTTAACAGTCTAGTGGCCCTAACCTTATCATCTAGGGTAGACACTAGTTTGACAGCCAGACAGATCATGCCAGATGGCTTCACAGTTGCATCCCCGAAGCCTTTTACGACGTGGTCGCAGGGGGTGATGTAAGCATCATAATCCCTGAGCTGGTCTAAGATCTTCTTGAAGAGGATGTTGTAGAAAGCCCCTCCATCCACCAGCAATCGGCATACAGTGGTCCTCATGATGTTAGCCTTGATCACCAGGGGGTCGACGTTCGGGTAGATTATTCCGGCTTTGTCTTTTTCTCCAAACTCAATTTTATTGGTTTCCTCTGCCACCATGAAGACTGGAAGTACCATTTTCCTGGCGTTCTCCATCTTCCTAATTTCAGCCTTCATTCGCCATTTGGATGAGGACGTCGAAGAAAGTCCCCCTACTACCCCAAGTGGAGAAAGGTTATGTATGACACAACCTCCCGCATCCTCGGGCATAGGTGGGATGGGTCGTTCCCCTTGCCCAGCCCCTAGGTTGGGATTCCTCTGGGCCTGTTCCGTCTGCCTGGGACGATTGCCTTGTCGGAGGCCCCTTGGATTAGGTTTGTGGTTCTCTTGAGGTTGTTTGACAAATTTTTCCAGCAACCCATCCTCGTACAGCCTCCAGAGTTGTGGGAATGGGTCTCTACATTCGCTTGTTTAGTGACCCATCTGTTCGTGGAAATGGCAAAACTTGTTGGGGTTCTGCTTGCCCTTATTTTTTATAGGGAGAGGTGGGAGGAGCAGCACCCGTCCTCTGATTTAAGTGTAGACATGTCCAGGTGTCATGTCTAATGCCTCCATCAGCTTCACCGGGATGGTTTCTTCGAACGGCTTGAAGCTGCCAGGTGCCTTGTAGTGACCCCCAGTTTTCTTGGAACCCTTCTTTGAGTCCGCGACTTCCTTATTTTCGGAGAGTCGGGATTCTAGCAGTTCCAATGTATGAATTAGGTTGCTAGCCCACCTTCGGAAGTCGGCATAGCTAGTCAGGTATTCGGTTGTCATGCGCCGCCATAACTTGGTCCCTTTCCTGAGGCCGGAGACGGCCCCCAGCAGTTTTGCCTTGTCCCCTATGGGATCTCCTTCAAGGATGAGTTTGTCAATCCTCTCAACGTAGGACCGATCCGACTCTATTTCCCCTTACTGAGTATTCATGAGGCGCTGTCTGGTCGCAGGTCGGGGTGCCAGTGCTGTGAAGTGGGTCAAAAATAGCCTAGCGAGCTGTTCAAAAGTGTCCACCAAGAAAGGTGGCAGTGAGGTGAACCACTTATGAGCCTGGTCAATCAAAGTCAGTGAGAATAGTCGGCACTTAGTAGCATCGGATGCGCCCATGGAGACCATGTAAGAATTGTATTTCACCACATGGAATTTTGGGTCTGAGTTTCCACTGTAGCGATCTAAGGCCGCTATGTTGATTTTTCTCTAGGTAGGTGTCAGAGTAACTATGGTCCCGAGTGGAGAATTTGGGATGACGAGGTTATTATTTGTCCCCGCCGGCCCATTTTGATTCTCCACCCGTTCGAGAAGTCGCTGGACCTTCCGGGCCAGCACCGCCACCTGAAATCGCGATGGTCCCCAGCAGGGAAGGCCACCTGCAGGTCGCCGTGGTGGACAGCCGAGTCTCTCGGCAACTCATTGTGATGTATATTCAGAGCCAACGCAAGGTCGCGCTCCACCTGGTCAGCGCATCGAGGCTGAGACTGAGCCTCATCCTCAATGACCACCGGAATCTTTTGAGCCCCTAGGTCCCCGAGATGGTTGAACACGTTGTCCAACCCCGTCGGCCTCTCCAGAAGTCGGCAATTTTGGACGATAGCGTGCTTCGTCAGGTCGTAAGCCAGTTAGCCCGTTGACCGTCCCTTTTCGATAAGGGCACCCTTACCTTTAGAAGTTCCGGCGTAGTGGGCGGTCTTTTTGACCGGAGGCTACCCCTCCTCGCCATCGAAGGTGAGGCATTTCTTGTGGAGAATGGCCATTACGGCCTTTACATCTTTCGGTGTCTGAACTAGGTTGTGCTGTGAGCTCAGGGAATCCTCGGCACCATCACGGGCATCCGTTTCATGTCCGGTAGCATTACCTTGATTGATCGTCATTGCCAGATGAATGAGATTGAGTGGGTCTTCTTAAGAATTTAGGAACAATTCAACAAAAAAGTTTCCCACAAATGGCGCCAATTGTTGTAATTGGTTTATCTCTAAGCCAATATAACAATAATTCTCTATGAAAACAGTGAAAATAGATAATCAATACAAGAAACAGACACAAGTATTGGTTACCCAGTTCGTCTTGTAAAGAAGACTACGTCTGGAGGCGTCCAAGCCAGGAGTTTTTAGATTATATCTGCCTAAGGTTCTAAAAATTTTCAACTCTTTACAAGTTTGTCCATATAGGCCTATTTATACTACAATTCACGCCTCTTGGGCGGGAATTTACATAAGGAAAAATGCCCCTCTGGGGCTTCAATCCATCAATTGTGGGGTGGATCAATTGTGGGGTGGACTTTGGGGGCGGATCTCGTGGCTTGCCGGGTGCTTCTTTTGACTATCAAGATATGCGACTTATGTTGATGCAAGTCGCTTCCGGCCTGAGGATCTAGAGTGTAAGTCGCCTTGCGACCTGTGCAATTCTTGTAAGTCGTCTCGCGACCTGCTACCCATGTGGCCTGGGTAAGGTACATTTAGTCTTGATGGACAAGTCGACCATGTGGCCAGTTATCCCCAGGTCACTTTAAATGGCATTGGGAAGGTGAATTGTCGTTCGTGCAACTAAACCAGGGGTCGGTTTTATCCATGCTACAACAGATTGGCTAAGTGATGTTTACATCCTACAGAAGATACCAGAACACACAGATCAAGGTGCTTTCGATGCTGAGTTTCTGGACTGGCTAGAAATAAAATATGAGAGATTTTACAAAGTTCTGATGCATGAAGGCAAGATCATGACCTTGATGTCTTTTGCACCTTGATTTGAAACTATGATCTCACCCTTCGATCTAACAACTGTCTCGACCCGATTGGCTTCAAGAAGTTATTCAACAACTTCGCAAAGAGAGGATACATCATTGATCGAGATAGACTGGAAGCCTTGCTACAAAGAATGTACAAGATTTTTGCTATTCCAGTAGATCTTCATAGGTTCTCCTTTTGAATGTTGGTTCAGAAGACTGCTGATAGGATCAGATAGATAGGTACCTACTTGCTTATTTCGTTGTACTTGTAATCTTCTCATCATTAATGAAATTGCACTACCATTCTGATCCTAAGACAACTTCTCATTGTCTTCTGAATTGTTGTTTATGTTCTTTACATTTTTGGTTATCTGTTTTTCTGATTAATTGTTTGGTTCCATCAAAAAGGGGGAAATTGTTGGGAAATTTGTAGTTTTGATGGAAGTTCCAAAACAGGTTGTAATAGGACCAGTCAGACCTGTTAGCTGACTGATGAATTAGAAATCCGGATAGGATGGCCAGCTGAGATGTATAGACAGCTGATGTAATAGATAGGTCACATATTGAGGAGGAACTCAATATGTATAGGTCAAGTCAAGAAGATCAGAAGATCAGACAAGTCAAGAAGATCAGAAGATCAGACAAGTCAAGAAGATCAAAAGATCAGATAAGTCAATAAGATCAGAAGATCAGACAAGTCAGATAGTCAGATAATCAGGTGAAGACATGAAGCTGAAGACTCAGAAGACCTGAAGATCCTTTTGAAACTAGCATGGCTTTATACCTTTCTATTGTCCCATTAGCCTTGTATTTAAACTTATATACTCATTTTCACCTAATGCAGTGTTTCCCTATAGGTAACTCTACCAAAGTCCATGTATTTGTTTTTGTTGGGATAATTTTATTTTTGATTATTATGCCAAAACACCTTGTAATAGGACAAGCTAAGTTGTATAGAAAGCTTGCATTTCTAGACTTAGTTGTATTCTTACAGGTAACAAGTTGAGGGAGAACTCATCAAGAGAAGATGAGGCAGATCAGAACAAAACGAGACTGATGAGTTCCATGTAAACTGATGAGCTGAACAGAGAAGAAGCATGTTTATTTATGAAGAAGAAAAGTTGATGTAATGTTGTGCAGAAATCATAAATCAGGCGAGAAGAAATCAAAAATCAGAAATCAGAAGAAGAATGCAGACTGATCAGGTAGTGTGCGAACTGATCAGGTAGTGTGCGAACTGATCAGGTAGCGTGCAAACTGATCAGGTAGTGTGTGAACTAATCAGATAGAGTGCAAACCGATTAGGTAGCGTCTGGAATCGATCGGGGAAGCGTCTTGATTGATCGGTAGCATCTGAATCGAATCGATCAGAAGCGTCTTGAGATCGATTAGGTAAGCGTGTGAATCGATCGAGTATCGTCTTCGACCGGATCGGTGACGACGAATCAAAAGAGATGAACGATGAATCGGTGAGGGTGAAATCGGATCCTTTAGACACACAAAAAGTTGGCCAATGAGAAAATGATAACACATATATGGATGTGACATAAAGCTGCAAGCAATAGTGCAAAAGGACAAAGAAAAGCTGGAAGATTATTAGTATGGATTTGAATTTACTCTCCAACGGTAATATTCAAATCCACACTATAAATACATTGCACTATCTTCAAAAGAAGAAAATTGAGGATGCTGCAAAGTAAAGATTAAAGTCAAATATTCAAGCATCTCCATTCAAGAACACAGAGCATTAAATATTCAAATTTACCCAAGAGTGTTCTTCATTATATCTAAGCATAAATGTCATACCCTAAGCTTAGAGAGATTTTCTCAACCTTAGCTTAAAGGCTAAAACAATGTAAGTGAAAATCTCACCTAGTTAGAAATAACATCAAACCCAAACCCTTTCTTGAGAGAGAATTAGTGGTTAAGTGGGTAGTTAAGTAGGCGATTCCGTGAGGGAGATATGTCACGTAGGCAATCCCGTGAGGGAGATAAGTCCCGAGAGTGAGAATTCATTAAACATCTATAAGCGATCCCGTGAGGGAGATAAGTCTCGTTGAGTGAGAGCTCCATAAATATCTGTATGGTGGTGTGCCTAACACAGTAAACTAAGGTTTTCTTTGGATTAAGGAAGTGCCCCATGAAGGGAAGAGTGGATGTAGGAGGAGTTCTCCGAACTACTATAAAAATACGTGTGTTCTTATTTGCTTTCATATTAACTGTCATACATACTTTAGCAAATCTGCATAACACATTCACAAAAATTTTAAAGTCACCTCCCATTGAGATTTTACGAGTTTTAAATCGGGTTTTTCGGGACCAACATTTTTTTCTAAAGATTATACTTCAAGAGACATAGCATTCTGCCAATTAATATATGTGCTAGCTTGTTTGTAATTTTTAGGTTCTTGAATTTGGGAAATAGCAGCTATAAAATGTCTATGTGTATGAGACAATTTTGAAGTAGAAAGATAGTCAGAAATAGGATATTATTTCCCTCTAGTTATGACTGCATTAACATTAACAGAATGAGAGATGTTATCAACATCAAAAACAATAGATGTAGTAGAAACATTTGTATCAACAACAAGATTGTTAGTTTTAGGAAGAGAAGTTTCATAAACTTGAAAATAAGTAGGAGGATGCCTATTTATAGTAGATCTTCTATAATGTGTATCATCATGATCACAAGTATTTGAGTTTTGAATTATAACAGGTTGTTGATGTACAGTAGGATCAAAAAGATGATCAGAAATCTTTTCAATGAGATCATGATGAGTATCATTATTACTTAAACAACAATTCATATAAAACACATCAGTAGTAATAATATGTTGAATATCAGAATTATATTCTTGAGTAGACAAATCATTCACTCTAGAAATCATATTTTTAGTAAACATCTTATCCACAAATATATCAGTTCCCTGTTTATCAGAATAAGGAAATATGTTCTCACAAAATTTTACATTTCTAGAAACAATAATTTTGCCAATGGCAATATCAAGCAATCTATATATATTTTTGTTCCAAAGGGATAACCAATCAACACACACTTTGTTGCTCTAGGGTCAAACTTATGCCTATTAGCAGTCAAAGTATTGGCAAAACAAAGACACACTCATATAATCTAGAGTTTTATGAAAAATCATCTCAAAAGGACTCTTGTTATTTAATATGTGTATAGGTATTTTGTTTATCAAGTATGAAGCAGTAAGGATGCACTCACTCCAATATTTTAAAGCAAGCATGATTGAAAAAGCAATGTCCTTGCCACTTGTAATAAATGTTGATGTTTTCTCTCAACAATGTCATTTTGTTGTGGTGTTTCTACACAAGAAGTTTGGTGTATTATACCACGTGTGTGAAAGAAACCATGAAGTAAAAACTCAGTACCATTGTCACTCCTAATAATCTTTATCTTAGCATCAAATTGAGTTCTAACCATATTATGAAACCTAGTTACAAATACTAACATCAGACTTAGTTTTTAACAAGTAAACCCAAGTGCATCTACTGTAGTCATCTACAATTGTTAAAAAAAATTATGGCCAGAACGAGAAATAGTATAAAAAGGTCCCCGTACATCGCAATGAATAAGACTAAAAGGTGCATCAGAAACATAAATACTGAGATATTGAAGGGTAATTTCTTCTATTTTGTCAAAGGACAAATTTCACACGGCTTAGTATTGTCTCTCCCTTTCACATTTATTTCCTTTATGTAAGACATACATTCTAAAGAAACATGCCCTAATCTAGAATGTCATAGACTAAAATCAATAGGTTTCTGAACCACAGAGTTCACATAAGGTCTTTTTATTTAAAATTTTAGATAGTATAAACAATCTGTGGTGTTGGTCCCGGTGCTAACGAGTCTCACACGTGTATAGGGGTGGGGGGAATACACGTGTTCAGTGATTTTTAAAAAAATTCTTTCACTGAGGTCAGATGGGTCAGGTTATCCTGATATTTTTGTCCTGAGAAGCACGGATTGCCCTGAGTCAAAGTCTACTGAGACAATGATCCTGAGCTGCTTTCAGAAGCTTCAGATTAGCCCAACTGATCCTGAATTTATCAGAGATCCTGAGGAGCTTGGATCAGATAATTATCTTACTGAACACTCAGTAGAGTTAGTTCAGTTCGGTAACTATCTGTTCTTAGCTACTCAAGCGTTCGGAATGGTTGGCCCTAAGTTTATACTCGTTTTAGCTTTGCTGAAATATCTTCTTCCTTTAATAAAACAGCGATTAAGGTTGTGACCAATTTTATGCAAGTTCAGTGGATTGATTCCAACTGAATATCAATGAAATATGCTTTCAGTGAAAAACATGCAACAGATAATAATGCAGTACAGAAAGCAAACAACACAGCAATTATAGTGGTTCAGAGACTCAAGCTCCTACGTCCACTCTCTCTGATCTTCAGAGAAATTCCTTAACCGCTTCCTAAAGCTTTCTGGCTAACTCACTGTAGCTTACTCACTTTTCTACCTTGAGTTTTCTGGCTGACTCACATCAGCTTACTAACTCAAACACACACAAGTGTTCAGACTACCACAAGTAGCTTACTAACTTCTTCTCTAGAGTTTTCTGGCTAACTCACTGTAGCTTACTAACTCTTTACAACTCTAACTCACCAACAAAACACACACAAACTACCTTAACAAAGGGTTTGGGTTTTGGATTGGTTTCCAACTAGGGTGAGATATCCTTTACAATAAGAACAGATGCAAAGGCTAGGATATCTCTTCTAAGCTTTGGATATATCTATCAATCTAGGCTTAGAATAGTGAGCTCTCTCCAATGTGAAACACTTGGGAAATTATAGGGTTTTCGAGTGCTTCAATTTGCAATAATACGAATGAGCTCTTGAGTTGCTTTAAAATTTCCCATGACCTCTCAATGTAAAGGGTCACTGGTTTTTATAGGCAACTTCACCAAGGTCACTCTTTGAAAACTATCTGTTGGAAGAGATAGCTTTATGAGTTTCCTCTTTTGGTGTTTGATGAACGGCTACTTTTAAGGTTTGAACACTCCCTTGCATGTTTTAGGAAATATGCAGTCATGTAGCCAATCACCAATTTTTGCAGTCTGGAACTTAGCACTACTGACATAATTCAGGGTTCTGTCGCTTTCAGTGTCAGTGAAGTACAGTGTTGTCTTCCTCTGATTGGTTCTTGTCTTCAGTGAATGTAGTCAAACAAAACGGCTCTTTTTGGTCAATCTCTCTGAATGAGACAACCTGAAACAACACTTAGACTTAGTTCCTTCTGCACTAGAATGTTTTGGGCAATATCTTCTTTTCTGACTATGTGCGTTTTTCTCAGTTTTGTAGTCTTCAGATAGATATTATTCAGTGCCTCTGAACATTCGATTTATCTTGAGTATTCGAATCTTCATCGAAGTCTTCAAAGAACTCATCGAGTCTTCGATGTCTTGAAAGAACTTATCGAGTCTTGATGTCTTGACAAAGAACTTCATCGAGTCTTGATGTCTTCGATTATTTATCGAGTCTTCAATGTCTTGATAACTTCTCGAGTCTTCGCCAAAAATCTAACTTTGATCTATATCTGGCGACTATACATGGTGCAGATAACTTCCTGAACAATTATACTGAAACCTGACTCAGTCTATCAAGATTATCCTGAACATGTCATACTCAGGGGTTTTGGGATCTAATCAAAACTTCTTTATTAATTTCATCTCCCAACAATTTCCCCATTTTTGATGATGCCAAAACCATCTTGTTACATTTAAGAAAACCTAACCTATACTCAGGTTTTAGTTTATCTATTACAAACCAACATGGCAATTTTTCCCAACAATTTCCTTAACAATCTGGCATATCAAGACATGTAAAAAGATAATGAGATATTATCTTTTGAGCATAAAGATAAAATTTTCATTGATGTAGGATAAGAGTTACAGATTACAATGAAAATAATAAAAAAAAACAACTGAATTTAAAACAGAAGAACATAGTCTTCAGTCTTCTTCCACTTCATCCTCTGGCACTTCCAGGTTGAACATCCCATAGTATCTCTTCTTCAGTTCATCCCTTGTCTTGATGATATCAGGGTTGTTTCCTGTTAGGCCTAAATTGGATGGCATATTGGCTATTTCCCGAAAATGGTCGCTTCATTCACATAGTCATTCTCAAACCTAGGAGCTGGGTACATGTATGGACCAGGAGCTACTATCTGAGTGTTTCCTTCATCTGTCATGTTGATCCAACTTTGCAGGTACTTAGGATAGAATGTCAGTAAGTACTCAATGAAGGCTTCATTCTTATCCGAGCTGCTCCCCCTCCATTCTCTCAGAATCTCATAATAGAACCAGAAGGTTCTCTTGATCTCTTCACATGCATCATTGAACTTAATAGGCATCCATTTGTCAATGTGCGGCCACTTCTGAGTCTTTTTTGTACCTCTCCTTTTGCTTAGAAACTTTTTGAATCCACCTCTTCTCTTCTGTTCTTCTTCTTTCTTCTTTTCGATCGAGGAGCACCCGATCTTTTGGCGGCAGCTTCTTTTTTTTTCCTTTTCAACTGCGGGGGCCTTCAGAGTCTTCTTGGTATCAAAAGTCTCTGTTGAGCTTCAGTTTTCCTTTTCCGGTCCTTCATCCGATTCTTCAAAATCCATAATCGAACTTCCTCTGAGTAGGTTTAGCTACCTTTTGCTCTTTTCTTCTTTTCAGTTTCAACAAAGGCAACTGCTTTTCTCTTTTCTGGTCTGGCTTGTTCTTCTTCTGCCTTACTTGTTCCAACCATCCTTTATCACTCAATTTCTCAGAAATTACTTCCTGAACGGTTTGCTCAAATGTTTGAGTGAAGATATGTTTCTCAGCTTCTTTGAACTTTAGTTTCTCAGTACCTTCAATCTCTTTTAAGGCATCAACAATTTTCTTTCCTTCAGCTTCTTTTTGAGCCTTTCTCTCCAAGGTTTGTGCCAACAACTCACTTAATTTGCCACCAGGCCTTTCCCCCTTTTTGGCACCATACCTTGGGAGTAGTTGAGTCAGTGCAGTATCCATATAGTATTGATCCTTGCTTATACTGCACACTTCTCCTTCCAACTGATCATGCTCATCTTCTAGCCTTATTATGTAATTCTTGGCCATTGAGAACTCACCCAAAAGAGGAGCAAACTGCTTTGAGAAGACATCATGCATCATCTCTGTCATCTTGGTCATGAGCAGAGAGCCCATTTCCTCAATAGCTGTTTTGATCATCAGATCATTCTTCTCAACCAGCTTGGCTTCAAGATAGGCGGTTCTTTCTTGATACATCCGCTTCATGTTGGCATTAAGCTCAGATGTACTCCATCAATCTTTCCATCTAATGTAGCTAATTTACCTGATAGAGTTGTTTGAAGCGTATCAGATGATGAACTCAGGTTCTCCAATTTTTGATTTTGAGCAGCCAGGACTAACTCCATCTGAGTCATTTTGTCTAGTGAGAATTGTTTGCAGCATGCCTGAAGAAGAGCTTAGATTCTCAAGCTTTTGAGATTGACTTGTCAGTATCTCTTCCATCCTTGGCTCTATATTCTTTAACTCATCCAGGATTGGTGTGAAATCAACCACTGGAGTTTGTACAACATTTTCCAACTGAGGTGGGTGTTCCAACTGAGCTGGGTGCTCCAACTGAGCCTCAGTCTGCATATCATAAACATCAGATTTAAAGTTAGGTACTTCAGTAACTTCGGCATAATGTATAACAGTGCCAAAGGTACCTGAAGAATGCTAACTTCAATCAGAGGTTGTCGATATCGATTGGTTCAAAGATCGATTCCGTGTCCCCATCCGACTCTCGGTTTCCTTCTCTTTCTCGAAGATCTATCCGAGGTTCCTTCTCCTTCTCGATTTCTTTTTCTCGATCATCTCCTTATCCTTATCTTTATTTTGATCATGGAGCTGGAAGCATCTACTCCTTCAAGAGCTTTCTTTTTCACTAGCTTTTTTTTACCAATTCATCAAAATCAAAGCAGACTTTCATTCTTAGCTTGGTTTTCCTGAAACCTGAGAATTCAGTCAGGGCAGCTGTCTCTGCATTCCACCACTCTTCTCCTTTGTATGAAGCAATGTTCAGCATCTCCGGGAGTGTTTGATTCAGAATATATATTGTCGTTCTGAGCCTGGAGAACATATCCTGAAGGTCATGATAGGCATTCAGCTCAGGGTATCTATCCAAGATGAATCGTTCCCCCTTGCTTCGCCATTCAGTCTCTTCGGCTTCTCCCTTCTTCAATATTGGGCTTTCAGAAGCAGTAGATTCAGAGTGTATGAGTTCCAGAGCTGATGGATCAAGAAATGGTTCATTCAGAAGCGCGTCCAAGTTCAGCAATTCCTGAGGTTCAGACTGATCTGACATCTGAACAGGTCTTTCTTCAGTAGGGATCTGAGGTCCCTTGAAGATTTCCTGAGAGATTTTATCTGAGTTCAGAGAGGTTTCGAGTACCTCAGAAAAAACATGTTCCTCAGTTTCTTGCTCCTGCACATTTGTCACTATCTGAGCAAGAACCTGAAGTGGAGATTTCATCCCTTGCTGGCCTTCGGGTTGAGTTTTTTCAGTTTCACTAGCCTCATTCTCAGCAATAGATTGAAGTCTTCTGCGCTTCTGAGGAGCCAGTGCTTTCTTCTTCAGTTTCTCTCCTTTCTCCCTTTTAATTTGCATCAGGGCTTTCCCCTTAGCTTGTTTGGCTTCTTCATCAGTTTCCTCTTCAGCAGTCTCCTCCTGAGACTCAGAGTTTTTCTCTTTCTTTCCTCTCAAAGTCTTCTTTGTTGGTTTGAACATGATTTTTGACTTTGGAAAGGAAGTGGAATCGGCAAAGATGTCCTCCTCTTCTCTGCACGTTTCCAAGATAAATGCAATCTTGGTTGCATGTAGAATCTTTCCTTTGATAACTATAGAGCCATTCACCTTCTGAATTTGTTTGGCTTGATCACTCGCCACCTTGATCAAATAGTGCAACCAATTGAATGACGTGGAAGGTGAATCTTCAATCGCCGCCATTAGCCTTAACTTAGGTGTGCTTATCTGTTCGAAACTACCAGATCTACTCATGATGCATTTGCTTACAATATCCAACAATACTCGATATTTAGGCTTCAAATGCCTCTTATTCAGAGTAACTTCAAACTTTACTGGATGCTCAGTAATTTTATCCAAATATTCTTGTTCCCTACCCATCATGTATACCGTAGGGTCTTCACCTCTATCACTTAACTCATATATGGCATTCAGATTCTTAGGAATAATATAAAATTCCCTAACAAAATCCACATATTTCGAACCATGCTCCAAATGCGAGACTGTAATGTGAGACTCTATGCAATTCTCGTCATCTAACTGCATATTAGAGATAAACTCAATTACCTCTTTCGCATATTTGACATCTGGTTGATTCGCGACCAGGCATGTAAGCTTTGCCAAACGAATCATATGCAACGCCTCCTCCCCGTGAGTTGCATTAGACGTGCTTTCTAGAGAAACGACATATTCGTACCAAGGTTTATTGGAAATGTCGAGTTTGTCGTATACAGAAAATGTCATTTTTGGAGAATTTCTGGTGAAGGGTTTTGAGATAGGTAAAATTTTCTGGGCAATCGAGGGTTTCGAAGCAGATTGTTTGTGAAGATGAAGGCTTTTTGGAATAGGGCTTTGAAAGAAATTTTTCAATGGATATAGGATTTTGATTTATGAAAAATCGCGTAGATGAAGAAATCGGTGGTTGAGATTAAAAACCGACTAAAACGGGTATTTGAAAGGACGATTTCGCAAATACTAAGCCGTCAATTTATCCCTATTGGTGATTAATGAACAAAGGCATTTAATTCTTTGTTCTTGCACCATTGACTTTCCTCGTAGATTTCAAAGGTCCCATGAATTATTTCTTCGTGTTTTTTGTCATTTATTGCCAATGATTACCGAGATTCGTAGACAATAAGTGTGGTGCATGAGTAAATACTTCTTCAGACTAATTTTCTCCATCAGTCTTACTGAGTTTTGACCTTGATAAAATGTCGAGATAATCTTCGAAGTCTTGAACTTCAGATTCTTGAGTTTCCCAAGACTCAGTGTTCAGGACTATCAATTTTATCTTGAGTTTTTCAGTAAAAACCTGAGAAAACATCATGCATCTGAAAACCATCAATTTTTCAGATTTGCTTTATTCACCGATCCAACATACCTAATTCAATCGATAGTTCTTGAAATCTTGATTCACCAAAGGTTTAGTCAAGATATCGACTCTCTTTTATCGATATGAATTTTCTCCATTCGATGTCTTTTTTCTCAACATGATCTCTCGATGAAGTGATGTCCGATATCAACATGCTTACATCTGGTGTGCAATACAGGATTTTGTGTAATAGCAATTACACTATTATTATCACAAAATATAGGTACTTCATTGGCTATAATCTTATAATCCCTTAATTGTTGTCCGAACCAAAGAATATGTGCACAACTTCCTTTTCCCATGTATGTATTTCACCCAAAAGATCTTGGTTGCTCTTGAGGTTTGTTTCATTGAAAACCATGATATCAGTTTACTTCCAAGAAATTGACAAGTTCATGTGGTAGATTTCCTGTCAATTCTACATCCTCCATAATCAGCATCTGAATAACCAGTTAATTCAAGATTATCATCAGCTGGATACCATAATCCTCTATTCATAGTGCCTTTAAGATATTTCAGAATATTTTTGGCAGCCTCCATGTGACTAGCCTTAGGATTAACTTGGTATCTTGCACATATCCCAACAACAAATGTTATATCAGGCCTACTTGCTGTGAGATATAACAGTGATCCAATGATCCCTCTATAATCAATGTGATTTGCTTAAGACCATACAAGGCCTTCAGGATCAGGATCCATCTTGTAGTTAGTATTCATGGGAATTCTAACTGCATTGCAATTCTGTACACCATACTTTGCAATCAGTTCCTTTGATAAAACCATGGTCAGTAAGAAACTGAGAAAGGGTATCATACCATGCTCGGGGTGCTTGCTTAAGACCATACAAGACTTTCCCCGAGCTCAGAAACTTGGTCATTCTGACAAAATCCTGGAGGATGTTCCACATATACTTCCTCCTTAAGCAAACCATTCAGAAATGCACTTTTCACATCCATCTGATAGACTGTGAATTTCATGTGGGCAGCATATGCAAGAAACAATCTGATGGCTTCTAGTCTTGCAACAGGTGCAAAGGTTTCATTATAATCCAAGCCTTCTTCTTGGGAATAACCTTGTGCAACTAGCCTTGCCTTGTTTCTCACAATGTTGTTGTTTTCATCTCTTTTATTCTTGAACACCCACTTAGTTTCAATCACATTGTGCCTTTTAGAGCTCTCCACTAGCTCCCAAACTTCATTCCTTGAGAACTGATTCAATTTTTCTTGCATAGCAACAATCCAGAATGAGTCTTTTAGAGCTTCTTCAATCTTAGTAGGTTCCTTTTCAGATAGGAAGCAGCAGAACAAAGCACTTTCACCATGGAACCGTCTTGTCTTTACTCCTTCTGATAGATCACCCACAATCTGACTTGTAGGATGGCTATCCAACCATTTTCTCCTGGATGTTCCCCTTCAGTAGTGTCCTCAACATCAGAAATGTTAGGTTCAGGCAGTTCATTAAATTCAGGGAACAATAGAAACGGAGAAAGGGAATCATCTTCCTCAGGGGAAATTCCATTCAGAACATTGTCAGAGACATTTGTTCCCCCTTGGTTGATAGATTCAGAGTTTGCCTCAGCTGTGACCACATCTTCATCGGCATTACATACCCGAGTCCGAATCGGTGTATGTTCAGATTAGTCACTTCAGTGTTGGCTTTCCTTCGATGGAGAATTTCCATCCCGAGTCTCACCATCCCGAGTTTTTCCATCCCGAACTTCTTTGTCCGAAGTCCGATTCACTCCATTCATAGAAAGTGACCGACTTCTTCTTTTTCGTGTTCGAGGATTTCTTTTTCAAAGCTAAGTCCGGTGATTCTCTTGGTCATTTCTCCCGAAGTCATGTTCATGTTTCTTCCGAACACAAGTAGATTCATCAAAAACAACATGAGGTGTTTCTTCCACAATAAGAGTCCTACAACTTGTAAACTCGAAGGTTTTTATCGACTTCGAATATCCTAAGAATATTCCTTCATCGCCTTTGCTATCAAAAGTTTTCAACCGATCTTTACCATTATTGTGTATGAAACACTTGCAACCAAACACGCGAAAGAAAGAAACAAGAGGCTTCCTTTCATTCCACAGCTCATATGGAATTTTTCCTTGATTCTTGGTTAGCATGGATCTGTTCTGAGAGTAGCATGCAATGTTGATAGCTTCAACCCAAAAATCTCTTAGGAATATTAACTTCAAAGAATCATTGTTCTTGCAGCTTCTTTCAGAGTCCTATTTCTTCTTTCAGCAATACCATTTTGTCAGTCCTTGCAGCTGATGTTTCATGGGTTATACCATTTGCTGCACAATAATCAGATATGATATGATTGATAAACTCAGCTCCTTTATCTGATCTGATTTTGACCACACTCAGATTCTTTTTCAAGATCGAGCCTTTTCAATGAGTTCAGTGCGGTTTTGTTCCGAGTCTCTTTTTCTTGAGTAAGAATATGACCCATGTGTATCTAGAGTAGTCATCAACTACCACAAGTGTGTATTTCCTGCCATTAGTGCTCACAAGTGTTACTGGACCAAAGAGATTCATATGTAACAGTTGTAGTATTCTATCAGTAGAGACATCTACTTTTCTTTTGAAAGATGCTCTGATTTGTTTTCCTTTCTGACAAGCATCACAAACATGATCTTTACTGAACACTTCATTTGGTAACCCCCTCACAAGTGCTAATCTTGCAAGTTTGTTCAGGGTTTTAAAGTTTAAGTGATTCATCTTTTTGTGCCACAAACCAACCGGTATCGATGGAACTTTTTGCAACCAAACATGTATCTTTAGGAGATAATTTCCAATCAGCAAGATACACATTTCCTTTTCTAGTACCAGTCAGTAAAATTTTCTGTGAAGTATTGTCTTTCACATAGCATAAGTTCTTTGAGAACTCAACACCAATCCTTTGTCACGCAAATTAATCGATAGAAAGCAAGTTATGCTTTTAAACCGGATACATATGAAACACCATGGATATGAAATGTAATCAACTTCAAGAGTTCCATATCCTTCAGTTTGTCCTTTGGAGTTGTCTCCAAATGTGATCTGAGGGCCTTTTTGCTCAACATAGTCAGTGAGTAGTTGCTTATATCCTGTCATATGTCTTGAACATTCACTGTCCAGATACCATACAGCAGGTGCCAATTCATTTCCACTCACCAGTGCTATGTTGTATTCATTAAGCTCGATTTTTTTCCTTTACGAAAAACAGATCAATTTTTAGGTACCCATTTGGTGTAGGGTCCTACCAGGTTAGCTGTACCTTTTGGAACACAAATCTGCCTGATAACTCTAATTACTTTAGAGTGGCTGATTTGTCTCCCATAAACATCTACATGCACATTCACTACCCTAGGTGCCTTGGCAGTACTTTGTGTATGAGTGTCAGCCTTAGCATGAACATGAGCCTTAGAGTTCTTCTTGGGTTCACGCTTTTTGTTCAAGTGTCTTAGCTTTGGTGCAGACTTAGTTCCTTCTGCACTAGAATATTTTGGGCAATATCTTCTTTTCTGACTATGTGAGTTTTTCTCAGTTTTGTAGTCTTCAGATAGATATTATTCAGTGCCTCTGAACATTCAGGTTTATCTACCGAGTATTCAATATCTTCTTGAGTCTTGATAATTCATGAGTCTTGATGTCTTTAAAGAACTTCTTCGAGTCTTGATGTCTTGTGCAACTTACTGAGTCTTCAGTGTCTTCAATTACTTGCTGAGTCTTCAGTGTCTTCAGTAACTTACTGAGTCTTCAGTGTTCAAAATCTAACCTGATCTATATCTGCTGACTATACATGGTGCAGATAACTTCCTGAACAATCTATACTGAAACCTGACTCAGTCTATCAAGATTATCCTGAACATGTCATACTCAGGGGTTTTGGGATCTAAACAAAACTTCTTTATTAAACTCATCTCCCAACACGTGGCATCGGATTTGCCATAGAAGTTCGTGATGAAAACACGAAGATTGAACAAAAACAAATCGAAATCGTGATAAACATGAAGAAATCAACAAGATCGATGAGAACAAAAAACTCAATCGAAAGGAAATTGCGATAAACACAATCAAACAATGTGGAAAAAAAATGTCAGGATCGAGAAATCTAGAACCCTAGAAACTGATACCATATAACGAAACTAAGATTGAAATAAAGATTGATTCCATTGATGAAAGATTGAATGCACATAGGTGATACATTGGAATAGGATTTTGGAGATGGAAACTGTAAATGGTGAAGTAGTTATAATAGAGGTGAATTCCTCATTTTATTCAATTAGTACTAAACTATCTAAACTAAAGAGGCGGCTATGCACAACTAATACATTTCCCTTTGACAACTAATATTATTTCTCTTCTATCTCTTTTATTGTTGACTTGGACTTTGACTCTCGTTTATAGTTTGTGTGTGTAGCGGGTATGGAGATAAGTTCGCGAGTACGAAATCCCAATTCATCCTAGACCCAATTGGCCAATCCGAACCCACCTGAGAGGGGAGGAGGTGGTGCGGGTGTTATCTGTCCACATTGGAATGAGTGTTAGTTTGTATTGATTTGTGAGACCATTTCACGCAAAAACTAGTCAAATCTATAAGGAAAAAGGGTCAATTTGAAATGTCTTCTTATCCCTCAAGATTAAATAGAGCCTCCATCTTTTAGTGTGTACATTCAAACAATTTGTCGTTCTTAATAAGAAAAAATAAACCCACTTTTCTTTTAAAATGAACGGTGTTGAAATTGTGGAGACCCTTGCTTTTTTCTCCACACATACAATTCATTATGCTGCAAAAATTGATTCGGCCTTCATTGTTACAGAATTCTTGCACATTTTATTAGAAAACGTAACTGTATCCATCCATGGATTAGGGTCTCAATGAAAGAACCCAATCATTAAATCCTCCACCATTGAAGAGTTCTTGAACTTGTTACTTAAAATTAAGAAATTTCTATCTCTGAATATAAAGAGAAAAAAAAAATTGTGTCTGCAGAATCAACAAAGAATGCATGCAAGTAACTATGTTGAATAGGTCTCTTGTGCATCAGGTGCACCATGCAACTTAAGTGATTTTTTAACATGCAACTTGTTTTATTGAAACATGTTATTTGTTATAATAAAAACAAGTTGCATGTTTATAAAATATATTTTAATTGCACGATGCATTTGATGCATATGAGACTATTTAATTCTCAATCTAAAAAATTCTAGCTTTTTGTCTTCATCAGAAATTTTTTTTATAAGGGGAACTTTCCCGTGAAATATTTCACCTTGAAATATTAGTTAAAATGGGAAGTAGATGAAAATTCACGAATCCTAGGCGGGTCGAACCAGGTGAAGCGGAGTGAATAGCCTTTCAAAAACTTTTCTTATGTACAACGTATTTAGCAGTTACATAGAGTGTGTAGTGTAATTAGTCTGGTCTGATATCCAACTTACTGACAACTTGAAAGCTTATCAGTTGGACGTCTATCAGTTTAGCTGATGTGCGGAAGTTGTTTTTAACCCGTGTGAAACCTTTTTAGAAAACTCAGCTTAGGTTTTATGAATCAAATTAGAAAACCTGATGTAGTCTGATCTGGTGAACTGTGTGAATGTTGATTTGATGTAGAAAGATGTATGACAATTTATCAAAGCAGTAAGGCACACATAGATTTTATAGTGGTTCGGAGAACTTCTCCTAAATCCACTATTCCATATCAGCAGGGGGATCTCACTAACAAACACCTTAGTTTACAGTGTTAGGCACACTTTACAAAGATCTTCACGATCAACCAAACTAGATTTTTATAGAGATCCACCTCTATCCCGGTTCATAAGCTAGATAAAACTAACTTACAAACTTGCTAACAAACTTCCTAACAGGTTTTGTATAGAGGGGGATTTGTTTATGTTCCAACTAGAAAATATCTCTTAATAATAGATCAGTCTAGTGTTGGGTTGATAATATTTCTTTCTAAGTTGTAAAATGAACACTAAGAATAAATCTTGAGTTTTGCTTGGGTGTTCTTGCGGAAATGACTTAATAGCTTGAGTGCTTGATTATTTCCATTCTGAACTCTGAAGGGGTTCATCCTTATTTATAGAGTTGAAATCAAAGAGTCGTTGGATAGCAATTCGAATTTCAATCTATATTAGGTAGGAGTCATGTATGAAGTGATGTTTGCAGGGGCGACCATGCTATAAGCATGTAAATTTGTTCTTTCTAGTCATTTGACCCTGATACTTCATATCTTGCTTTTTCAGTCAAAGTACACACATGTCAAACTCTGATAGGTTGACAAGTACACTTATGCGGCACTTAGTCAAACCTTTTCTTCACATTCCTCTAGTCTGATCTCATATGACATGATATAAATTCTTCATGGTATCTGACTTGAGCTGACTCTAATTGAGTCATTTGACCACGTACCAGTTGAGCACATCAGATTAATCTACTAAACTGATCTGATCTGGAGTCTGATTCAAGATTGACTTAGAACAATCTTGAGACTCTGCTGATTTCTTCATTAAGTACGTCATCTGATCTTCAGTTGTCTTGTGTTCTTCGAATCTTCTGGTCTTCACAATACTAGTCTGATATATTGAGCCCCCCCTCAGTATACGACCTAACTCTAATCACATCAGTTGTCTAACATGGTCAGCTGCTTTTCTATCTGATCATCAGTCGACTAACAAGTTCGATTGGTCCTATTACATGTGTTTGGAGCTTTCATCAAAACTATAAATTTTCCCAACAAAATGTGCGACCTGCACAGAATCCTCTAATGTTTTTCTCTTTTTTTATGCGCTTCTCTTTCTAACCCAAGGGTCATGTTTTATGGATCATTCCTTAAAGTAACACATATATGTTCTCATAGTAACACATGTTTGCCCATATATATAGTAACATAAATCTCAAAGCGAGATTTGTTGTTCTACCTTTTTACACAAATATTTAGAAAATGTCCGCTTGACCCGGTCCGACCTACACAGAATCCTCAAATTTTTCGCTTTGTGTTATGTGTTTCTTATTCTGACCTGCGAGTCATATTTCATATAAAAATTTATCTTAATTTTAACATTGTTGGACTCATGTTTCACACTTTTTTTTTTCAAGGAGGGATGATGTGTTTTGATTTTCAGAAATAGAGGATTAATTGTTAGGTCTTGCATGCACTAGGTGGACCATGCACTTCATCGTGTATTTTAAAGATTTATCTATAGTTTGCCAACAAAGGTTGCACATTTCAGTGTAACAAGTCGCAAGTTGCAATGCAATAAATTGTAAGTTTTTAAAATACACTATGAAGTGCATGGTGCACAGGAGATCCACTCAGGACTAATTATCTGATCTTAGTAATGAAGAAAAATGGTTTGAATGTGCAAAATAAAAGAATAAAATTTATGTGAAAAGATCTCACGGTGAGACGGTTCATAAACTATTACAAATTAACATTCACTTCTTCTAAAGTGTTAAAAAGTTATTCTCAAATCTGATAATGGGTTCTTTTATACCTCGTTTCTTTAGATTTCGACAGCACTTTTGATTTATTGAACTAGCTCTTCGCCAAGCTGGAGAGTTTTTTAAATTTTTGTGAAAAATCTTGAATTTGAAGATGAAGAACATAAAATTCGTAGAGAGCCAAAGATTTGAACATATTTTTTCATCTGTTATTGCTTCTTTCTTTTCAGTTTTTCTCCATTAATCTGGAATTGAGCAAGATTTTCTGGTGATTGCAAATTGAGCTGAATAAATTATTATTTTCATTGCAAATCCCAAATCATAACCAGATCAAAAGAATATACCAACTTATTCATTTAGCAAGTAACACCACAAAACCAAGAATATGACAATTGGAGTAGCCACGACCACAATGACCCTCAAATTGCCTCATCACTATTATCAATATCAGCCTAATTAAAAAAATTATTACAACTTTACAAAAGGGATTACCTCTAAAATCATTATATTTCTTACAAAACAATTAGCATCAACTAAAAGCAATCACCACTGGTTGAAACAGCCTCTAAATAATCAAAACAAACACCGACGAGCCATCTCCAACTTACACAAGCATCAAAACTGGTCCAGAAAGCCTACATGATTGTGCAATTACACTTGGATTCCAGCTTAGGAGGATTCAAGCTGTTGCCTTTACTAGGACACCGTACAATGTGAGCAGTAGGCTTCTGGTTGGTTTCAGCAATCACAGGTGGAGGTTTTGTATCCGTCTCCAACTTTTTTTGTCGGGCTTTCTGGGACTTGGAAGTGCGTTTTCCCAGGGTTCTCAAACGAATATCCCTTCTATCGTTGCCAAACGTCAGTGTAGGTCTCAGAGCTTCCAACGGCGGGTTCTCTTTGTCTACTGCTATATTTGCATCTTCATATGCCAGATTGTGGACAATAGAGCTGCAGAAAAGAATTGCGTCGGTTGCTTCTTCAAGGGTGAGGCTTCTAGACTTTGTTCCAAGGTTTTCTAGCACAAGAGTAGATTCCTCTGAAATTTGCAAAGACAGGTTAAAGATCCCAGAAATGTAAAGGTTAAGGCATATCAAATAGAACGCAAAAACAAAACTTGTATACACCAGTTGCACCGTGCAACCGGTGTGTATTTTTAAAAGGTGTTAGTTGTTTTATTAAAACATATTAGTTAGTTTATTGAAAAGTATTAGTTGTGCACCAGTTGTGCTTTGCAACTGGTGCATTCAAGTGCTACTCCAAATATAAAGAGTGCACAAACATGCAAATTAGAGAAACACTCTTTATGATTCGTGAAACATCTAAAGAGAAGATGATTTAACTTGATACTATAGATTACCAGGGAAGAAACGGAAGATTGAGTTTATTCCTTGAAACATATTTGTGGCAATTCTGAAAATAATTGTAGAGATTCACAGCATATTTTAGTATATTAGCCTAGGAATGCTGTATCTTTTTTTTTTTTTGGAATGACAATATGCTGGCACTAATCCTATAGTTGATAACTAATGTTATTGCATGCTGAAAAGTTTGCTAATTTTACTCTCTAACCTGATATTCTAACCTAATGCAAAAGGTAAGTTTTAATCATAGATTTGATCATAACTGTTAAAAATTAACTCTTATCTCGTTGGTGCAATATTGTCTCATATTTATCATGCCAAACGGTAAGATGATCACAAGTAAAGAGATGGGAAAATGACATAAAGCACTAGATAAAGTCAGGATCATAAGATGCACATACCGAGGACACAATTTACAGGAACAGAGACGTCAAATTCTTCAACGGCCATAATTTCATTGTATGATGCTGAAACAGAAGGATCCTGTAATTCGTTGGAGAAAGACTTTGAATTTGTCGAATCAACATCAGATTGTGAGTCAGTAGATACAATATCAGCGTTCTTAGTTTCCATTTCCGATGCATAATCCAAAGAACTTGGCGGAGGAGCTTCTACAACATCTATCCTTTCAGAGAATGAGGCATCTTCCCCTAGACCAGAAGCCTGAGAATAAGCAGCTGATGTTTCTTCACTCATTGAATTACTGGACTTGTTTGTCACGTTTCCACTACTCCCATGTGATGCTGACGCTTCGGGAGTCACAATCGACACCATTGGAGTATCTCCTGAATGGACACTCATCAAATGGCTTGTACTTTCTACATCAATGCATGTACCTTCTGCTTCTGTACATTCAGAAGCCAGTGATCGCTCACATATTAAACCACTAACTTCTTTGGCCTTGTTGGAAGATATTGTCTCCAAACTATCTCCAAGACAACTTGGTGCTATACTTACATTACCCGAAACATCAGACAACGAGGAGATGGAGTGTTTGAGCTTTAAAGGTATTTCAAACCTGTAATTTTCCATATCATATTTCCAGCTACTAGATGATACAGATGCAGCAGTACTATGCCCAATGGAGCTTCTTGTGCTATTTACACTGTCCCTCGCATTGGAGAACTCATTATAACAAATGGTACTCGCTGTGAAACTCCTACTTTGGACAATTCGCCCTTTTCCACTACTAGAGTTCTGCAGAAGCAACGATATGCCCGTACCTTCAGAAGCATCAACTTTTGAAGTTGAACAGACACCAGACTGCTGCGATAGATTATTGCCTGTGTCACCATCCACAGATTGAAAACTCTCTTCCTCTGTGGCAAAACTAGGTTCCCTTTTGTCAATCAGCAATACTTCAAGAGGCCCATTTGGCTCATCGTACGAACTTTGACCCTCATTAGCAGAAGTGTCAAGTGGGTTCCACCCTGTTTCACCAGCACAAGTAAGTTGTGATGATTCTGGAATTATTGTCATTGAATTTATTTCTGAACCTTTACACTCCACACAAAACCACAGGTCGCATTCCCTTACTAATTCAATTGAATTAAACCCACGACTGCACCCAGAGCATACTTCCAAATCTGGAATGCCATCAGCAGAATACATATCTGCAGCAGTGTCCAATTGGCTTCTACTCCGGGAAATAACCGGAGATGGGCAATTGTTTTCCTCAGTTATTCTGTTCTCAACAGCTTCATTTGAAGCATCAACATGATCCATGACAAATACATCATCATGCACGCTTGGATACTGTCCCTTCACAAAGTCACTGGTCAAGTCCTCCTGGTTTTGCTCACTTTCTTCAGTATCAAGTGCTCCACTTGTTCCTTGATCGGAACTGGCATTACTGCTAGTTGTGATTGAAGAATTTCTGGATATCAGAGCACGATGATGTGCACTTACTTTTCCTGCATAGAATGTTGAACTGGGGACACTCGATAAGAGGGGTCTGAACATATTCTGAGGACCCTTCCTCTCCTGCAAATGGATATATTAAAAAGAAATACGATAAATAATTTAATCACTCATAAAAATTTCAGTAGTAATCACATAGTATCTGACAACTACCTAAAAGCATAAAAGGACGAGCTTTTCTGCCATCAATCTGTACTTAGTAAAAGTCATAAATAGTACTATTGTAATTTATAAGTACGATTCATATATTGTTTCTTAAGATGCATATTGCAAACTAGAAACAGGTTTTCAGTTTTCAATTTCAACCCACTACAGAAGGTGGGAACCAGAGAGATTGTAAGCCAACAAAATTATCGGTTCTATGAAGTATTTTTAGAACCCATCACTATGTTTATTTTGAGTACACATGCTATCATGATATTTAAAACCACTTCCAGTTTGGTACGTTAGAAGCAACAGTTAGAAAGCATATAATTTTTTTTTCTTATCCTGATCCTTGAGTAGCTTGAACCTTCAAGGAGATATAACATTGACTCATATGCTGATGGCTTAGAAATGCTTCATGAAATAACCGAATAAAAAAAAGTTATTAACAGTTTATGAAATTTATGAGGGTTCTATAAAATTTATACCAAGAATTTACCAAACAGAAAGGAGGACAGTGGTGTGCATCCCATAATAATTCTATAACAGAGGCCACAATCATCAATAATCAAGTTAATGCAGTTGACATTATAATCAAGTTGATGCAGTGACATTCTGTAGCATGCTTATTCCATTTACTGATCTCAACAACTTATCAAGCTTGATATATTACATATATATTATTCACAAATCAATCTTTCCTTTGCAAAATGATAATTGTGTTTCACTTTTCATACAGATAAAAAGAAATTCAATGTAATACCACACTTTACCAGCTAATAATTTAAAGCAATTGTCAACAATCAACATTAATTTAAGTGATCATTAACAACAAAAAGTTCAATCACTACTTAGCAGTAGAATGCTAGAGAATGTCTTTATGGACAAGACTTTAGATGTAAAGGAAACCCATGCAGTCCTTTTGACACTAAATAATATGAAAGGCACTTGAAGATATTTATCACTACCAAAAAGAAATACTTTAATTAGTGAAAACATTGTACAAACACCATATACTAAGTTGATAAATCAAGCAAAACAAATAGTAAATGAAATTACTATAACTCCCAAATAAAACCATTTTATTTCACTTAAAAAGAACATGGCTGTAATTAAAATGAGTGCAACTATAAATGAAATCACACTACAACACACATCTCATTAAAGTTCAATAACTTCGCAAATAGATGCAAATTACTATTTAGCATAGCAAAACTACATGTAAAAATAAATAATACTAACTCAAATAACAAGTGAATGTATCATATCTATCAGAAACCAACAGTAGGATAATACAAGAAAGAGGCTTACCAGTTGTCGAAGTGTCAAGTCAAAGGATCTCTTGGGAGCAGAACTTGACAAAATTTCAGTTGGTTTCTTGGAAAAGCCCATTGCTCTATTATTTGGGTAAGTGCCTATACTTCTTGGAACCGAGCGATCTGAGCTGCTGACAGCGTTTGATTGTATAGAGTCCACGTCATCATCACCAGATGATGCAACAGAACCTTTGCTGTGAGAACTAAATTGGTCTCTCTCATGACTATGAGATGAACTGACACTTCTTGTAGCAGTTGGAGACATAGATTGTCTGCCGGATCTGGATCCACTTCTAGAAGCTGGTGAGGATCCTCTAACGTAAGAGGCTGGCCTATCAGCAAGTGAGGTACGAAGATTTGGAGGTACCTCCGAGGAAAAACCAGGCATGTTAGACTGCCATGCCCTTATTTTTGGTGGGGCAGAGTTCCCCCTACTCGTCTTGATGGGGGACCCACCTCTCACCCTCGAAGTGGAAGTGGGACCTGCTGAACCAGTGCTCATTCTACGAGGTGTTGGTGTACTAGACCTTGGACCAGGGGTTGGCTTACTTGGTGGGTTGGAGAGCCCCCTTGATGGAGAGCTATTTCGCAGAGTTGGGGGTGGGCTTGAATGAGTGGCAGAAAATGGACTGCTTCTTGACTGTAATATATTATTACCAGATCGAGGAGATGGACTGAGGCGATGTGGACTAGGACTACCCCTACCACTGCTGTAAGCCTTCTCCATCTAAAGTTGAACACATTCGAAAAATACCATTTGCAACATCAATAAATAAGGGCAAGACTAGAGTTAAAAAATTTAATATTTAAGGCCGTACTTACCGTAGATGATCTTGAGATTGTAACAGGTTGGCTTCTGGGTCTACCCCTAAGTGCAAGACTAACTGGTGGTGCCTCATCATCCAAGGAATGAAAGAGAGGAGTTTCAGGAGGTGTTATTAACCTATAAAGGAAACATGTATTAGTACAAAACAAATAAAAGATATGAACTAGCCTAATATTTATGAGTTGGTCGTATGTAAAACAGTTTTCCCGTACAACTAATTCTCAACTATCACTTTATAGTATAAAAACTAATACTTTTGTTTGAAACAACTAATACCAAAAACCTAATACATGTTAATGAAACAACTAATACTGTTTAAAAATATACACAAAATGCAAACCAGTTGCACGGTGAAACTGGTTTACATAAGACTTTGCAAATATCTATAAGCCATCCAGCAAGAACCTAATGCACACGTAAATAATTATTAATTATTTTAATTTTATTACTAATCAAGTGTGTCAATGTTTTCAATTTTGTGGATCGATACATCATATTAAAACTAGCAAGCTGCATACTCCGAATTAAGTACCAAACTAACTCGTGAAAGCATATTACTCGATTATGATTCATGTTCATTAAAGTACGTAAGCATTTCCAAAAAAGGGAGAGAGCACATATGAAACAACAAAGAGCAGAGAAAAACAACCAACCAGTCGTAGTCATTTTTATCTCCTTCTGCATTGAGCAGGTCACTACTCTCTCCACGAGTAGGAACGGAAATTCCGAGCTTATTATCAGAGAAGTGTTTTAATTTCGTCGCTGCCAACCATAAATGATAAATAATGACATTTGTCAGCAAGTGTACGCAAAGAGCAAAATACTATACATGCACAACGTACTGTACTAACACCAAAACCATATGTGGAGCAAAATCCAAAGGAGATAACAGGGTATAAGGATTTACAGAAAATGTCGTCAAAGTCATCATTCGACTGAAGCAAGAAATTTTCCTTTTCTTTTTTCTGCAAGTCGTTGAACAGAGCAAGATCATCATCCTTCTCCCGAAAGAGAATTCCGCTCTCAAGACTTCGCCCTCTCTTGTGATTATCTGCCTTTAGCAGCTCCCTCCCAGGGGAAATTCTCATAGCAGGTGATGGGGGCATATCTGTAATTCTCACAACTATATTTCACTCCTAATAATCTTGATCAAATCCTTAATAAATCTCAAACTGAAAACTATCCATTAAAAAAACTACAGAAATTGTTCCAGTTGCATCATCTTCCCCAAAACACACTTCACATCCTACTAATTCAAGAAAAATGCATCATACTAAGCATTCACATTCAAATTAAAGAAGAAGAAAAAAACTCCTCCTCAAAACCCCACCTCAAATCACGTTAAAATCCAAACCCAATTTAAAACCCACTTCCACTTGAAAATGCGAAAGCAAAACAGCTAAAACTCACACACTAAAACCTAAATTAAACCAAGTCTCGAAGAGTCCAACAAAATTCAGCATGCCCAAAGTGTTCAATCTAGCTCAAACATATCTACAGAAATGACATTTCTCACTTACCCCTTAAATCCTTACGGCATAACTCTCAAATGCTCTGAATATATGAGCGGTGGATCTACAGGGGGTTTGAGCAGATCAAAAGAAACTCGAGATCAGATACAACAACGACAAAAGTGAAGGAAACAAAACCCTCAAAAAAAAAAAATTAGAGATTAAGAAATGGGGGCAATAATGGTTCACGTGAGAGGTGGATTGTGAAGTGAGAAAGCGAAATGTGCAGCAGGCAGCACCAACGCCATCACTGAAACTAAATGTAAATGAAAAGAAAGAAGAAAATTCTCTCTTTTTTTTGTTTTCCTGATAAATTATCAAAACATGATAATTAATGGTGCTTTTATTATGCTGTTTTCTTCACTTAGCCAGCTTGATTTTTATTTTTTTCCCTTTATTTCTCATGTTAATCTTTGTTTGTTGTTAAAAGAAGGAATCTAGTGGACTAGTATATAGTGTGAACGTTATTCTACTGATCCAATTTTCTTAAAAAAAAAAAAAAAAATTGGAAATAGTGTTCGGAAAAAAAAAATTTGAAATAATAAAAATTACTTCTACTTCTTTTCACCGGAAGGGAAGATAAATCATTTAGGGCATGTTTGTTTTAGGTGGGGGAGATCCAGATGGGGGATGGGTTTTCCCCATCCTGACTACTTTTTGAATTTGCACATCTCATCCTCCATTCAAATACACATCAATTCATATTATACATATATGACAAAGTATAGTGTGAACAAGTTTTACGGTGAAACTGGTTAAAGAGTGTGATTTTTATTACTAAAGAGTGTGACTTTTTACTGTAAATGGTGTGACGTTTTACTATAAAGAGTATTACTCATAAAAGTGAAGGGTGTGACTTATATTATATCAAAGAGTGTAGTAGTGATAACTGAAGGGTGTGACTTATATTACTAAAGAAAGATTATATTATAAAAAAATCGTCTATAAAAAAAAAAACAAGTTTCACAAAACAGTTTCACAAAGATACCAACTCTACATATATACCCTAAAACTATTACATTACTATTTTTCTTACATCAACTCATTCTCTCTCATATTTTTCTTACAACAATTCATTATATCTCATACTTTTCTACACTTTTCTTTCATACGAACATCCACTGTAACACCCCGTTTTTGGAAAACTTGCATTTCATGTTTTAAACAATTTAATTATTTATTTAAATATCAAAGTTGTGAATTATTTCGAGTTTGTGCAAGCTTAAAATTTATGAATTTTAGGAGCTCATATTTTCAATGGAGTTTTAAAGAGTTTGTGCAGGGTAGCATATGGAGGAGACCAAGTTTGATTGCGACTCACTCGACACAAGTAATTAATGAAAAGAGATAAGTTATTTTATTTGAACTAATTGTGACAAAATTGAATAATAATTATAATACATTTAGTAATAATAAGATTTATAATATTTAATTATAAAAGATTATTCCATATCAAGAAAGATTTTACACAGATTATTTAGTCACAAAAATTCATAATATCAAGGAATTTAATTATATAGTTTCCATATCTTGATACTTATTGTATCTTTTGTGCATATATGTGTAAATTTTCTACATAAAATATTAATAAATTAAATTTAAAAAAATATTGCATTAAAAAAAACACGTTAATCACAACACTCACGTTTCTTCCTTTCTATTTAATAGTAAAATAATAATAACATAATAAAATTAAATAAATATATTGCATCATACGCAGAAAACCAAAACTCCTTCTTTCTCACCAAAACTCCTTTCTTTCTCTCATTCTCACTCCTCTCTCTCTCTCTCTCTCTCTCTCTCTCTCTCTCTCCTAAAAATCAACCATCGGATCCCTACAAATTTTTCAACAAAACTTTGATGATTCAAGAGTCTTTCACGGAAAGAGAAGAACAAACGCTCTCTTTCAACCTTTCAAGCAAATCAATAAAAAATTTGCCCAAATTTTCTAAAAGGTATTTTGGTTTTTCCCCAATTTCTTTCCTATGATTTTTGGTAGGATGATGTTTAATAATTTAAGATTAAGTGTAGAAATGTTATTTTGACATATGGTTGACAATTTTGAATGGATTTTATGTTGTAGCCTATGGATTTGTCAAACATGTGATTATTTGGTGTTAATTAATGGGTTGCATGTTGATTTCACAATTGCATGTTAATTTCGAGAATTTTTTTGACCTTTCCTGAGCGAATTTGATAAAAACATTTGAACACATTGAAGTTATAGAAGTCTAGGGTGTATGGTAAAATTTTCAAAATTTTTGGAGTGGTTTTAATTTTATATGAATTTTCTATTAAACTGCTTTACAGCAGAAAAACGGCTCTATTTTTGGCAAAGATTGTAGAATTTACTGGGTGCAAATAACTTTGTATTTGAAATTTATTTTCGAATATGTTGTTCTTTTGCATCTTAGCTTTCATATGAATTTTATTTGGGTAAATTTGGAGTTATATTATATTTTTAATGAATTTTCTACCAAACAGTACCTTCACAGTGAAAACTAGCAGTTTTAAAGCTCTAGAACTATGTACAATAAAATAGGAAATTCAAAGATTTATTTTTTGATCATTTTACTGGTGTTACTACTGACTCTTAAGGTCGCGAAGGATTTTGTCTTACCTTTTTATGAGAAATACACAATTTCTACCAAATTTTAGAAAATGACTTGATGTAAGCCCTATTCGTAACCTGTTTTTCAGTCCGATTGTGAAAATCACAGGAAAAGATCTATATGTTATTTTGAATTGAAATTTTTATGATATGAAGATATATGTGTCATTAACCTACTATATAAATTTTATAATATTCTGATGTGTTTGTATTTGTCTATAAATTATCTACTACAAGCTGTCTTTTAAGGAAGTTTAACATATAGAAGTGAGTTGGTAGATTATTTTATTTAATCACCTAGTTAACTAAGAATATGAGCACTCCAAAATGAAAAAATTGGACTTGTTATGAGCATTTAAAAATACTATTATGATTCATTTTGGAGGTGTGGATACTTACTTAAGTGTTACGATTCAACGTGTCTTTCCATGTTTTGCCTAGTTCCGCAACTCGAATTTCCTAAAAGTATGATTAAGCTAGTAGAAATATTTATACTCTTATGAATAACACGTGGGAATAAGGTATATGTGTGTTAATTAAATTACATGAGATAGTTAAAACAATATGTGTGCATTGAAACTTTTAAAGATTTAAAAGACTGAAAGATAGATGAATGTGTCGAGTGCAGTGCGAGACAGTAAGACTCTAAAGGAGCTATCCCACCACATTCAAACATCAAGAAAGTGGGTAACACTTAATTACTTTTGTATAAGTTAGTTTAATTTTTGTGTAAGATGCAAATAAGTAGATCTTCGAATTTTGCTCTGTGTGGATTATGCTGTGTGGAATAACCGGGTCGACGGGCCTTGGTATGTACTCATTTCTTCACATCAAATGACTTTCTTTAATGCATTAGTATATTAAATGTTATCCCAATGGGCTTCCTCTCCGGGGGAAGACTCATGATGTTACTTTGTCTTTTTCAAGTCCTGTTGACGACGAGAAGGACGTGTGACTGACTGGGGAGACTCCGTTAAACCTACTAAGTGTTTTTCTTTAACATATGTAAGAAGTGGATTATGTATTAGTCTAACTTAAATTGTGGTTTTGAATTATGTATTATTTTCTATGGTAAGTGGTTAAATCTTTTGCAAAGTACTGGTTGGTCTTTGGAAGGTTAAGATGTGGTTTTAAATGTTTAGTTTCATAATTGTGCAAACATTGTTAGGTCAAGTAATAAAGTTTTTTTAAAACCGTTTTTTGCTGGATAATGAAGCAAACATTTTTTAATATTCAAATAAAACGTATGAGAGGGCAGTCCCTCCAGTGAACTCTTTTTAAGCTATATTAAGTTTTGCTATAATATACATATGTTCATGTTAAACATAATTTTGGAAATGTCCTATTTATTGTAAGTGTTTCGGAGGCTCAAGGTAAGACATCCACTTCCCCATTCACAAATAAGGTTAGACCTTTTAATACAACTTATCACAAGTATATATATATATATATATATATAAAAGACTCGTTTTTCATAAATGTGGTCTTATCACCTTTTACTCATTTTTAAGTATGTTTAATTCTTTAAAACGTCAAGTGATTTTCTCACCCTCACCATTTTTTTTTTTTTTGGTGCTACAGATGTTTATATCAAAGCACACTCCAACGGTTACTTATTTCCCTCCTCGGACTTAGGTCAAACATTTTCCAAACTTAATGTCTATGTGTTGTTAAATGTACATGAAAGTTATCATTGATGATTAAGAATGAAAAGGAAAATATAGAAAGAATAAGATACATCGGGCACACATCCAAATTGGATTTTAGAACCACTTTGAATATTTTGTATATTTAAAAGCCTTGTGTTCTATTTTATTGAAAAGATATTTACTCTCACGCTCAGAGATTTATGCCTATGTTAAATGATGATGAGAACGAAATTTGAAAAGGATAAAACTCTATCAAAATGTCAAAGAAAATGTTATTAGAATGAGAGAATCACATTCAAATGTTTTAAATTATTATTATTTTGGTTTTCAAATATTGTTTCTTTGAAATTCCATGCATTGTTTTAAATAAAATAAAAACTTTAAAATTCCTCGCCTTAAAACATTTGACTTAGAAATAGTTATCTTAATATAGCAGTCTAAGAGAGTTTGTAGCCTTCAGTCTATCCCTTCAGACATGAGACATGTAGGCGTACTCTTGGAGGGGATACATTCAAGGAAATTATTATACAAACACATTAGTCCCACAATTCCCATGAGACACGGAGGGAGTATAATTTATGAAACTCCATCAACCAACCAATACGGTTACAAATTATGATGGTAAATTCGATTCACACCTCTCTGTATGCTCCACGTCTGGTGAACACCAACAATCGGAAGACATACAAGTTAAAGGAGGGACTACAACCAGAATTGAGAGGAATAATATCTTGTTGACTTTCACACTTACGATAAATTTTTGAAAGGGACGTGTCTATGAGTTGTGCTTGATATATTAAAAAAAAGACCATTGGTGAGTGAGTTCAAGAGGAAAGGTACACCACAACCTGGACCAAAATGGAAAAATTATTGCAAAAAAATGTTCGACCTTCTATGGTCTTACCGCCAAGAATGACCTCTCCATTGCCGGACTCACAACAAGAATCACATAGGGGAGTGCATCCTTGAGACGATCAATCAACGCTATCTTTTCGATCTAAGGCATACGATTTTGTGCCCTAAAGAATCAATGACTCTAACTCATCTAAGGATCTCGATCTCGATTGGTCTTCGGGAAAAGTGGGATCGATCTCGATCTTCATTCAAGTATTTCGAAGAAGAACTCAATTTGTTCTTCTCGTTAACCAAAACTTGTTATCCATGAATTAATGTCAATAACACAAGTTGATAATGTTTTGCATAATTCATCAAAACTAAAATATCCCAACATCAAGTAATCAAAATTTTTTTCAAAGTGCTATACTAATGTGCCAATCTTTTTAATATTCAAATTTTGACACGATGTATCACATTGTTCATACCTAATACCTTTAAGAATGAACTCTTTATTATATTAAGTTAACTATAATATACTTATGTTCATGTTAACCTAATTTTGGATTTGTCCTATTTATTGTAAGTGTTTGGCTTAGAAATGTGGGTAAGACACGAGTTAGGCACAAATAAGGTTAGACACTTTAATACAACAATATACAAGTACATATATATATATATATAAAAGACCCGTGTTTTCATAAATGTGGTCTTCCGAGTTAACACTTTAAGTATAAATTCTTTAAATTGAAGTGATTTTCTTTTAAAACCTTGTTGATCACCGAGTTTTTTTCCCGAAGTTTTGGGGTGCTACAACATGGTATCAAAGTCGAGGTTAGGTTTTTCATCCTCGGACTCTAGGTCAAACATTTTCCAAACTTAATGTCTATGCATGTTAAATGTACATGAAAGTTATCATTGATGATAAAGAATGAAAAGGAAAATATAGAAGGGAATCCACAGTCAGCACACATCCAAATCGCCTTTAGGTAACCACTTGAGTTTTATTTTAAAAGCCTTGCAATCGATTTTATTGAAAAGATATTTACGTTCACGAAAAGAAGAGATTTATGCCTGTGTTAAATGATGATGAGAACGAAATTTAAAAGGATAAATGTCTATCAAAATGTCAAAGAAAAGACTATTAGAATGACAGAGTGACTTCAAATGTTTTAAATTATTATTATTTTGGTTTTCAAATATTGTTTCTTTGAAATTCCATGCATTGTTTTAAATAAAATAAAAACCTTAAAATTGTGCGACTAAAACTTGACTTAGAAATAGTTACTTAATATAGCAGACCATAAGAGAGTTTGTAGCTCGGATAGGTGAGACATGTAGTCGTACTCTTGGAGGGGATACATTCAAGGAAATTATTATACAAACACATTAGTCCCACAATTCCCATGAGACACCTTTCAGTATAATTTATGAAACTCCATCAACCAACCAATACGGTTACAAAGTATGATGGTAAATTCGATTCACACCTTCAAAAGGGTTTGGAGTTTGGTGAACACCAACAATCGGAAGATATCATTTTAAAATAAGGGACTACAACTGACAATTGAGAGGAATAATATCTTGTTGACTTTCACACTTAAGATAAATTTTTGAAAGGGACGTGTCTATGAGTTGTGCTTGATATATTAAAAAAAAGACCATTGGTGAGTGAGTTCAAGAGGAAAGGTGCACCACAACCTGGACCAAAATGGAAAAATTATTGCAAAAAGAATGTTGAAGGTTCTATGGTCTTTATAGGCAACTCAAGAAGGTCCTCTCCATTGAAGAACTACAACAAGAATCACATCAAGGAGTGCATCCTTAGAGATAAACGATCAATTAGCTATCCGTTTGAACAAGTCCTTGCATGGTTTGGGTAATACCAATGTGTGCCCTAAAGCAATTTGAATCTCTGCGAAAAAATCCGAACCCGAAGGACCTCTGTCTTTCCTGGGAAAGTTGGACCGATTAGGTGTCTTCATTCAAGTAACGGTATAGAAGAAGAATGAAATAAAGTGAGAGGTGTTAACCAAAACGATAAGGGCAAGATGATGCAATGTCCAATGCTGAGTGCACTGGGGAAGAGGAGTACTTGGAAGAGGAACAACCACAAGAAGATTTATTTTTCAAACAAAATTATGACAAGTGTGATACTCATTTGGAGTATATTTCATATGTCTTGTTTGACACCAGAGTATCACAGTTGTTCATACCTAATACCTTTAAGAATGAACTTAAGACTTACACCGAGTTTTTTTTAAAAATCCAAATTTAGAACCTATAAACCTCTCGACTAAGACATTAGAATAAGAGTTTACTAGGGGTTTTTGGATCTAATTAAATATCTCTTATATTAAATATCTATTGAATTCACACGTGATAGAATTAAGAGTCTTGATATCATATTAGAACGGGTTGGGTTTTTTTTTCAAACACAAAAATGTGATCCAATGTTGTTATCCCGGTAAATCTAGGCAACACGTAACTGGGGGGAAAACGTGAATATTGATTTTACAACTTTTAAAACCTTGTTGATATTGAGAAAGAGGATCCCGAGTTTTGTATTGATAAAGAAGGATTAGGTGCTGTATATCTATAAGTTAATTCGAGTCTCACGCCGACGGGTTCATAGAGCTTTCTATCAACCCGGGTCATATTAACTCAACCAAAGATCGATTTTGTATCGTAAGGCATGAAAGTGTCCCGAGAACTTTGCACAAATAATTATCTTAAGCTATACTCGGAAGTTTATCTTGTTTGGGAAACTATCTACACTATCTTTTCTAGGTGAATATTTAAATACAAATTTAATTCATTTATATTACTAGATTTATCTTGGTCTATAAAAATTCAAATAATTATGAAAAACATATCATGCATTAAAAAGTTGTGACCCCACGATAATAATCTAAGTTTTAGGAACGATTGGTTGGATGGCAAAGGGCTTTGGTCGAATAACCAAAAACTTCCCAAGTATTCTTCCAGCCCTTGCTGTAACAATCAAATATGCAACAATTAACAAAAAAGTAAAAAATAAACTTTGTTGCAACTTATAGTGGTTTGCTAATATTTCAAGCTCATGGAATTGTGCTTCGAATGAAATTCCTTAACACACTATTTATAAGAGGGGTTTGGGACTAAAATTATGTGATATTTCTAACTTTCTAAAAGACTTTTCTTGGTCACCAAGAAATCTTAATATAACTCCCATATATTCTTTTTCCCATAATTAAAATATTCCTTCAAAATTCAACTCAATTGCTATTTTATACTAATTTTTTACAAAATACAATCAAGATACAAACTATTCGATCTTCTTGGTTTGAGATATTCTTGTATTTCAAAAATACATATCATTTTACAATAATCTTTTTCAAAAAATCAGAAATCTCTTACTAAGCTTTATACTCAAAAATTCTAGGCTTAGAAAATCCTTAACAAATAAACACTTGGGGAAATTCTTGAATTTAATGAGATAATCTTAATAATATTCCAAGAATAGCATATCTTCATTTCCATAACAAAATTTGAAGAAAATCTTTATTTATAGGCATCCATAAGGTCATTTCTGAAAACTATCCGTTTGAAAATACCTTCAAGGAATTCCTCTTTATTTTATTTTAAACACCTTTTTAGGGTTTTGAACAAGTCCTTGCATGGTTTTAGGTATATATAACCAATGCAATCAATCAATTTGAATTGAGCCACAATATAATTCGAACCCAATTAATTAATCCCACTACATTTCCTGTGGATCCATCTTAACCCATATTACAAAAAGTAATATGGCTGTTCTCTCATTATTTCTCGATTTTAGTGAATAGAGACAAAATTAAACGGGCTCTTTTAGGTCAATTTCTCCAATGAGACAACCTTAAAATCACTTTTCCAATTCCTTTTGTCTCGAGAATCGGTTCAACATTTATTTTCCAATAAATGTTCGGACTTTAATTCCATATGTCCTCGAAGAGATAGTCTTCGTAAAAGATATTATGAACTTCTCCCATTCGTAGTCTTGAGTCTTCGTGAGTATATCGAAGTTCCCCCTCAATGTTTTCTATACTAAATCTTAGCAATCACATGTGACTAATAATATTGTCCAAGATAAAAAAAACATCCTAAATCAAACCTATAAACCGATAATCAAAGATTAGTTACCAATCCCATGTGATCCTATTTAAGTTTTGGGGATCTAATCAAAATCTCTTATATTAAATTCATCTCCCAACAAATGTGTAGAATGGGAAGTATTAGACAACCAATGCACTTTATTTTTCTTGGTCATAAAAACCAATCGATATATACTTACACCTCAACCTTTCGCAATGTTGTTCATTTAAATCTAGGTTGAAAAAGGAAGAGTGTCAAGCATACATAGTAAATATGGTGAATATTGAGAAAGAGGAGTTGACACAAGTAGATGTATTGATAGTGAAGGATTACACTGATGTATATCTATAAGATCTATTCGGAGTCTCACGCGAAGGTTCAAATATATATCAACATTCAATCATATTTAAAGCACCGATGATAAACAATTTATTTCGTAAGAATCGGCGAAATTATAGGAACTAAAGATACAAAATTAAAAAGCATATTGGATAAGAATCCCAACATATCCGACCTAGTGCTTCTCCTTTGGGAGCACCAATTTTTATTCGTGAAAAAGAAAGATAGACTAATGAGAATGTGCATTGACTGTCGAGAACTTAATTGATTAACCATTAAAAATAAATACCCATTACCGAGGATTAAGATCTTGATCAGTTGAAGAATGCAGGAGTATTATTCAAGATCAACCTTAGGTCTGGGTATCACCGGCTCAAGGTCAGAGAAAGGCGATTCTTCTAAGACCGCATCCTGTGGTTATTATAAGTTCACCATAATGACTTTCAGAGTTACGAATGCGCCAATAGTGTTCATAGATTTGATGAATCACATGTTCCATGAATATTTGAACAAATTCGTCATTATGTTTATTGAGGACATTTGGTTTATTTAAAGATATTATGAAGCATGAGAGACACCTCAGAACGATTTTAGAAGTTTTGGTACGGGAGAAGTTGTAGCTAATTCCAGCAAATGTGAGTTTTGGCTCAACAGAGTAGCCTTTCTAGGGCAAGTAATCACGGCCCAGGGAATAGAAGTTGATCTTGCTAAAGTCGAGAAAATTATAAACTAGATGCAAATGAAGTTTGCAGTTTTCTTGGCTTGACAGGATATTACCGAAGGTTCATACAGAACTTTTCACGTATTGCAAAACCACTCACACATCCTACAAAAAGAGTAAAAAGTTCAAGTGGACACCTGAATGTGAAGCCAATTTTTTAGAGTTCAAAAAAAAAATTTAACGACTGCATTAGTTCTAACGATGCCTAAAGGATTATGATGATGTCATCATTAACCACCCGAGCAAGATAAATATAGTAGCAGATGCATTCAACAAGAAAAGAGAAAGTCAATTAGAATTGCTACTCACCCAATAAGAATGACTGGTTGATGAATTTGACAAGATAAAGTTAACCATTGTCGAACCAAATTGGTCAACTTCAGTGTTAGTCACAAATTTCAGTTGAACCGACCTTGAGAGGACAGATGATGGAAGCACAAAAGAGTGATAAATTTCTCCAACCGGTGAGCAACAAAGTTAAAGAGGATCTGACTAGAGACTTTATTATAGCCCAGAATGGAGCCTTAGTATTTAGAGGTAGATTTTGTGTGCTTGAGAAGGATGAGTTGTGAGACGATATAATGAGGAAGCTCATAACATCTTGTTACCGCACACCCAGGCGAAAAGAAGATGTATAGAGACCTCCAAAGTAGCTTCTGGTGGAGGGGCATGAGATTTTCTGGATCACACAGTTTATTAAGGCATGACTTACTTGACAAATTATCAAGTCTGAGCATCAACGACCAGCCGGATTGTTGAAACAGCTACATGTGGGATTTTGTGACGACATTATCCCGAAGCTCGAAGCAACACGAAGTTGTATGGATTGTGGTCGATAGACTGACCAAAGTTGCTTGATTCATGCCAATCAAGATGAACTATTCAATGGATCAATTGGCTAAATTGTACATTGGTGAGGTAGTACGATTACATGGAGTGCAAGTATCGGTTGTATCTGACCGTGATCTATGATTTACTTCAATTTTTTGGAGTAGTTTGCAGTTAGCTTTGCACACAAAACTGAATTTCAGTATTGTTTTTCATCTACAGACGACAGATAATTGGGGAGAACTAATCGAGTCTTAGAAGATCTACTGAGGACATGGGTTTAGACTTTGGAGAAAGTTGAGAAGATTACTTATTCTTAGTAGAAATTGCTTACAATAATAACTATCAATCTACTATTGGGATGACACTGTATGAAGCACTCTTCGGATGAAGATGTAGAACACCAATCTGTTGGGAGGAAGTTGAAGTGAGAAAAATATTGAGACTAGAGCTAGTCGAAAAATCTATGGAAACAATCAATAAGATTCGGGAAAGAATCAAGATTATCCAAGATCGACAAAAGTCATATGCAAACTTATAAAGTAATGATCTTTAATTCGAGGAAGCTGAATGAGTATTTCTGAAGGTTTCACCCATTAATTGGATAGCCCGATTTGAAAAAAAAAAGAAAAGGGATTTAGACCAAAATACGTGTGACCGTTTAAAATCTTGGAGCTTATTGGAGACGTGATATTTCGAATTGTCCTGACCTTAAAGTTGTCTGCAATACATGATGTTTTCACGTGGCAATGCTTTTGAGATACGTCCTAGAGCCCAGTCACCATAACAACCTCGAAAATATGGAACTCAACAAAGATTTTAAATACGAAGAGCGACCACTAAGCATTCTAGGAGAAAAAAATTTTAAGACCTTGAGAATTAGAAACATACCATTAATTCTAGTGCAGTGGAATATACATAGAGAAAAATGGCAATATAGGAGCGTGAGGGAAATATTCTAAGCAAATACTCTGAGTTATTCGCATAGTCAGTCCAATTTCGGGTACAAAATTTTTAAAAGGTGGGGGAACTGTAACACCCCGTTTTTAGAAAACTTACATTTCATGTTTTAAAAAATTTAATTAATATTTATTTAAATATCAAAGTTGTGAATTATTTCGAGTTCGTGCAAGCTTAAAATTTATGAATTTTAAGAGCTCATATTTTCAATGGAGTTTTAAAGAGTTTTTGAAGGGTAGCATATGGAGGAGACCGAGCTTGATTGAGACTCACTCGACCCAAATAATTAATAAAAAGAGATAAGTTATTTTATTTGAACTAATTGTGATAAAATTAAATAATAATTATAATACATTTAGTAATAATAAAATTTATAATATTTAATTATAAAAGATTATTCCATATCAAGAAAGATTTTACACAGATTATTTAGTCACAAAAATTCCTAATATCAAAGGATTTAATTATATAGTTTCCATAGCTTGATACTTATTTTATCTTTTGATATATATAAATATATATATATATATATATTGCATTAAAAAAAAAAACACACACGATAATCACAACACACACATTCCTGCCTTTCTATTTAATAGTAAAATAATAATAACATAATAAAATTAAATAAATATATTGCATCATACGCAGAGAACCAAAACTCATTCTTTCTCATTCCACGCCTCCCTCTTTCTCTCAGTCTCTGTTTTCTCTCTCTCTCTCTGAAATTCCCGTAAAAATCAACCATCGGATCTCTACAAATTTTTCAACAAAATTTGATGATTCAAGAGTCTTTCAAGGAAAGAGAAGAGCAAACACTCTCTTTCAACCTTTCAAGCAAATCAATCAAGAAATTTGCCCAATTTTTCTAAAAAGTATTTTGGTTTTTCCCCAATTTCTTTCCTATGATTTTTGGTAAGATGATGTTTAATAATTTAAGATTAAGTCTAGAAATGTTATTTTGACATATGATTGAGAATTTTAAATGGATTTTATGTTGTAGCCTATGGATTTGTCAAATATGTGATTATTTGGTGTTAATTAATGGGTTGCATGTTGATTTCACAATTGCATGTTAATTTCGAGAATTTTTCTGATATTTCCTGAATGAATTTGATAAAACTCTTTTAACACATTGAAGTTCTGGAAGTCTAGGTAAAATATGCAATATATTAAAAGTAAAAGAAAAGGAATGAGCCCAAAAGTGACCCGTGCAAGAGAGAAAAATAATGTATATGACCCTAAAGTGAGTAGAAAAATGAAAGAAATAAATTAACAACGATCAACCCAAGACTCTAACAGATGCATTTTACGCAGGGGCTCATCATCAATTTTGAAGGTAGCAGTTGAGTGAGATTTGGCAATGGCCACTACCTCTGAAACCGAAGGAATAGTATCTGCTCGTGCACGAGTGTTATATTTGGGGACAAGAGCAATAGGCTTCTGCGCAATAGGCTTCTACTTTGTTCCACCACGAGGTCTCCCGAATCTTCTTTGTCTTCTTTGGTACTGGGGATTTCCCGTCCGGTGGGCCCAAAGGATCATTTGGAAAGTCTTCCACTTCTGTCTCCGATTCCGAGGTTGTAGTTCCATCCCCCATTTGAGGTATGGCAAATGAATTTGAGGTAGCAGGTGGGGGGGGGGAATCTGTGAAACCCAATTTGCTGCCGCTTTTTTTTTTTAACCGTCTCCCAATCCTCACCCTGATCTCTGTTTGACTAGAGGGGCGCTTCCAAAACTGGTTCAACGTTATCAACCGCATCCCGGTCAGCCTCATACACTTTTTCAACTTCAACTTCTGTCCGTAGCTCTTCAAAGGGGGGTAAGATGTCCCTGTCCTCCACTTCCTGAATCTCAGTGTCATTTGGTTTGCTAGCCTTAGGGCTAATCGAAGGTCCCGAATCTTTTACACCATTGTCCCCAAGGTGGTCTGAAGCATCAGTAGTGGTATCTTTCTCTGTTGAGTCTTTTCTAGTCCCTGTCTTCGACTTGCCATCCCTTCCAGGACCAGGAGGCTTGGGGTCATCATCCGGCTTTACATCTTTGGGCTGTCCTCCATGAGAACAACATTTGTCAATCGAGTGACCGATCATCTGGCTGTAGGTGCAAAACTCAGGGTGTTGTTCATATCCTACCGAAGCTATCGAACAGTGGCCCGAGCGCTCATACATGATATTGTATTCCTTCCCCTTACGAAGATCAAGCTCAATGAGTACCCGAGCATAGTGACACATGGTTCGGTTTCTAGTACGTTCATCTATTCCCACAACCGGACCGAGGGCTGAAGCAATACTCTTAATAATGGGCACGTAGAAATACTCCATTGGCAATTCAAATATGTGAACCCAAACATTAACAATAGGGTACCTGGCCTTATAAGGATTGACATCTGGCACCCATTTTTGCAGTCTAATTGTGCCAAACTCTGATAACCAAGAGCGCTGGCTGAGTATTCTATCTCGTTCCTGTAAGTTGTCAAATTGGATATTAAAGTAGCCCTTTCCCAATGTCACAAGATTCCATGCCACTTTAACTTTCCAAACTTTGTCAAGAGAAGCCTTAAGCTCCGTGGTCGGCATGGGCTTCACAAGAGGCTTCAACAACATTATACCAATTAAAGAATTCTGCAGTTCACGGACCCCCTATTGATGGATAGCATCATCAATATTCACCGAGAAAAATTCACCCTTACGAACTGGTGGCTGCCCAACATAAATTTTCTTATGACACAAAGCATCGGCAAAAGAAACCTAGTTAGCATTTAGCCCTGAAGCCAAACAATCAGCCCCCATGTGTGAACCAGAAGCAAACAAACGATCCCCTGTATTAGTCCCATATCCAACCCCAATTGTAGGAGCGATCTTATCAACAGTCCCCCCAACACCAGGCAATACATTAGATGAATGAGGAGCAGAAGGAGCACACTTATTACCTGTTATCTGTGCAGCGGAGTTCGTAGCAGTGGCATCGCATCCAGGCTGCAACACAACAGTTGTAGCAGGTGAAATCGAAGGGATAGCAGAATAATCACCAACATGCTGTGTAGGTCCAGTGGGCGTGGCCTGGGTTCCAATCCCGGAAATGCGCAATCGAGGTCGCAGGAAGGGGCGGAAAATCCAATACATTCAAAATCACAGAGTCAAATCCAGATGAAGGAAAAGTAGGTGGCAGCGTGTACCCCGGGGTAGCAGTGGCCGTCAACAGGGGTATCCTGTTCGAAAACGTCGAAGCCCTAAAGGCTGGGGTCGGGTTCAAATTTGAATCGGACACTCGGAGATGAAGGCCTGGCATAAGGGGATTTGGGTTATTAAAAACCCTAGCGAGAGACGAGTCCACGTCGTCCCCCATCGAATCAGGCGCACGAAGGTCCGCCGCCGTCGCTAATTGAGACGGGGCGAGGAGGGTCGCGAGAAACGCTGGGTCCGCAAGGCGTGCAAAAATCTGGCTAAAGGCGGGCACCATATCGTGCAACGCCATGGTTGGGACGGGGGCAGCGTCAGGCGGACGCCCGCCGTGGGCGGAGGCAGCCGGGATAGGCATAGGGATGATGTTCTGTAAGTCTAGGGTGTGTGGTAAAAGTTTCAGAATTTTTGGAGTTGTTTTCAATTTTATATGAATTTTCTATTAAACTGCTGTGCAGCAAAAAAACGGCATTATTTTTGGCAAAGATTGTAGAAATTACTGGGTGCAGATAACTTCGTATTTGAAATTGATTTTCGACTATGTTGTTCTTTTGCATCTTAGCTTTCATATGAATTTTATTTGGGTAAATTTGGAGTTATATTATATTTTTAATGAATTTTCTACCAAACAGTACCTTCACAGTGAAAACGAGCAGTTTTAAAGTTCTAGAACTATGTACAATAAAATAGGAAATTCAAAGATATAAATTTTGATCATTTTACTGGTGTTACTATTGACTCTTAGGGTCGCGAAGGATTTTGTCTTACCTTTTTATGAGAAATACACAATTTCTACCAAATTTTAGAAAATGACTTGATGTAGGCCATATTCGTAACTTGCTTTTCAGTCTGATTGTGAAAATCACAGGAAAGGATCTACATGTTATTTTGAATTGAAATTTTTATGATATGAATATATATGTGTCATTAACCTACTATATAAATTACATAATATTCTGATGTGTTTGTAATTGTCTATAAATTATCTACTACAAGCTGTCTTTTAAGGAAGTTTAACATATAGAAGTGAGTTGGTAGATTATTTTATTTAATCACCTAGTTAACTAAGAATATGAGCACTCCAAAATGAACAAATTGGACTTGTTATGAGCATTTTAAAATACTATTATGATTCATTTTGGAGGTGTGGGATACTTACTTAAGTGTTACGATTCAACGTGTCTTTCCATGTGAATTTGTCTAGTTCCGCAACTCGAATTTTCTTGAAGTATGATAAAGCTAGTAGATATATTTGTGAATAACACGTGGGAATAAGGTATATGTGTGTTAATTAAATTACATGATATAGTTAAAACAATATGTGTGCATTGAAACTTTTAAAGATTTAAAAGACTGAAAGATAGATGAATGTGTCGAGTGCAGTGCGAGACATTCGGACTCTGAAGAAGCTATCCCACCACATTCAAACGTCAAGAAAGTGGGTAACACTTAATTACTTTTGTATAAGTTAGTTTAATTTGTGTGTAAGATGCTCTGTGTGGATTATGTTGTGTGGATTATGCTGTGTGGAATTATGCTGTGTGGAATAACCAGGTCGACGGGCCTTGGCATGTACTCCTTTCTTCACATCAAATGACTTTCTTTAATGCATTAGTATATTAAATGTTAGCCCACTGGGCTTCCTCTCCGGGGGAAGATTAATGATGCTACTTTAACTTTTTTATGTCCTATTGACGACGAGACAGACATGTGACTGACTGGGGAGACTCCGTTAAACCTACTAAGTGTTTTTCTTTAGCATATGTAAGAAGTGGATTAAGTATTAGTCTGACTTAAATTGTGGTTTTGAATTATTTATGATTTTCTATTGTAAGTGGTTAAATCTTTTGCAAAGTACTGGTTGGTCTTTGGAAGGCTAAGATGTGGTTTTAAATGTTTAGTTTCATAATTGCGCAAATATTGTTAGGGCTAGTGTTGGTCCCGAGGTAAACGAGTCTCACACGTGTATGGGGGGGGAATACACGTGTATAATGATTTTTCAACTTTTAAAACCTTACTGATTAGTGAGTCAAGTTATCCTGAGTTTCAGCCCTGAGAAGCACAAGGTGCTCTGAGTTCACTCTGAGTGGCTTTTAGAAACTTCAGATTAGCTCAACTGATCTGAGTGCGAAAGTGTCCTGAGAAGCTTTGCACGGATAACTATCTTACTGAATACTCAGGTGAGTTGTTCAGTTTGGTAGCTATCTACACTAGCTTTTCTAGGGTGCGGAAAGTGTAGGCCCTAAGTTTATACTTGTTTTATCTTGCTGAAAATACCTTTTCCTTATGAAAACAGTGATTAAGACTGTGCTTAGTTTAATGCAAGTTCAGTGGATTTCCTCCAATTGAATATAAGAAAACTCAGTATGCTTTCAGTGAAATATGTAACAAGTAAATATGCAGTACATAAAGCAAATAACACAGCAAGTTATAGTGGTTCAAAGGCTCAAGCTCCTACATCCACTCTCTCTGACCTTCAGAGAAATTCCTTAACTCACTCCTACTACTACTCAAGCTTTCAAACTGAACCCCTGCAGCTTACTTACTTTCTTCTATGAGTTTTCAGGCTGAACTACACTGCAGCTTACTAACTTCTTCTCTAGAGCTTTCAGACTGAACTCAACTACAACTTACTAACTCTTTACAACTCTCACAATCTCCAACAATTACACACAAACTACCTTACAAAAGGGTTTGGGTTTGGTTGGTTTCCAACTAAGGTGAGATATCCTTTTACAATAAGAACAAATGCAAAAGGCTAGGATATCTCTTACTAAGCTTTTGGATACTTAACAGATTCTAGGCTTAGTAAATGAGCTCTCTTCAAAGATGAAACACTTGGGAAATTCTTAGGGTTTCGAGTGCTTCACAATAATACTCGAATACGAATGAGCTCTGGAGTTGCTCGATTTTCCGTAACCTTATGAATGTGAAGATCACTAGTATTAATAGGCAACTCACCAAGGTCACTCTTGAAAAACTATCCGTTGGAAGAGATAGCATCAAGGGTTTCCTCTACTAGTTAGTGATAAATGACTCTATTAGGGTTTGAACAAGCCCTTGCATGGTTTGGGTAATATATAACCAATGCAGCTAATCACTTAGAATCTGTAGACTGGAACCCAGCAACTCTGACTTTCTCAGGGACAGGTCGCTTTCAGTGTCAGTAAAGTACGGTGTTGTCGCTCTCTGATTGGTTTAGGTCTTTAGTGAGTAGAGATAAACAAAACGGTTTTTTAGGTCAACTCTTCTGAACGAGACAACCTTAAAAGACACTTAGTTCCAATTCCTTTTGTCTGCAATCAACTGTTTGGACAATATTTATTTTTCCATAAATGTTTCAGGACTTAAATTTGTCCAGATGTCCTCAGTGAGATAGTCTTCAGGTCTTCAGAGTCTTCAGGTCATCCGAGTCTTCAGATTATCAGAGTCTTCTAACTTCCTCAGGAATCCGAGTCTTCAGATCTTTAGAGTCTTCAGGAATATACTGAGTTCCCCCTCAATGTATTCTTTCTATACTAATCCTGAGTAATATCTGCTGACTATACATGGTGCAGATATTTCCTGAAAACATCCTAAACTGAAACCTATATACTGACTATCAAAATTACTTTGAACATGCCATACTCAGGGGTTTTGGGATCTAATCAAAATCTCTTTTATTAAATTCATCTCCCAACAATTTCCTCCTTTTTGATGATGCCAAAACCATCTTGTTACATTTCAAGATAAAAACTAACCTAACAAAAGGTTTCAGTTTCTATAAGTACAAGAAGATTTAGCAACAATATGAATGCCAGAAAATATTATTCGAAGATAATGAGATAATTATCTTTTGAACACACAACAACAGTAAATTTCATTGATGAAAGATAAGAGTTTTTACAAATACAATAAAAATACTGAATTTAATAAGATAGAGATCCTATTCTTCCTCCACTTCATCTCCAGGGACTTCTAATCCAAACATCCTGAAGTATCTTTTCTTCAACTCATCTCTCTTCTGAATGGATTCAGGATCATTTGCAGTCAGGCCTAGTTGTTCAACATATTCAGCAATCTCTTTCAAAATTGCTACTTCATTTATAAAGCCTGTGCCAAATCTTGGTGGAGGGTATGTGTAATGACTTGGAGCCTTCATCTGATAGCCATGTTTATCAAACACATTTATCCACTTCTGGAGATACTGAGGATATAAAGTCAGCAAGTACTCCAAGAAGGCTTCATCTCTATCAGAACCACTTCCTCTCCATTCTTGTAGAGTGTCATAACTGAAACAAAACTTTCTTTTTACCTCCTCCCATGCATCATTGATTTCTATTGGCATCCATGAATCAATGTGTGGCCATTTCATGATTTTTGCTTTTGATCCTCTTCTTCTGTTCATGAATCTTTGGAATCCTCCAGTTCTCCATCTCTCTTCATCTCTTTTCTTCTTTGTCAGCTCAGCACCAGAAACAGACATAGCAGCTTTTCTTTTCTTCTCAGTATTCAGCATAATCAGCTTGTTATGCCAGTCGAAGTTTAGTCTTTGAGTGCTAGCATCATATTCACCAAAACCTTCTTTCAGTAATTCTTCTGTTTCATCTTCAGGTTCCTTCTCAGGTTCAGTGAATTCTTCTATTAGCTTCCTTTGTAGAGGTCTAGAGATTAGTTTCTTCATCTGAATGTCTTTTTCAACATATGCAACACTCTTCTTCTTCTCAGGTTCAGCAGCTTTTTATTCAGGGAGTTGTGTTTCACCAACTTCGACTAGAATCAGTTCAGGTTCTTTTGATACTTCAGTACAAGCCTCTGTAGATATACTGGACTCAGTGACTCTCTTCTCAGACGGTCTCTGATCAATGGCTTCCTTAGCTGTTTCAGGATCTATCAACGTGTGTGTTGTATCTAGAGGAACTTTCTTTTTCAATTTTTCAGTTGCTTCAATCATCATCTGAACTTTCTTGGCTGCTTTATCATCTTTCTTTTGATGTTCCAACCTTTCCTGAGTCATCTTAAAATGCTCATCAAATTTTCCCATGGCATGAGATGTCCTTTCCCCCTTTTTGGCATCATACAACTCCAAAATTCTGGAAAGGGTAGCATCCATGTGGAATTGTTCTTTCCCAATTGTCCTTATCTCTGCAGCTAATCGATCTTGCTCATCCTCCATTCTTCTCAGCACATTTTTCCCAATGGATACCTCTTCAGCAAGTGGAGCAAAATGTCCAGAAAAAGCTTCATGCATTAGTTCTGTGATCTTGACCATGAACATTGAGCTCATGTCCACAACAGCTTTACTAATTGACTCATTAGTCCTTTCGGTGATTTGCTTTTCCAGAGATATAAACTCCTTTCTTCATATTGCTTTTGTATCTCATCAGTTACTACATTGGCTATACCATCAACTTTGGTATCTAAAGCAATCAAGCTATTAGATAGAGAAGTATGGATGTCTATTACCTCAGCCGAAGAGCTTAACAGATCAATCTTTTTGTCCTGAGTGATCAGTGCCTCCTTCCACTCTGGCAATTTCATCAACAACAGGTTCAATTCTTTTCAAGGACTCCAATACAGGTGTCAAGTCCAAAGTTTGAACTTGTGCGATTACTTCCTCGTGCTCCTGAGTCTGCATACCAAAATCAACTAACTCAGTGATAGTTACTTTATGATTTTTGGCATAATTTTTAGTAGTGCCAAAGGTAACTACCTGGAGTGGTTCTCCAGCCTGAGGTTCATTGATTTTCGTATCAACTGGAACAGTTTTTGCAGTGATTTCTTTGTGGGCAACATCTTTCTCAATTAATTCATTCTCTTTTGTACATTCAGGATGGTCAGCACCCTCCTGATTTTGCTAAGTAATATCATCTTCCCTTGTAGCTTCATCACCTCCGTCACCTCCCTTACCCGACTACTCGACTTAACAACCATAACAGGTTTCCTCTCAGCTATCTTTTTTTGTACCAACTCATCAAATTCTGCATTCTTGATTCTGAGTTTGGTTTTCCTGAACCCAGAGAAGTCAGTGAGAATTGTTGTCTCCTCGCTCCACCAGTCTTTTCCTCTGAATGAACTGATATTCAGCATGTCTGTAAAGTCTGATTCAGGATATATACAGTTGTCCTGAGTCTGATGAATAGATCCTGAAGATCAGGGTATCTATCCAGGATAAACCGCTCCCCCTTACTCCGCCATTCTTTCTCTTCTGCTTCACCTTTCTTTAGTGGGGGTGAAATGGGGATTTCAAGAGCTAATTCATGTGGGTCAAGGAATGGACTGGCCAAGAGATGGTCCAAATCCAAAAGTTCTTGAGGATCTTTTGGCTCTGAGGTGGGGTGAGTAGGTGGGATAGTAATTTGGTTTTCTTCCACAGTTTGTTGGGAACATGCGAAGATTTCTTGAGAAATTCTATCGGTGGCGATATTGGTTCTCAAAACTTCAGAGAAGAGAGCCTCATCCTCACTGGCACCTTCCATCCTGACCGTCTCAACAGCCTGAGCCAACATCTGCATTGGTGATTTCTGTCCAATAGCCAATTCTTCCTGACTTGCTTCTTTCTCAGTGTTCTCAGCCTCACTTTCAGCAATAGTTTTCAACCTTCTCCATTTTGGTTTTTCAGCTATGACTTTCTTCATCCTTTCACCAGTTTCCCTTTTTACTTTTAGAAAAGCTTGAGCTCTAGCCTTCTTCTCTTCTTCAGATGAGAGCTCAGTGGCCTTAGCCGTTTCTCTTCGTGTCCTTTTTGGTGGGAATTCCTTAGCAACATATGTTTGGTCCTCCTCAGATTCTTCTACAACTGCGTCTTCCTGAGACTCAGCAGCTTTCTCCTTCTTTCTTTTCAGAGCTTTCTTCGTCAGTTGTCTGAACATGATTTTAGAGATGGGAAAAACATTTGTTGGGGCAAATGTATCCTTCTCTTCTCTTGCAGTCTCAAGAATGTATGCTATCTTTGTGGCATGTAATACCTTCCCTTTTACCACAATGGTGTCATTTTCTTTAGTGATATGCTTCGTTTGATCACTAATAATTTTGATAAAAAATTGCGGCCAGTTGAAATCAACTCTGGGAGAATCCTCGATGGTAGCCATTAACCTTCACTTCGGTTTGCTAACTTGCTCCAAACTGCCAGACCCACTCATTAGGCATTTAGACACAATATCAATTAACACGTTGTACTTCTTCTTCAAATACCTCTTGTTAAGAGTGGCTTTGAATTTGATAGGTTTCTCCGTGATTCTATTCAAATAATCCTGCTCTCGCCCAACCATATACAAAGTAGGATCTTCCCCTTAGTATTTAACTCAAAAACCGCATTCAAGTTCTTAGGAACAATGTAAAGATTCCTAATAACTTTAACGAATTGGGCGCTATCCGAAACTTGAGTAACAGTTATACTAGAAGTCATGGAACCATCATTATCTACCACAAGATTTGAGATAAATTCCAATACCTCTTGAGTCCATTCTGCCTCTGGTTTATTTCCAACTAGGTATGTGAGCTTTGCGAGTCGGATCATGTGCAGCGCTTCTTCCTCGTGGACTTAATTGTTTGTTCCCTCAAAAGATACAACGTTTTCGTAGTGGGGTTTGTTTGAAATGGCTAATTTCACGAAGATTGACGGTGGAGTCATTTTTTATTTTGAAGAATGACTGTTTTGCAGAATATTTGTAAGAAAAAATATTTGCAGGGAATTTTGAAGACGAAGATGTTCAAATGTAAATGAACAGTTTCCAGCGAAATTGGGTTTTATAAAGGAGTTTCGAAGATGGATGGTTGAGATCATCATCAGAAAATTAACGGTCCAGATTAAAGATTGGCTTTGTCTTTAAGCTTAACAAGGGCATTAATCTGGTTCAATTTGAATAACTAGTAGCAATTAGTTACCCAAAATGTTGATTATGCACAGTCTTCAATAAAGTCATCTGCGGACTGTTGACTTTCTTGAATTCGAAACGTCCCGCCAAATTATTATTCTGACCTTATGTATTTATTTCAAATGATTACTGAGTAATCTCTTAGTGAAATAAATGTAGTGGATTAAATGCATGAGTCAATATTACTTTAGGCTAATTTTCAACATCAGCCTTACTGAGTTTTGACCTTGACAATTTTCAGTGGACTTGTCTCATCTGTCCCAAAGTCCCTGAATTCTTCAATACTTAGTACGAAGAGTTTTTTTTCCTGAGTCTCAGTATACTGAAAAACTTCATGCATCTGAAAACCTTCAATTTTCCAGATTTTTCACTCACCTGTGTCCAACATCCCTAATTCAACTGATAATTCCTGAAATCTTGACTCAGCCAAAGGCTTAGTAAGAATGTCAGCTCTTTGTTTATCAGTATGAATTTTCTCCATTCTGATATCCTTCTTCTCAGCATGGCCTCTAATGAAATGATGTCTGATATCAACATGCTTACATCTGGTGTGCAATACCGAGTTTTGTGTAATAACAATTGCACTATTATTATCACAAAATATGGGTACTTCATTGGCTATAATCTTATAATCTCTCAATTGTTGTCTGAGCCAAAGAATCTGTGCACAACAACTTCCAGCAGCCATGTATTCAGCTTCAGTGGTACTAGTTGCAACTGAAGTCTGTTTCTTAGAAAACCAGGATATCAATTTGCTACCAAGAAATTGACAAGTTCCTGTAGTGGACTTCTTGTCAATTCTACAACCACCATAATCAGCATCTGAATAGCAAGTTAATTCAAGGTTATCATCAACTAGATACCATAATCCTCTATTCACTATGCCTTTAAGATATCTCAGGAGTTTTTTGGCAGCTTCCATGTGACTAGCCTTAGGATTAGCTTGGTATCTTGCACATATCCCAACAGCAAAAGTAATATCAAGCCTACTTACTGTGAGATAAAGCAATGATCCAACGATCCCTCTATAATCAGTGTGGTTAATTGATTTTGCCTTTAGGATCAGGATCCATTTTGTAGTTAGTATTCATGGGAATCCTATCTGCATTGCAATTTTGTACACCATACTTAGCAATCAAATCTCTGGTATACTTTTCTTGGTTGATGAATATTCCTTCATTTGATTGCTTGACTTGAAGTCCTAGAAAGAAATTCATCTCCCCCATCATTGACATCTCAAACTTTCCTTTCATCAGAGTAGAAAACTTCTCACACATCTGATGATTAGGAGATCCAAAAATGATGTCATCCACATATATCTGAACTAGTAAGATATATTTTCCATCTTCTATCCTGAACAATGTTCTATCAACAGTTCCTTTGATAAAACCATGATCAGTAAGAAATTGAGAAAGGGTATCATCCCATGCTCTGGGTGCTTGCTTCAGACCATACAAGGCTTTTCTGAGCCTGTAAACTAGTTCATTCTATAAAAAATCAGGAGGTTGTTCCACATAAACCTCTTCTTTAAGCACACCATTCTCAAAATGCACTTTTCACATCCATTTGATAAACAATGAATTTCATGTGAGAAGCATATGCAAGAAACAATTTGATGGCTTCTAGTCTTGCAACAGGTGCAAAGGTTTTATCATAGTCCAAGCCTTCTTCTTAGGAATAACCTTGTGCAACTAACCTTGCCTTGTTTCTTATAATGACATTATTCTCATCTCTTTTGTTTTTGAATACCCACTTTGTTCCAATCACATTGTGCTTCTTTGGTCTATCTACTAACTCCCAAACTCCATTCCTAGTGAACTGATTCAATTCTTCTTGCATAGCAGTAATCCAAAAAGAATCTTGAAGAGCTTCTTCAATTTCAGTAAGTTCTTTCTCTGATAGGAAGCAACAGAACAAAGCACTTTCTCCATGGAACCTTCTGGTCTTAACACCTTCTGATGGATCACCAACTATTTAACTTGAAGGGTGGCTATCTTGCCAAGATCTTCTTGATGTTCCCCCTTCAGTGGTATCCCCATTATCAGAAATATTAGTTTAAGGTATATCATTAAATTCAAGAAACAATAAGAAATGAGAAAGGGAATCATCTTCCTTAGGAAAAATTCCATTCAGAACATTGTCAGTGACATTTGTTCCCCCTTGGTTGATGGATTCAGAATTTGACTCAGTTGTGACCACATCTTCATCGGCATTACTTACTTGATGTTGGACTGGGGTCAGTTCAAGTGGTTTAGCTCTAGTTTGTTGGCTTTCCTTCAATGGAGATACATTATCCTGAGTTTCACCAGCCTGAGTATTTTCATCCTGAGTATCATTTTCTGAATCTGTTTCACTCCATTCATAGAAGGTGATTGGTTTCTTTTCAGACTCCTTGGATGATTTTTCAGCAATTTTGTTCTTCAGGCTTAATCTGGTGATTCTCTTGGTTAATTCTCCTGAGTTAGATTCTTGTTTTCTATGAACACAAGTAGACTCATCAAACACAACATGAAGTGTTTCTTCCACAATAAGGGTCCTACAGTTGTAGACTCTAAAGGCTTTACTGACTTCAGATATCCCAAGAATATTCCTTCATCAGCTTTGCTATCAAAAGTTTTCAACTGATCTTTACCATTATTATGAAATTATTATGAATGAAACACTTATAACCAAACACACGAAAGAAAGAGATAAGAGGTTTTCTTTCATTCCATAGTTCATATGGTGTTTTCCTTGGTTCTTTGTTAGCATGGATCTATTCTGAGAGTAGCATGCAGTGTTGATAGCTTCAGCCCAAAATCTTTTAGGAATATCGGCTTCAACAATCATTGTTCTTGCAGCTTCTTTCAGAGTCCTATTTCATCTTTCAGCAACACCATTCTGTTGTGGGGTCCTTGCAACTAATGTTTTATGAGTTATTCCATTTGCTGCACAAAAGTCAGATATAATATGGTTGATAAATTGAATGCCTTTATCTGATCTGATTTTGACCACACTCAGATTATTTTCATTACTGAGTCTTTTTAACAATTCAGGCAGTTTTGTTAGGGTTTCTTTCTTACTGAGTAAGAATATGACCCATGTATATCTAGAGTAGTCATCAACTACTACAAGTGTGTATTTCGTGCCATTAGTGCTCACAGGTGTTACTGGACCAAAGAGATCCATATGTAACAATTGAAGTATCCTTTCAGTAGATACTTCTACTTTTCTTTTGAATGATGCTCTTATTTGTTTGCCTTTCTAACAAGCATCACACACATGGTCTTTACTGAAAACTTCATTAGGTAACCCTCTCACAAGTGCTAATCTTGCAAGTTTGTTTAGGGTTTTGAAGTTTAAGTGATTCACCATTTTGTGACATAACCAACTGGTTTTAGTAGCTTTCTTAGCAACTAGACATGTATCCATAGGAATTAACCTCCAATCAGCAAGATACACATTTCATTTTCTAGTACCAGTCAGTAATATTTGATGCGACACATTATCTTTCACATAACATAAGTTCTTTGAGAACTCAACACTGAATCCCTTATCACAGAATTGACTGATAGAAAGCAAGTTATGCTTTAAACCAGACACATAAGATACACCATGGATATGAACAATGTTAATTTCAAGTGTTCCATATCCTTCAGTCTGTCCTCTGGAATTATCTCCAAAAGTTATCTGAGGGCCTTTCTGTTCAACATAGTCAGTGAGCAAGTATTTATATTCTATCATGTGTCTTGAACATCCACTGTCCAAATACCATGCAGCAGGTGCAACTTCATCTCCACTCATCAGTGTTATGTTGTCTTTATTTAGCTCAGTGCCCAACTCCATCACCTGAAACAAAATCAGGCTTTAGGTACCCATTTGGTGTAGGGTCCTACCAGGTTAGTGTTGGATTTTATAGGCACGTAAACACGTAATACATGCGCAGCGGAAATAAACAATTCACCAACAACGAACATATAATTGCATAAACGATTACAATAATCATAACGAGAAACCTTATAGTGATTCGATAGCAGATTTCTCAACTATGGTATCCACGTAATCCCCGTGGACAGACTTGCACAGATTTGCAAGCGTTGAATCTGAGACGGAATTTGCTAGGAAAATTCATAATCTAGATTTTATGGAGAAACTAAGTTTTCTTAAAAGAACGTTAAATAATGAATCCCATGATGTCATATATATAGGGAAAGATTAGCTTAAATCTTAAGCAATCTTTATTAGGAAGATAATCCCTAATCTTGTAAAATAAATCTCAAAGATATGTTTTTCCCTATGGATATTTTCCTACAATAATATTCCATAATATTATTTTGGGATTCCTATTTAATTAAATCTAATTTAATTAAATATTAATAATAATTAATTCTAAATTAATATGTTATTAATTATCCATAAATTAAATATTAAATCCAATTTAATACTTAATCAACCAACCATAATCCGCACACGGAGAGTTACTTGTTGTGTGTGATGGGATAACATATGCCAGGATTTATCGGGATGACCTCATAAACACAAATTTAAATTAACAATTATTACTAGCATGAATTTACCTAAGTGAATTCAAATAATAATTAATCCAACAACAACATGCAAATAATATTTCACGTAAAAGATCCTAGCATGCAGAAGTTCTAGGAGTTTACGTAAACGTACCCGTTGGAGAGATGATCTGAGACAGACAGGATCAAGTATCTGGATACCCACCAAAAGTCCTTCTCAAGTATTCCCAAGTCCTCGTCCAATAACCCCGGTGGAAGGTTCTCCGATGAACGATTTATAAAATAAAGGAAAATAAAATATTGTTGCACCACCTTTGTGGATTTATAATATTTCCAACATATGGAACACTAGTTGGGGATGAAAAATTCATCCCCTATTTATAAGTGAGGGAGGGTTCAAAAATTTGGAGGCCAATAAGGACTAGGAAAGATCTTTTCTTGATCTCCAAGAAATCTTGAATATATGTTGGGAAATTTAGAGTTTTGATGAAAGTTCCAAAACACATGTAAGAGGACCAGTCAGACCTGTTAGCTGACTGATGTTTTAAATACAAGTTCTAAGATGACCAGTTGATAATTATTGTATAGAACAACTGATGTAAAATATATGTCACATATTGAGGGGGAACTCAATATGTATAGGTCAGGTCAGTCAAGTCAGATCAGAAGACCAGATGAATCTAAAGACAAGACAAGGTTACAAGATCAGACGATCGGACAGTCAGATGATCTGGAGAAGACATGAAATTAAAACTTCTGAAGACCCGAAGATCAGAAGAACTGACAGATGACCAAGACCAGAAGACCTACATCAGCCGAGTCTGCTAGTTGAAGCTAAGACAACTGGCACTAGAAGACTCTATCAGGTAGACTGATCAGTTGTATCTGATCAGGTCAACTCACACCAGGTGTCAACTGATGATTACACCAAGTCATACGTTGTTGATCTGAACAAGAAGAATGTCAACTTTAGTTGGTAGAGCAAACACTGAAAAGTGTACTTGTTAACCAATAAGAACAAGACACGTATGCACAAAGATGACAATGCGGGATTCGGAGCTGCAATATCAAACGGCTAGAAAAGACGACATACATGCTTTCGGCCATGCTGTTCCTGAAGCACATCACATCAAATCCTGCAACCTACAAAATATAGCCAAAAATTCAAATTGCTTTCCAACGGCTCTTTGATTTTGAGGTCTATAAATATGGGATTGTTCTTCATAGTGAAACGATGGAAATTATCAAGAAGCTCATACTATAACAAAATTTCCGCACGAAGAACACAAACTTGACGATTATTTTAAGTGTTCATCCCATTAGTTCTTAGCATTGAAATCTCATCCTTTAGATGTTAGGTTACTTAAACACTAGGATAGATTTCCAGTTGAAACAAACAAACATCTTTACCCAAACCAAAAGTTAGGTTAAGTTTGTTTAGCAGGATTTCAGACTAGGGTTTCTAGTTCTGATTTCTGGGATCGAATTGAGTGAGAACTCTTTAAAAATCTGTTGGTTGTACTGTGTTGGACTAACACAATAAACTAAGTCCAGTTGGTTAAGTTGGTGCCCCTTGTGATAGGGAAGAGTGGACGTAGGACTGGTTGTCCGAACCACTATAAATCTTGTGTGCATCTATATTTTCTTAACTGCTTTACACTACAGCACACTACTCGTTTTTAACTGCATACATATCTTGAGTTAGGACCAGCTTGCACCAAACAACTGATCTGATCAGTTTGACACTTTAGTCAGCTGATTGAAAACAGACTCGAGAATCTGATTTGTAAAACTGGTTTTTCACACGGGTATAAACTATCTTCCGCACAATCAGTTAAACTGATAGACACCGAACTGATCAGCCCTTAGGTGATCAGTAAGTTGGATATAAGTCCAAACTGATTCACTCGCACTCCGATCAGGCAACTTGCCATCACACCTGATCTTGCACGAAAAAGTTTTCAGAAGTCTATTCACCCCTCCCCTCTAGACTTCTGCCCTCACGAAACCCGTTCGGGACCTACAAGTGGTATCAGAGCAGTGGTTCTACGGACCACTGGTTTTGAATATCATCGGTTCTTGGGGAAGAACCTTTGTGGTCACTTGAACTAATCTTGATAAACCTTTTTAAAATCTCATTTGTTTTCAAACTCACGAACAACATGGATAATACTTCGGGTATGTATCATGATTTGCCTAAATTTTCCATTGATGAGTATGCAGACTGGACTATATTCATGAGCAACCATCTGGGATCAATAAGCAGCAGGATGATGGAAGTTATTGAACGAGGACCCATCATCATCTACCACGACAACCCAGCTGTAGGAGGTGATCCAGACTTTCCAGCTGGAAGCCTTATCAGAAAGAGTCCCGCCCTGATGGATGCTGAAGAAAGAAAGTTGTACACTTTTGATACAATAGCCAGGCACATAATCATGAAGATGATGGACAAGATAACCCGAGAAAAGATAAAGTATCTCAAGACAGCCAAACAGATGTGGGATACGCTTGCTAAAATGTGTGTAGGTAATGACTTGATAAAAGACAGCAGACTGCAAGCCGAACTAGTGAAGTTTGAGAAACTTAAGATGCTGCCAAATGAAACTATAAACCAGCTCGATGGAAGAATCACCATGTCTGTCAACAAGCTATGGGAACTAGGATGAGAAATGTCAGATAAAGACATCAACTACAAGATCTTGAGATCTCTGACTAAGAAGTGGGATATGAAAGTCACAGTGATAAAGGATTGTCAAGATATTGCTAAGATGAAGCCAAGCAACCTGTTTCTGAGCCTTAAAGCCCATGAGTTCGATCTGATCGAAAGAGGGCAAGAAGAAGAAGTTGAGTCGCCTGCCGAAGCCACTCCTACCACATCAAAATCAGTTGCATTCAAAGCAACCAGCAGCAACTCAAAGTCTACTAAACCTGTTGGAAATATTATAAGCCAAACTGATAAGATTACTTTGCTAACGAGAAAACTTGAAAAATCTAACATTCAACTTGGTAAGTATCGTAGATTTTACAGGGATTATCAGAACAGCAGAGGAAGAGATAGGAGGCCAGCTGACAGATCTCCAGAAAAGACCAGATCTGATGACCGAAGAAATGATCATAGAGAAAATCACAGAGAAAATAAGAAAAGAGATGATCGATCTGATGAAAGGAGAGACAACAGATCAGAAAGGAGAAACTCAGACTACAATCAAACAGGTAAGTCACCTGACAGATTCTACAGACGAAATGACTCACCTGGCAGAAGGAGTTCCGTGGAGCTTGGAGCGTGTTTCAACTGTCAGAAACCAGGTCATTACAGTGCAGATTGCCCTGACCTGACGCCAAAAGAAAGAGAAGACAAGCGGAACAGACGTGAACAAAGGTACAGAGACAGGATAACCATGGTAGCTGATACATCTGGGATTGATGATTCTTACCTGCCATCAGAGGATTCTGGCTACTCATCTGTAGAGGACTTCTGTCTAATAAGCAATGCTGATGATTTCTACCACTACGATGATCTGATGTTCTCATCCGATGATGACATCTATCTCATGGCTAAGGAGGAAGACCAATCTGAGGTAACTTCTAAACCTTCTGTTCTTTCAGTTTCCACACCAGCTATGATTAGCACACCTGCTGGAGAGATTGACTTGCAACTCTATTCTGAGCAATTGCTTGATGAACTCTCTACTGCAGTAGACACTTATACAATAGTGGAAGCTGAAAACGATAAGCTAAGGATTGAAAATACTCAGCTTGTTAAGGAAAATGCTGAAAGAAAAGCAACTTAACTAAAATCAGCTGAAGCTGCTCAGAAGATAACTAAAGAACTGAAAGTTCTGATAGTTAACTCTTCTGATCAGGAGAAGCTGATTAAGGAACAACTGGCTATCAATAAACAGCAAGCTGAAGACTTTAAAATCCTACAAGCTAAGTTTTATGACCTCTTCCAAATACATGAGAGTCTGAAATCTACAGAGGATAGTCTGCGCAAGAAAATAGAGGTTTTTACAAAATCTTCTAAAACTGTTCAAGATCGGAACACCTATTTTCGAACGCCGACTAACAAGAAGGGACTTGGGTATGAAAACCCTTATACATCCTCAAAAACCCCGTTTGGTTCACATCAGAAAAGTGTAACCAAACGAGTTTCTGTTATAGATACACGAAAAGCTAAAATCAGACGAGATAAGGGAATAGGCTTGGCTGAGCAATTAAAGCGGTGCCCAATCAGAAAGGGAACATAAATGGACCCCAACTGATTAAGCACCAACCAAGGAATCAACAGAAGAATAATGTTCTTCTGAAGAGACCTCAACCTGATCAACAGATTAGGTATCATAAAAGACAACCTCTAAAGGGGAAATATGATCTGAAACCTAATCAGGTTAAGCTCCCTAATAGGCAAGACAAGGATAAACTGCCGAAACCAGATATGCCAATAAGATATGAATCTTTTAATGGTATCAGTCGTACCTACCCTTATAATCAGAAACCTAGGGCTGCTGCACCTGAGCCCCACTGGGTTAAAAGAAGACAAACAGTAAGAAAAAATCCCAAGTCTTCTGATTTACCCAAGGTTCGCACTAATAATCATACTGATCAGAATGCATATGAAGAGACGTATGATTATGTAGATGTTTATGGGAGACAAATCAGGCCTTCTGATCTATCTGATTACAATAGAAGTGCCCTGTTTGTATGGATCCCTAAAACCAACTCTAACCCCTCAGGACCCAATCCAAAAGGGGTACCTAAAGCCTAATTTGATTGCAGGTTCGCGTGGGTTTGGCCAACAAAGGAGGTATACAAGCAACTACCTGGTACATCGATAGTGGATGCTCAAGGCATATGACTGGAAGCAAACATCTCCTTAGCTCTTACACAGAACAAGAAGGCCCACGTGTACTCTACGGTGATGATAACTTTGGTTTTACCAGAGGATTCGGAACCTTAGAGAATGATGATGTACAGGTTACTGGAGTCTCGTATGTCGAAGGTTTAAAGCATAATCTGCTATCAGTATCTCAGTTCTGCGACAACGGATTCAGTGTTGAGTTCTCGACTGACAAGTGTACTATTAGGAATCGAGCTACTCAACAAATCTTGTTAACTGGTTCAAGAAAAGGTATGATTTATACAGCAGATTGGAACAGTTGTCCAAGAAATGCATGCCTGATTGTTAAGAGTTCAAAAGGTAGCAGTTGGCTCTGGCACAAGAGAATGAGCCATCTGAACTTTAAGACTCTTAACAAGATAGCAAGGATGTCCTTGGTTGAGGGACTCCCGAATGAGGTATTCTCTAAGGATAAGACATGTGTTGCATGTCAGAAGGGAAAATAGGTTTAAGCCTCATTCAAGGGAATCCCTGGACCAGTATCCAACAGAGTATTGCAACTGCTCCATATGGACTTATTTGAACCAGTTACACCAGTTAGTCTCAGCGGACGCAAGTACACTCTGGTGATCATGGATGATTATTCCAAGTTCACCTGGGTGGTATTCTTATACAAGAAGAATGAGACTACAACAAAGATACCAGAGCTGCTCAAGAAACTACAAAATGAAAAGGGTGTCAGTATAGTAAAAATCAGATCAGATAAAGGGATATTCCTCAACCAGCAAGGCTTTCAGGGTGTACAACAGGCGAACCCTAGTTGTGGAAGAAACACCACATGTGGTCTTTGATGAGACATCTTCTGAAGAAGAGAAACCTGCCTCAGAACAAGCAGTACTAGATCAACCGGTACCTGATGCACATAAAATGGATCAGCTAAGTATCAAGAAAAAGGGATCAGATCACGTAACAGTGTATATCCCAGAACTTGAATTGACTGATTCACCAGGTCAATCAGACCCTAAGGTATGTACAACTGTCAATGAAGAAGCTGGTACAGCTGAGACAGTATTAACAGAACCATCTGGTTCAGGGGGAACACCTGAAGTTCCTACGGACAGACATCAGCACATGATGATTCCAACATCAGCTGAGACTTGTCCATGTAAAGTGGAACATATTTCTGCACCACTCCCAATCACTAGTAATGAACTACTATCAGAAGAGGATGATGCCCTCCAAACTGATGCAAACCAGAAAAGAAGGACGTGGGTAACCAGTCATCCAACTGATCTGATCATTGGAGACCCATCTGATAGAGTCAGAACTAGACATCAGATTGGTGAAAGTGCCATGTATTGTTGTTATCTGTCTTTGAAGGAACCAACCAAAATAGAAGAAGGTCTACAGGATGCAAACTGGATTATAGCCATGCAAGAAGAGTTAGAGTAGTTTGAAAGGAATCAGGTTTGGAAACTGGTGGACAGACCAACCCATCAAGATGTGATTGGCACAAAGTGGATATTCAAGAACAAGAGAGATGAGAATAATGTCATAACCAGAAATAAGGCAAGACTTGTTGCTAAGGGGTATTCACAATCAGAAGGAATTGATTATGATGATACCTTTGCACCAGTCACTATCCTGGAAGCCATTCGGCTGTTTCTGGCATATGCTGCCCACAGAGGGTTTATTGTGTATCAGATGGATGTAAAGAGTGCATTCTTAAACGGGGTACTAGCTGAGGAAGATTATGTTGAACAACCTCCTGGCTTTGAAAAAGGCGACCAGGTGTACCGTTTAAGAAAAGCTCTTTATGGCCTGAAACAAGCTCCTCAAGCCTGGTATGATACACTCTCTCAGTTCTTGATAGAAAGTGGATTCACTAAAGGAATAGTGGACAGAACATTATTCAGAATAAAAGATGGAGAAGATATTCTGATGGTTCAGATTTATGTGGATGATATCATTTTTGGATCTCCCAACAAGAGCTTATGTGATAAATTCAGCAAGCTGATGCAAGGGAAGTTAGAAATGTCCATGATGGGTCAGATGAATTACTTTCTGGGTCTTCAAGTTAGGCAAAGTACAGAAGGGATATTCATCTGTCAGGAAAAGTATACTAGGAATTTGTTGGCTAAGTTTGGAGTTCAAAACTGTAAAGAAGCCAGAATTCCTATGATAACTGGATTTAAGATGGATCCAGATGAGAATGGTCAGAAAATTAATTAGAAAGAATATAGGACTCTCATTGGATCTCTACTATACCTGACTGCCAGCAGACCAGACATAACCTTTGCAGTAGGTGTATGTGCCAGATTTCAGGCAAATCCAATGCAAAGCCAAGCAGCTAAGCGGATTCTTAAGTATCTGAAGGGGACATTAAACCTTGGTTTATTCTACCCATCATATGATAATCTAGAGCTTAGTGGGTATTCTGATTCTGATTATGGAGGTTGCAGAATAGACAGAAAATCAACCTCAGGTACATGTCAGTTTTTAGGTAGTAAACTGATCTCTTGGTTTTCAAAGAAGCATACATCAGTTGCAACATCTACTACTGAAGCAGAATATATGGCTGCAGGAAGGTGTTGTTCCCAAATCGCTCGCTTAGTCGGCGGTGAGGATTATAACATTGTAGCTACGAACGTACCTATATTCTGTGATAGTAATAGTGCTATTGCAATTACTCAAAATCCTGTTCTATATACAAGATGCAAGCATGTGGATGTCATACACCATTTTATAAGAGATCATGTTGAAAAGAAGAACATCATAATGGAAAAGATCCATACTGATAAGCAGAAAGCTGATATCTTAACCAAGCCACTAGCTGAAGTCAGATTGAGAGAACTCTGTAATGAGCTAGGGCTTCTGGACCTTGGAGAAAGTGCACCAGAAATGTTTGGTGGACTGGTCTCCAAGACCAGCTGGTTGAGAGACTAACCAAAGAAAGAAGGATCGATTGAGCAAGGCACCTCAATCGATTAGAAGATCGATCAAGGAACCGATCGAAAGCAGATATCGGATCGGTCAAGAACCCGTCGATTGGTTGTTTCAAACTTTATAAGTCAATTTAAGCAAGATTCAACAAGCAAGTTACACAAGTATTAAAGTTATAATCGCATAAGGTAAAAGAGTCAACACAACAATGAAATAAAAGAACTTTTCATTGATAAAGACTCGGAGGTCAGATTTACATTACAAGTTCATTACAATTGACCCGGAGGTCGTAAGATAAACCCTAACCCTAGGAGAGGTGAGAGAGTCTTTAAAGATTTTAAAGTCAGATGCCCCTAAAACCCAATCCTAAAAGGGGTGAGAGAGGCTTTGAAATAATCCTAAGCTACCCTCAGATCTTCGGAGTCAGGAGCGAGAGCGGCATTGAAGGATTTCTAAGCCAGAAGCCCCTAGTCCTAAAATCAATGGGACTTCCAGCTTTAAATGGACACGAGTGTCATACAGACACAAGTGTCACATGTAAATATTGAGTTTTAGTATGACCTTGATCGGGTATTGTCTGATCAAGATCGGATACTAAACTCATGTTACATATCAGATGGAGTCTAGTGATGTTAATTTCATCATCTTGATAGGCGCACAAGGTGCATACGGTCAGGAAAAGTGTCTTCTCATTTGCTAAGGCAGATCCGCCACCCTGGTGGTAGAGAAGCTTGGCAATAATCATATGATCATTCTTTGATGACGACGAAAGCAGGAATAAGGGAAACACAAGGATGGACTGAGAAGCAGAAATCTTGTGTGTAGGGTTGTAGGAGGTTGCCGGAAGTCTCACCGGAATTAAGGGTTCACCGGAATACATGGAGTATAAGCTAATAGAAAGATAAAGATGGTGAATGGGTTATGTTGTGTGTATAGAACCCCAGTTCTATTTATAGAGGAAAAGCAGGGGTAGAGATGCAAATTTAACCTCTCAAGGCCCTTAAGAGAAATGGGCATCGTGAGGACAGCGTAGGAGACACGCGACTAATGGTTGGATGAGTTTACGGCGTGAGTTATCATAAAGTATCCAGACCATCATTGCAGGATGTCACATCACGCCGACTTAGGGAATCGAGACGACTCTTCGACTCCCCGAGAATTAAGTTTTGGCGGGAGCGCACATTCCAAGACTTGACATGATCAGAGTGGATCAGATTAGATCAGAAGAAATCTGATCAGATAAGAGGCTGATCAGATAAGGAGGATCAGTTGAGTATGGTACTCCAACTGATAAGAAAGATCAGTCAAGAACTGATCAGAGATAACAATTGAAGGGGGAACGTCAACTGATCAGAAAGGATCAGATGGAAACTAATCAGATATGTGGGACATTGTTGGGAAATACAAAGAGTTAGACAGAAACCAAGATCAACAGAAATCAGTCAGATCTTCCGCTACAAGTGGTATTGATTGATTACAATATCAGTCAACCAGATGCACATTTCTGTTCTTTAGTTTACTATTTCCATATCTGAAATTATCTGATAATATTTGCTTTTACTGTGCACATACTTTGATGACGCATGTCCTGCAAATCATTTAATGCGGACGTGGGGTATATGTATTAATTGCTATTAAATGTGTTTTTAAAATCCAAAAAGTAATCGTGCGTGCATACCCTGACCACACGATCAAAACCGCTCAATCTGGATCGTTTAACCTTTTCAATGCTTGATTTTCCGGTCTCGATTTTCCCTCCTTCCTTTTATAAGCTTCATCAAAACCCTTCCAGAGTACTTTTCTCAAAATTCTTGTGATTTATTCTCTGCAAGCTCACAATTACCTTTCTCCAATTCAAAGTATTTCTTGCAATTCACCCCATTTCAAAATCGAAAAGCAGAATCTGGTAATTCCTGGTTATTTGATGAATTAATTTCCTAATATCCATTGATCACATAGATTATGAATGCGTATTTTATCATGTGTTTTATCTTCTTCATTATTGATATCTGTGAGTTTATGACAAGGAAGATAACAATCGATTTATTAATCTGATAATCATATATGAGATATCTTTATGATTATGCACAAATTTTAATCGAGTCTATCTTGTTGTAGATGGCCACTCACAGATTGGGCAAAATTATGTGTAATTATGCGAGTTTGGCACACCAGATTGTGGAAGACAAATATGTTATGTTTGGTGTTACACGAGATCCAGAATCAATGGAGGTGGAACAAATTCTGAAGCAGTGCGGTCTTGAGAAGTATTGTGCTGCTCACTGCAATCCAGTTATGCAGTATGAGGCACTGGAATTCTTGAGGAATTTGAAGGTGGATACGGAGAATCCTGGAGAAGAACTAGTATCATCGGTAAATGGAGAGGAGATCAGACTTACAAATACTGATATATCTTGACTGTTCAACCTGCCCAAAGGAAAGATCTCTCCTGCTCACTATAGGGAGAAAGAAGACGAACTTATAAGGGGTGAACTCTTCAGAGTGGCAGAGAAACACCAGTCAGCAAATTTTTTCAGACCAATGTTGAAAAGGAAATACAGACTGTTGTTTGACATTCTGTCAAAAACAATTATGGGTATATCTTTCATCCCGGACGGATTAACAGCTGTGAAGATGCATAGTATGGCTGCTATTATCAACGCAGCCACAAATATTAATTGGGCTGGATTTCTGAAGGCTATTCTGCTCCAAGAACATGAAAAATTCGGAGTTAGTGAACAACGTCAAGTATTTCTGAAGAAGAGAATCAGCAATCTCAACAAGGTTGCAGTCATTCTGAAGGACAAAATGCCCAATGCTGAATGGGATCAGAATGGACTAAAGTCCTACAAGGCCTTTCTCTCAACTACAACTGCCATCTATGGCCCGACAGATGATGATCTGAAACCTACTCCTCCAAAAAGAGTGAAAGGCAAGGAGGCTGCTACTTCTGCAACTGAAGTTCCTCAAAAGAAGAAGAGAAAACTGGTGAAAACCCAGGAAAAGAGGCCGAAGAAAGTGAAACAGGCCCCAAGACTCTTTTCTTGGATGAAGAGGTATAAGAAGAAGAAGAGGCAGCAGATCAGCCTGATGCGCAGAGGAAATCAGCTGATAGATCAGAAAGGCAGGCTTCTCAAGTTGGGAGCTCGCCAGAACAATCTGAGGGAGAGGCAAGAAACGACAGATCTCCTTCACCACAATCTCGCGCCCACTCACCACTCAGAATCTTATCTGCTGAACATATATCTCCTTCACCTTCTCCTATCCGCGAACCCATAAGATCACTTGTTCGCGAACCCGCACGATCACCTGCTGCAGAACCAGTTGCGGAACCTGCTGCAGCACCTGTTCCAGATCCTGTAGCAGAATCTCAACTGATTAAGCCAATCAGTCAATATCCAGCTGCTCAGCCTCCACCAGAAACCTCTACAACTCACCAACCTGAACCCGAACCTGCTCGATCTGAACAATCGATTCATGTTTCAAGATCTTCCAAGACCTTCACCGGTAAGATGGCCCGAACGAGGATCGAACGAGAAATTGATGAGTTGTACCCGGAGTTAGAAGCCCATCCAGTTATAAGGGAAGAAGTTTTAGAGATCCTGACCTGGAGAGATCTTTCGTTTAAAGAACTTCTCGGACTTCATGATAATCATTGAGCAGATGGGGGGAGCTGATGAGTATGAGGATTATGACTTCGATATGAAGAAATCTGCGCAAGTCGGATCACCAGCTGAACTGGTACCTGTTGAGGCGGTCAAAGCCATGATTAACAGAAAGTTAGGAATATCTGAAAGAATTGAGCTGGAGACTATTGAGGAAACTCCAAAGGATGATGAGCTCATGAAGGATGTAGGAGCTGCCGATGAAGGTGAGCCTGGCACTGCAATTCATGACCAGCCACTGGAGGCACAAACGAATGAACTTTGATCGGTGGTACACAAAGATTCTGCTACACATATAACCACTGATCAACTTCGGGAGATCAGATCTTGTTTCAAAGATCTTCTGAAAGAAGAATTTGAGGGTGTGTTGGCTAATGAAGTTAGCAACACTATAGCTGATCAGAGGCAGGCAGGCCTCAAAGAAATAACTGAACAACGGGAATTTACTATTTCCCAGATTGAATCAATCAAAGATCAGTTTGCTCAAACAGTGACCAACCTGACTGCTGAGTTTAAGAAGACTGTTGACGAAAAGTTAGTCCAGGTTGATCAACAACAAGTTTCTCTTTTGATGGTCACTGAAAAACTTGAAATGACAGAAGAAAAACTTCACAAGCTCATTCTTACCCTCTCGACTGCCATCGAATCTGCCAAATCCGAGCTGATCTCAAAGATTCAAGATCTAACTAATCAAGCTCAAGGATTAACTTCTGCCGATTTGAACAAAGCCATATCAGTTAGTTTTGGCTCTCTCACTTCCCACCTCAATGCTCTTTTTGATCAAACCAAAAGGGGAAGGACAGGTTGAGAAACCAACTGACTTCATCAAAACAACAGAAGAGCTGATTCAGACTGTTGAAACCTATGGCCAAAGACTAGACCATCTAGATCTATTCGCTAATGAAGTTTCTGTAAAGATGGAGAAGTCAAAGGCGAGGAAGTTGGCTACAGGTGCTGGGACATCAAAACCTGAACCAGCTGCTCAGACTAAGAGAGTCACGAGGAACACAACAAGCCAGATACATGCTGATAAGGAAATGGTTGAGATGCTTACTAAGGAGCAGATTACTGAAGAAGCTCGTATTAGTGAAGAAGAAAGGAGAGCAAAAAAATTGGCCGAGGCAGAAGATCTGAAAAAGAAATACAGATCGAGGGCAAAGAAAGGTAAAGTCGGAAAATCTAGAGCAGAACCTCAGTTGCCAGCAAAAGTTGATGACATCAATCCAAAAATTGCTGCTCATCATGCTAGATTTGAAGAATGGAATAAGATCAGAGGAGAATGGCTCCTGGATGCATTTGTTCTGGACCTTGTGCCAAAAGAAGAATCACCAGATGCAGAATTTCTCAACTAGTTGGAGAACAAGCATCCAGATTTTCTGAAATATCTGGAAAATGAGGCCAGAAGGATCAATGTGAGAATATCTCATCAAGAGTATGATGTGATGGACTACTCGAAGAAGGCAGACGACTCATTTGACAGACTGGCATTTCAAAGGTTCTATTTTGACATCCTGAACAAAGCTCACATAACTAATCCACAGCAGATCAACGATGTCAGATGGATGTTATACCGGATATTAACGTTCCTCAAGATCAACGAGAAATGCCAGAGGGATATAAGCCAAGAGATTGAAGGTCAGAAGACTGTTTAGGATCAGTTGAACTTTAAACTCAAAACTTTTCTGATGTAACATGTAATCGACAAATCTGTTAAATGAAAAGTTTATTTTTATTGATCCTAAGACAAAATCTCATTGTCTTCTAATTATTTGTTATTTACTGTTTAATACTTATCAACTGTTGTTGGTTTCTCAAGTGTTTTGGTTTCATCAAAAAGGGAGAAATTGTTGGGAAATTTAGAGTTTTGATGAAAGTTCCAAAATACATGTAAGAGGACCTGTCAGACCTGTTAGCTGACTGATGTTTTAAATACAAGTTCTAAGATGAACAGTTGATAATTATTCTATAGAACAACTGATGTAAAAGATAGGTCACATATTGAGGGGGAACTCAATATGTATAGGTCAGGTCAGTCAAGTCAGATCAGAAGACCAGTTGAGGTCAGAAGTCCAGATGAATCTAAAGACAAGACAAGGTTACATGATCAGACGATCGGACAGTCAGACGATCTGGAGAAGACATGAAACTAAAACTTCTGAAGACCTGAAGATCAGAAGAACTGATAGATGACCAAGACCAGAAGACCTACATCAGCAGAGTCTGTTAGTTGAAGCTAAGACAACTGGCACGAGAAGACTCTATCGGTAGATGATCGGTTAGATCGATCGGTCGGCCACACCAGTGTCGGTGATGATTACACCAAGTCATACGTTGTTGATCTGAACAAGAAGAATGTCAACTTTAGTTGGTAGAACAAACACTAAAAAGTGTACTTGTTAACCAATAAGAACAAGACACGTATGCACAAAGCTGACAATGCGGGATTCGGCGCTGTAATATCAAACGGATAGAAAAGAGGACATACATGCTTTCGGCCATGCCGTTCTTGAAGCACATCACATCAAATCCTGTAACCTACCAAATATAGCCTAAAATTCAAATTGCTTTCCAACGGCTCTTTGATTTGAGGTCTATAAATATGGGATTGCTCTTCATAGTGAAACGACGGAAATTATCAAGAAGCTCATACTATAGCAAAATTTCTGCACGAAGAACACAAACTTGACGATTATTTTAAGTGTTCATCCCATTAGTTTTTAACATTGAAATCTTATCCTTTAGCTGTTAGGCTACTTAAACACTATGATAGATTTCCAGTTGGAACAAACAAACATCTTTACCCAAACCAAAAGTTAGGTTAAGTTTGTTTAGCAGGATTTCAGACTAGGGTTTCTAGTTCTGATTTCTGGGATCGGATTGAGAGAGAACTCTTTAAAAATCTTTTGGTTGTACTGTGTTGGACTAACACAATAAACTAAGTCCAGTTGGTTAAGTTGGTGCCCCTTGTGATAGGGAAGAGTGGACGTAGGACTGGTTGTCCGAACCACTATAAATCTTGTGTGCATCTATATGTTCTTAACTGCTTTACACTCTTTTCTTTTTTTTTTAAGCGCATACATATCACGAGTTAGGACCAAACTTGCACCAAGCAATCGATCGTCGGTTTGACACTTCAGTCAGCTGATTGAAAATAGACTCAAGAATCTGATTTGTAAAACTGGTTTTTCACACGGTTATAAACTAGCTTCCGCACAATCAGTTAAACTGATAGACACCGAATCGACCCTCGGTGATCGATAAGTTGATATCGATCCAAATCGATTCACTTTTCACTCTGATCAGACAACTTGCCATCACACCTGATCTTGCACGAAAAAGTTTTCAGAAGTCTATTCACCCCTCCCCTCTAGACTTCTGCCCTCACGAAACCCGTTCAGGACCTACAATATATCCAATATATTCTTCTTTCCATGTGTATTTTTCCACAAAAATCTCACACCCTTATTTAGCCTTAAATTTCGAAAATTACAAGAAGATTTGCAAGATTGGATCTTTCTTGAATTTATGATATATTCTTGTATTCCAAGAATACATATCTTTCTCCATGAAATCTTTCCAAGAAAATCAAGAAAATCTTTCTTCCCTTTCTCTTTACATATTTTTCGAAAATTGCCAATTAAAGAAGCCAAGTGGGAGTTTTTTTGAATTTATGGGATAATCTTGTATTCCAAGAATACTTATCTCATTTCCATAAAATCTTTTCAAGAAAAATCTTCTCCCTCTTTCTTTAATTATTTTCGAAAAAAGAGGAAATATTGCAACAATAATTTATTTTATTTTAAGCACATTTTATTTATTGGACTATAATTTGGGCTACTTGAGGGGCCTTTAGGAGAATTAAGATGGACCTTCCAATGGCTTCTGAATTCCAATATTGAGCCACAATATAATTCAGCCCATTAATATTAATTAATGCCACTATATAATTAATATTGCACTATCCAATCTTAACCCATATTACGGTAATATGGCTCCCGGTTATCATTTCCCGTGTTTAAGATTATTTAGTCCATTAATTAATTAAGCCACAAAAAAGCTTTATATTAATTAATATCTTTATCCTTGGAGTAAGGACAGCCCAGCTTTATTATCCATACTGAAAAATTAATTCCACTTGCAAGATTTGGTATGATAAAGGTTTCGGGCCCACCAAGGGGACCAATCAAGCAAGACATTGCAAGCACACGATTCTCTGTATTAATTTAGCAACTGTCGTGCAATTAATATTATTGCCCAAGATATAGGGTATCGAAGTCGCAATGATTCTCTTCCCATTTATAAGTCAAAAGCAATAACTACTAATCACACACAGTCCTCATTAAGTGATAGAGATTAAGAAATCAACAACCACTGAGGTCTAACTCTTCATCCCTTAAGTCAGTGCGAATGAGTTTATCCTCTCTGCAGGTCCGCTTCAGCGCATCGAATGCACTAGTGTAATCTCTTGGTCAAGACAAGCCAGTCTGAGCCTTACACATCAACTTCTACCAATAGATTGTTCGGATCTATCTAAGTTGTGAAACACACACTCGTTTACAAGGGACCGTTAACGTGATCTTCTGTAATCTGGTATCACCACGTTAACTACAATGTAACGCGTGCTACGAACGGTTTGCAATAAATATATATAACATTCAATCATATTTAAAGCAACAGTGATAAACAATTTATTTCAGTGGATACATAGGTTATATAAAGTAAAAGCATACTTTCACGTATAACCCCAACAATCTCCCACTTATACTCAAAGTCTGCTTTTAAGTATACCACAACATGTCTGATGTATTTTCTGGTGACATCTAATGTCACCTACATCAACCTAATAACATTTCTCCCACTTATACTCAAAGTAGATTGACAAAGCTCTTGACACCCATTCCTTCCACATGTCTCTCGAATGTTAACTGAGGCAGACCCATTGTGAATGGATCAGCTAGATTATCTTCCGACGTGATCTTTGCCACCTCTATATCTCCTCTCTTAACGATTTTTCGTATAGATGGTATTTCCTTTCATTGTGTCTGCTGGCCTTGTGGGCTCTCGGTTCCTTTGAATTTGCAACTGCTCCGGCATTATCACAAAAGACCATGATGGTGCTGGGCAAATTCGGAACAACGTCCAAGTCCACTAGGAAGTTCTTGAGCCACACCACTTCTTTCGCTGCTTAGAATCGGCGATGCATTTCTCCTTAACGCTTCTCCATGTTACAGCTCCTCCCCCAGACAAAACACACTACCCGAGGTAGATTTTCTGGAATCTAGGTCTGATTGGAAATCCGAGTCCGTGTGTCCCACTGGAAATAAACTGTCTGACTGATAAACCATCATTCTATCTCGATTTATTTTCAGATACTTTAGAATGTTCTTAATAGCAGTCAAATGTTGATTTCCGGGGTTAATTTGATGTCTTGCTATCATGCCTATAGCATAGCAGATATCCGGTCTTGTACACAACATTGCATACATGAGGCTTCCTACTGCCGACACATAAGGAATGCCTCTCATGTCATCTATCTCCCTTTGTGTCTTAGGGCACATGTCTTTCGATAGATGGATTCCGTGCCTGAAAGGTACAAAACCCTTCTTGGAATCTTGCATGTTTAAACGCTTCAAAATGGTATCTATGTATGAAGCTTGCGATAAGCCTATCATTCTTTTCTTTCGATCTCGAGTGATCTTGATCCCAAGAATATGATCGGCTTTCCCTAAGTCCTTCATATCAAACTGTTTTGACAGTCATACCCTTACGTTTGACAAAACCTTTACATTGTTTCCGATGAGTAGAATATCGTCTACGTATAGTACTAGGAATACCAAGGCAGTTCAGTCACACTTCCTATAAACACAACTCTCGAAATCGTTTTGATCAAACCCATAAGATTTGATTACATGATCAAAATATTGGTTCCAAGCCCGAGATGCTTACTTCAGTCCATAAATGGACTTCCTTAGCTTGCACACAAGGTGTTCTTGGCCTTTTTCGATGAAACCTTCGGGTTGTTGCATATAGATTTTCTCGTCAAGACTCCCTTTAAGGAAAGCTGTCTTGACATCCATTTGCCAGATCTCAAAATCTAGATGTGCAGCTATTGCCAAGAGAATACGGATGGACTTAAGCATGGCTACAGGCGAAAAGGTTTCTTCATAATCGATACCCTCCTTCTGAGTGTATCCCTTTGCCACAAGCCTAACTTTAATGGTTTCTACCTTCCCGTCCGGTCCTCTTTTTCTCTTGTAGACCCACTTGCATCCAATGGGTTTTACCCCACCGGGTGGTTCAACTAGCTCCCACACCTGATTATGATCCATTGAGCCCATCTCGGCTTCCATCGCAGTTTGTCAGGATTCTGAATCCTTATCTTGGACCGCCTCCTTGTAGGACCAGGGGTCTGATTCACTATCTCCGGGGACCAAATCCGAAGATTCCCCTATCCCCATGAATCTCTTAGGTTGTCGGACAACCCTTCCCACTACGACGAGGTTCCGATTGTGTTGGTGTGACTCTTGGTATATCAACCTGTACAGTTGGTATAGGAGTTTGCCCTCTTATTTCATTTAAGGTAATCTCACTTTTGGGCTTTCGATTGTTCATAAAGTCTTCTTCCAAAAATCTAAAGTGTGTACTTATTACCACCTTTTGATCTTCGGGACCATAGAATATGCACCCTTTCGTTCCCATGGGATATCCTATAAACAACCTTAGTTCCGAACGTGCATCCAACTTACTGGCTTCCTTGTCTAACACGTATGCTGGACACCTCCAAATCCTGAGATGTCTTAGACTGGGCTTGCGCCCGGTCCACAACTCTTTAGGGGTTTTGGAAACCGATTTGGATGACACCATATTTAGAACGTAAGCCGATGTTTCCAAGTCATGACCCCAAAACGACTTGTGTAGATCTGAATAACTCATCATGGATCTGACCATTTCTAAGAGTGTTCTGTCTCTTCTTTCTGCAACCCCATTTTGTTGAGGGGTTCCGGGTGTAGTCAACTGGGAAACAATGCCCTCGTCTGACAGGTAGTTCAAAAATTCATCGCTGAGGTATTCGCCTCCACGATCAGATCGTAGAAACTTGATACTCTTTTCCCTATAATTCTCCACTTCGACTTTGAACTCCTTGAATTTATCAAAGGTTTCCAATTTGTGTTTCATGAGGAAAATATACCCGAACCTTGAGTAATCATCGATGAAATTCACGAAATACTCATAACCACCTCTAGCTTTGGTTAACATTGGACCACACACGTCAGTGTGAACGATTTGCAACACTTCTGTGGCTCTATTCCCCTTGGCTCCAAACGCCCTCTTGGTCATTTTACCCTCCAAACATGATTCGCAGGTTGGAAGTGGTTCTAACTGTAGGTCCGACAGCGAACCATCTTTCACCAACCTTTGGATCCTATTTAGATTAATATGACCTAATCTTAGATGCCATAGAAGTGTCGCGTTCACATTTTCTGAACATTTTCTCTTATTGCATGAAACAATCGATGTGTTATAAGATGCATTTTGTGAGTGGTGTGCACAGTTAATTGTATAGAGATTGTTCTGTAAAGTTCCATGACAGATAAACACATCGTTACGGTAAACAATAACTTGCTTAGAAAAACGAACAGAATATCCATCATTGAATAGTTTAGAAACTGAAATCAGGTTTTTACGAAAAACTGGAACGTAAAGAACATCTCTGAAAACTAAGATCTTGTCTTCAAAAGACAGGTGCACGTCTCCCACTGCTTCAGCTGCTACTCTCGTAGCATCGCCCAGTGTGATGAGGACCCCACTTCCATTCAGTTGCCGGGTCAGTTTGAACCCGTGAAGTAAACATGATTAGTGGATCCCGTATCAACTACCCACGAATGAGAAGTATACGCCGCTAAACAAGCTTCAACAATTAGTGCGTGAGAATTACCTTTCTTTCCGGCCCTTTTGGGGTTGGAACAGGCAAACCTCCATTGTCCTCTTTCACCGCAGTTTAAGCACTTCCCTTTGGATTTTCCTTGACACCACCAGCATTCCTCATCTTACCATTTCCCTTGGCAACAATTGAGTTTGATTTCTTATGGCTTTTGGTCCTCTTATTCTTCTTGCCTTCCCTTGGCCTAGAAGATGAAGACGGACCAGTTATCGTCAAAGTTTGAGTTTGGTGCCCCATCAACGTCTCTGCCGTGACCAAAGCTTGCAACAAATCAGCTAGCGTGGCTAAAGTGCTCAAAACTTTTGGGTAGAGAGTGGAGTACCAAATCGATCTGGGTCTCCATATCATAATCTGCACCCAGAACCTCAAGTTTGTTCAGATGGGCCATCTATTTTGAGGACGTAATCCCTTATGGGTTGCCCTCCACCATTTTCAGCGACAACATCTCTCGCAAGGTGATTTGACGAGTCCCGCATTTTTTACTCTTCAGTTGGCTCATCTGGTTTTGGTGTATCAAGAATCCACTTGTGCTTTTGTGCAGTTAGGACAATTATAATTTTTTGTTTCCAAACAACATAGTTTCTTATACAATTCTATTGACTTTAAGTATATTAACAATGGATTAAAAGGTTGCGACATGCTGAACTGAAATAAATAAAAATTTGTACAATTACAAAATATCACATGATTCGATCACATTGTTCATATCTAAATCTCAAAACAATATGAACATGCATCAGTCGACATCTCAAAACAGTTTAAATAGGTCACGTGGGGTGAACTGTCTATTTAATCACATTCAAGCAGGTTACAAACAAGAACAATTATAAACCTTTAATTCAAAATTAATAGTCGGTTCCCACTTAACCAATATAAAATTGACAGGGACTTCGGGGAAGTATATGCATATCAATTTTATACCTAAGTAATAACCATGATTAAATACAGAATTATTACTTCGCTTTGTATGAGCCTCGTGGGGAGGGTCATCGTCGCCACTAATAATAATTCACAATCATCCTTTTGGAAATTTATTCATGTGAAAACCATCTTTTGGCTGTTCCGTGGGGGAAATTTCTCCAAAAGAATTCACAAATAAATAAATCATGGAGGTCAAATTTGACATAATTTTATTATCCGGAATAAAATTTGTCAATAAAACATACTTAGTAATTTTCGAAAGTGAGATTTTCTTTTAGACAATTCTAAATCATGCAAACACATTTATCAAATAAAATTGCACGAATTTAAAACAAGCATCAAGACAAAATAAATCACGTTGGGCACATATATCCAACTGTCATGGTTTAATTCCAAATCGTGATCTTGAGAAATCGTCTTTTCCTTTTGCCTTCATCGTTCGTCTCGAAAGGCTCCCACTGAATCCACAACAATTCTTCAAAAAATGTCCTCTGTTTCGAGTTAGGACAAAGTTCGGAAAATGAGTAGCTCACGACCCAGAACGCGAGTCGTATGCGCCTAGGAGCACGCCCCAGTCCGGATCGGCCATCCCGCCCCCGTCGCCCATGGCCTTGCGCACGCGAGGCATCACCCGGACTCGTCTGTTGGGAAATTAAGGGTGCCTGGATCTATTCGAGATGTAATTAAATACATATTTAAATTAATCAATTAATCACTAACATGAATTAATCCTAAATCAATTCAACATAATAATCAACAAGCAAATAAACATCATGCGTACACGTAATTCACGTAAATCCTAAGCATGCAGAATCTAGGAAATACGTAAATACTAACCTCTCGTAGAGACAACCGTTGAGACGATGGATCTACCCAAAGTGCCTTCTCAAATATGTCCCACATCCACGAACGCAATTCTGTGGGAGGATTATCAACGAACGATTTTAATTTTAAAGGACAGAATAAAATATTTGGCCACCACCTTTGTGGATTTCTATTTTTTCCAACACATGGAATTGCTTTTGGGGATGAAAAATTCATCCCCTATTTATAATACTAGGGGTGGTCGAAAATTTGACCTAGGAATAAGATGGGAAAATCTTTTTCTTGATCTCCAAGAAATCTTGAATATATCAAATATATTATTTTCTCCATATTTAAAATATTCCACAAAAATCCCACCTCCTAATATTATAGATATTTTTGAAAATTTCAACTAGTTAGGAAAGAAATAAGATCTTTGACTTTTCTTGAATTTATGGGATAAACTTGTATTCCAAGAATACATATTCCATAAATTTTTCCAAGAAAATCAAGAAAATCTTTTCTCTCTTCCTACCCATTATTTTCGAAAATTAATGAGGAAAAATAAGGCAAAATATTTTCTTCCCATTTTCATTAATTGGACTTTAGTTTGGGCTATTTGAGGGGTCTTTAGGAGAATTAAGATTGGACCTCCAATGGTGAAGCTTTAATATTTAGCCAAAATATTATTCAAGCCCATTAATATTAATTTACTCCACTATAAAATTAATATTGAACTATCCATCTTAACCCACATTACGACTTCACAATAATATGGCTCCCGGTCATTATTTTTCGCGTTTAAGATTATCTTAGTCCATTAATTAATTAAGCCACTGAACAGACTTTATATTAATTAATACCTTTGTCCTTGGAGTAAAGACAGCTCAATATTATTATATATACCGGAAATAAATTTCCACTTGCAAGATTTGGTATGATAAAGATTCTGAGCCCACCAAGGGGACAAATCAAGCAAGCAGTACTTGCACGCAATTCTCCGTATTAAATCTTAGCAATTGTCATGTAATTAATAATATTGGCCAAGATACAAGGTATCGAATCGCATTGACTCTCTTCCCATCATAAGTCAAAGCAATAGTTATTAATTTTACACGATCCTATTTAAGGGACAAAGATTAATAAATAACGAACCACTGAGGTCTAATTCTTGTATATTTAGTACCGAAGAATTTATCCTCTTGTAGGTCATATTCAGCGCATCACAATGCACTAGTGTAATCCCTTAGTCAAGACAAGCCAATCTGAGCCTTACACTTCAACCTTTCATGATGGGCTGTTCATTTTCATCTGGGTTGTGAATTTGTACTTAGTCACGAGGAACTGTTAATTTGATCTTCTGTGATCTGGTATCACCAAATTAACTACAGCGTGAAACGTATTGACTTTATCGAACGAGTATGCAGTAAATATATATAACATTCATTCATATTTAATGCAACATGTGATAAATAATTTATTTCAGTAAAATAAATAAGAAATTCAGTTTGGTTATACAAAGTAAAAAGCATACTTTTTAAATTATAACCCCAACAATCTCCCCACACTTATACTCAAAGTCTGCTTTTAAGTATACTACAACATGTCTCGTGTTCTATGTTACATCTAATATCACCCTGCACGAACCTAATAATATTTCTCCCACTTATACTCAAAGCAGATTGACAATGCTCTTGACACCCATTCCTTCCACATGTCTCTCGAATGTACTCTGAGGCAGACCCTTTTTGAATGGATCTGCTAGGTTGTCTTCAGACGCAATCTTTGCCACCTCTATGTCTCCTCTCTTAACGATTTCTCGTATAAGATGGTATTTTCTTTCTATGTGTTTGTCTTTGGCCTTGTGGGCTCTTGGTTCCCTAAATTTTGCAAGCGCTCCATCGTTATCGCAATGGCAACCGTGATCGTCTTTGGGCAAATCCTAACGACGTCCAAGTCCACCAGGAAGTTCTTGAGCCAAACTGCTTCTTTCACTGCTTCACAAACAACTACATATTCGGCTTCCATGGTAGAATCGGCGATGCATTTCTGCTTAACGCTTCTCCATGTCATGGCTCATCCCCCCGTGCAAAACACACTACCCGAGGTTAACTTTCTGGAGTCTATGTCTGATTAGAAATCTGAGTCCGTATAACCGATGGGGATTAGACTGTCCGATTGATAAACTAACATTCTATCCCGTGTCCTTTTCAGATACTTCAGAATGTTCTTAATTGCAGTCCAATGCTCTTTCCCAGGGTTACTTTGATATCTTGCCACCATTCCTCTTTGCAAGCGAATATCCGTCTCTTGCACAACATCGCGTACATGAGGCTTCCTACAGCCGAAGCATAAGGAATGATCTTCATGTCATCTATTTCCTTTTGTGTCTTGGGACACATTTCCTTGGATAGATGAATTCCGTGTCTGAAAGGTACAAAATCTTTCTTGAAATCTTACATGCTGAATCGCTTCAAAATGGTATCTATGTACGAAGCTTGCGAAAGCCCGATCATCCTTTTCTTGCGATCGCGAGTGATCTTGATCCCTAGGATGTGATAACATGTCCTTACGTCTGATAACATCTTTACATCGTTCCCGATGAGCAGAATGTCATCTACGTATAGTACCAATAATACCAAGGTAGTTCCGTCACGCGTTTTATACACACAACTTTTGAAATTGTTTTGATCAAAACCGAAGGATTTTATAACTTGATCAAAACACTGATTCCAAGCTCGGGATGTTTGCTTCAGCCCGTAAATGGACTTCTTTAGCTTGCACACCAGATGCTCTTGGCCATTTTCAATGAAGCCTTCGGGTTGCTGCATATAGATTTCCTCTTCAAGACTTCCGTTGAGGAAAGCTGTCTTGGCATCCATTTGCCAGATCTCAAAATCTAGGTGCGCAGCAATCGACAAGAGAATTCAGATGGACTTGAGCATGGCTATGGGCAAAAAGGTCTCCTCATAGTCGATCCCTTCTTTCTGAGTGTACCCTTTCGCCATGAGTCTTGCCTTAAAGGTTTCAACCTTTCCGTCCGGACCCCTTTTTCTCTTGTATACCCACTTGCATCCAATGGGTTTTACCCCATTAAGTGGTTCGACTAGCTCCCACACTTTATTATGATCCATTGAACCCATCTCGGCTTCCATTGATGTTTGCCAAGATGTCGCATCCTTGTCTTGGATCGCCTCGTTGTAGGACCATGGATCTAATTCTTCTCCTGAGATCAAGTCCGAGGACTCTCCGATCCCTAAGAATCACTCGAGTTGTCTGACAACCCTCCCACTACGACGAGGTTCCAGTTGTGTAGGTGTGACGCGTGGTATGTCTTCTTGTACAGTTGGCAACAGATTTGGCCCCCTAAGTTCTTCTAAGGTAATCTCACTTCTAGGCTTTTTATCATTCATATAGTCTTCTTCAAAAAATCTAAAGTGTGTACTGATTACGACATTTTGATCTTCGGGACCATAGAACATGCATCCCTTCGTTCCTTCGGGGTACCCTATAAACAACCTTAATTCTGAACGTGCGTCCAATTTGCCAGCTTCCTTGTCCAACACGTATGCCGGACACCCCCAGATCCTCACGTGTCCTAAGCTGGGCTTGCGCCCTATCCACAATTCCCTAGGGGTTTTAGGAACCGATTTGGATGGCACCAAGTTCAGAATATAAGCCGTTGTTTGCAAGGAATAACCCCAAAATGATTTTGGTAAATCCGCATAACTCATCATAGATCTTACCATTTCTGGAAGCGTTCTGTTTCTTCGTTCTGCAACCCCGTTTTGTTGAGGGGTACCGGGTGCAGTCAACTGGGATGCAATCCCTTCATCCGACAGGTAGTTCAAGAATTCATCGCTGAGGTATTCGCCTCCACGATCAGATCATAGAAACTTGATACTCTTGTCCTTATGATTCTCTGCTTGAGCCTTAAATTCTTTGAATTTATCAAAGGTCTCAGATTAATGCTTCATTAGGAAAATGTACCCATAGCGTGAGTAATCATCGATAAACGTAACGAAATACTCGTAGCCACCTCTTGATTTGATTTGCATTGGACCACATACATCGGTGTGAACGATCTCCAACACTTCTTTAGCTCTAAGCCCCTTGGCTCCAAATGCCCTCTTGGTCATCTTACCCTCCAAACATGATTCGCAAGTTGGAAATGGTTCAATCAGGAGGGACTCCAATGAACCATCTTGAACCAACCTTTGGATCCTTTTTGGATTAATATGACCTAATCTTAGGTGCCAAAGAAGTGTCTCGTTCACGTTTGTCGAACGTTTCCTTTTACTCGAAACAATAGATGTGTTATAGGATGCATTGCGTGAGTGATGTGCACAGTTAATAATGTAGAGATTATTCCGTAAAGTTCCATGACAGATAACCACATTGTTACGAAAAATAGTAACATGTTTATTAAAACGAACAGAATATCCATCAGCAAATAGTTTTGAAACTGAAATAAGGTTTTTGCGAAAAACTGGAACATAAAGAACATCTCTTAAAATTAAACTCTTGTCTTCAAAAGACAGGTGCACGTCTCCCACTGCTTCAACTGCCACTCTCGTAGCATCGCCTAGCGTGACGAGGATCTCTCTTCCACTAAGTTATCGGGTCCGCTTGAACCCCTATAACGTGAAACAAATATGATTAGTGGATCCCGTATCCACTACCCACGAATGGGTAGCATACGCCGCTAAACAAGTTTCAACAACTAGTGCGAGAGAATTACCTTTCTTTCCATTCCGCTTGGGTTTGGAACAGGCCCACCTCCAATGTCCTCTCTTACCACATTCCAAACAGATTCTTAAACTTTCATCTTTGAAGTTTGAATAGAACTGGTTAATCCTTTTTGTTTCTTCATTATTCTTACCTCCAATTGGCCTAGAAAAAGAAGAAGACCCTTTCGTAACCATGTTCACTTTCTTGCGCTCAATGTCCTCTTCTACCAATATAAGAGCTCTTATAAGATCATCCACAGTAAAGTCCATATCTATCATTAGATACTCTACATAAGGATGATCATAACTCTTTGGCAGAGAATTGAGAATGATATCAATCTTGGTTTTGAAGTCATATTTTTCGCCAAGATATTCAAGTTCCTCAAAGAGAACCATAACCCTAAGAACGTGTTCTTTTACACTCGTTCCTTCTTCCATTTTCAGCTTGACCACGTCATGCTTAATGCCTTGGATTGCTATATGGGCCGGATGTGCAAACATCGCTTCGAGGTTTCCCATAATGTCTGCAGCTGATGCAAATCCTTGATGAAGGCGCTTTAACAAATCCGACATGTGTGTCAAGATTATGTCCTTTATAAATTCATTTGCCAGCTCCCATTCATTATATTCCATCTCTTCCCATATACTAGCAACCTCAACTGGTTTTTCGGGTTTTGGTGCATTGAGTACCCATTTGGATTCATGCGAAATGAGGGCATTCATAAGGTTTAGTTTCCAAACAAAATAGTTATCTCCAGTAAGCAAATTGTCTTTCAGTATATTGAACAGTGGATTAAAAGGTTGCGACATGATGATACTGAAAATAAACATACATCTTGTGTAAATATCCGAATCAACATAAAGAAAATCACATAATTCGATCACATGTTTCATATTGAAATCTCAAAAAAATATGAACACGTATTAGCCAACATCTCGAAACAGTTTTAAATGAGCCTCTTGGGAGGGTCATCATTTAAATCACATTCAAGCAGGTTACAAACTAGAACAGTTACAAACCTTTAATTAAAAACAATTAATAGCTAGCTCCTAATAAAGAAAATTAGAGGACTTGGTGAAGTATATGCATATCAATTTTATACCTAAGTAATAAGCTATTTGGGATATTTTAGTTTTGATGAATTATGCGAAAACATTATCAACTTGTGTTTTTGAAGCTAATCTGAGATAACAAATTGAGGGAGCGAAAAGAGCAGTTGAGGGGGAACTCACGAAATCGGGGCGTAGATGATCGAGATCGGTGAGAGGTTGCGAGCGAAGATCGAAGATCGAATGAGATAGATGAGTTCGGAGTTAAGCGATGAGTTAATAAAATGCAAATTTTGAAACATATTTTTGATTGAAGATCGAGCCTCTTGAGAGGTGCAAAATATTCCATAATAATAATTCACAATCATCCTTTTTGAACCATTTATTCATCGAAAACTTTTTTTTAAGATCATTTCATTTCCTTCTTCCAAATTTCTCCAAAAGATTTTTGAAAAACCAAATTATAAATTTAATCATTATAAACAATTTTATTTTCCCTTTTCTAATTCTCAACCTGATTCAAACAAACAATCTTATACCCAAACCGGTTAAATAATTGTAGGTGAGTGTGAAAAACATCTAGCAATCTCGAAAGGGAGGGTAAGCGAATCCGTGATTCCCGTTTAAGTGAACTTCGGTAAAACATATTTGGGTGTTGGACTAATCATTAAGTCGTTTGGTTTAGTTTTGCCCTGATGATAGGGAAAAGTGGATGTAGGAGTTGGACTCGAACCACTATAAAATCAAAATCTTTCTTGCTTTATGTTCATACTTGTCATGTCATTTTATAAGCAAAAACAACACACATGGTTTAAAAAAAATTGGTATCACTGCATTAAATATCCAGCTTTTAAAATGTTTAAAACCGCATAAAATGGGTTTTTTCGACATTCAAATCACCAACAATTGGTATCGGCATGCTCAAAAATTTTTAATGTGATTTCTGGAATTTCCAAAAACAAAAACCCGATATCTGTAAATTATATTCTAATGTTTTTACCCGTCATTAAAAAATGCAAATTGTTGGGATATTTTAGTTTTGATAATTATGCCAAAACATTATCAACTTTGAAGCTAACCTAAAGATAACAAATTGAGGGGAAATGGCAGAGAATAGATTGAGGGGGAACTCAATGAAATCGAGCGTATTAAAAATTCTTGACGAGATTGAGTTAGATGAATTCAGTTAAACGATGGTATTTACATTAAACCAAAAAGCTAACCCGGTGATCAAGGAAAGATCGATGACTAGATGTTTTGATCGGATCTCCGAACGAGCGGGGCCTGACCGTGATGAACAAACATCTTGTTCTGTAAAGATACGAGAATCCAAGATCGGGGCGTGATTGAGATCGGGATATCTGTAAACCGATATCTTAAAAATGTATAAAATACTGCGATATCTTGACGACCGATGCTATCGTTCATGTAATGTCGGATCGGTAGAAAAATCGGTCTCGGAACCAATCTCATACGGATCGGAAAGAAGTCACCGGAAGAAGTCATCATATTCGGGGAGAATCGGAAATTAAAAAAAGTTAGTGGCTCTTGACCAACTTTTAGTGATAAGGTGTTATGCATCGAAAGGTCGGCGAGAAGTCGGTGAAGGCAACAAGGCTGAAAAAGAATGAAGACCTCTCGAAAATCTGAATGATTACAAAAAGGAATCGGGAATATAGCCGTTAGAATAAATTTGGCGTGGACGATGAGAGGAAGACAACCCGACTGGAAAAGCTTTTACGAATAGTATGGAAATGTGACTCCATCCAGCGGTAACATTCAAATCCACATTCAAATCTGAATCTTCGCCATTATCAAGTGTGGAGAATGTTGAAATTACTTCATCAAACTGAAAGCCAAATCAACATCTCCACCATAGAACCACGAGCAAAAATACATGCATATCAATTCTAAATGCAATATCATAAGCTTAGAGATATTTTTCCATCCTTGCATTGAATTAAATGTAAAAAAAATATCAACTGATTTAAACCAAAACAATTTTAAAACCCAAAGATGAAGTTTTGTAGGTGAGAATTCATCTAAATCTTTTATAAGTCCCGTTTTAGTGTGAACTCGGTAAACATCTGTTGGGTGTTGGACTAACACGTTAAACTAAATCGAGTGGTTTAGTAAAATCTTCAATGGATGTAGGAGTTGGACTTCCACTATAAAATTGTGTGTTCTTTCTTTGCTTTATGTTCATACTTGTCATATGCATTAATAAAACAAACATGAGCTTAAAAGTAAAAAAATTGGTATCACTTTTTTATCCACTTTTAAAATGTTTGTCTTCATAGATAAAATGGGTTTTTCACATTCAAAACCAACAATTGGTATCCCGAGGTGCTCAAAAAATTACTTTTTCAATGTGATACTTTGATATTTTCTTTATATTCTAATTTTTGGCGTCATTATCAAAAGAAATTTTTTGTTTTGATGAATTATACTAAAACATTATCAATTTTTGAAGTATTCTTTGAGGCCAGTTTATTCCAATTTTCATGAAATTGGCAAAATCGAAGAAAATTCTTAATCGAGGCTGATCGAATAAAATATTCCATAAATTAAAAGGCGGATTCCAAAAAATAAAAATATTATTTTTCTTTTCATTTTTCATTAATTGGACTTTATTTTTAAAATTTTTCTTTGCCCTAGGCCTTTTTTCATTAACTATTTGGACCTCGGTTTCGATTATTTGGAAGCTTTCTATGGAAATATTATTTGTAACATTCAAATCCACACTTAATTTAGATTTTATAAAATTAAATGTGTGATTCATATTGAATTATCCAAAATTTCTACCCTAGATCTAAACAAATGCAATATCGTGAAAGCTTAGAGAGATTTTCCCATCCTTAACAAATTTAAACAAATGTTCTCAACTTGGAACCAAACAATCTTATACCCAAACTATTGGTGGGATAAGTTTTGTAGGTGAGTGTGAACTCGGTAAACATCTAGCAATCCCGAAAGGGAGGGTAGGCAATCCCGTGAGGGTGATAAGTCCGTTTGAGTGTGAACTCGGTAAACATATGTTGGGTGTTGGACTAACACGTTAAACTAAGTCCGGTTGGTTTAGTAGGTGCCCCCGATGATAGGGAAGAGTTGTAGGAGTTGGACTAAACCACTTAAAATACTTTATTGTTCATACTTGTCATATGCATTCGATTATAAGCAAAACAACACACATGAGCTTAAAAGTTAAAAAAAATTGGTATCACTCTGCCCTACCCCTTTTTATATGCATCATTTTTAAAATGTTTATACCTTTGCATAAAATGGGTTTTTCGACATTCAAATCGGGACCAACAATAAGTATGATTAAATCTGAAATTACTACTTCATTTTGATCGAGCCTCTTGAGAGGGGTCATAAATATATAATAATAATTCACAATCATCCTTTTGAGAATTTATTCATTAAAACTTTCTTTTTGGCCGTCCCTTGTTTCTCCAAAAGATTTCAATAAATCATGGAGGTCAAAAATTAATTAGATTCAAAACCAAATTAATTATTTAAAACATGTTAGTAATTTTTTTTGAATTTGAGATTTTTTAGTTTGAGCAATTCTCATGCAAACATTTAAGCATTAAATAAAGCATAAGAAAATACAACAATAAATCAAGCAAAGCGTCATATTGAGGCACATATTATCCAATGTCATGGTTTGATTTCTCTTGACTTGATTTTGAAGAAACGCCGTAATTTCTCCCATTCATTAAATCTCGAAAAAAACTCCATCTCGAAACGCCAGTAGCTTCATGAGACGGGATGTCGCCCGCATCCCGGCCCATTAGTAAGCGGCCATCTTCAGAAGCGGATCGACCACGTCGCCTCAAGTCTGAATTTCGGCAACATTAAACCGACCTCGAAATCGCCCTATTCGCCTATCCTTTCGCAAAGAAAATCTATTTATCCCCTATTGCTTTTTGGGGATGAAAAAATTCATCCTGTTTATAATACTAGGGTGGTTGAAAATTTGACCTAGGAATAAGATGGGAAAATTTTTTCTTGATCTCCAAGAAATCTTGAATATATCGATATATTCTTTTATCCATATTTAAAATATTCAACAAAAAAATCCCACCTCACAATATTATAGATATTTTGAAAATTTCAACTAGTTAGGAAAGAAATAAGATCTTTGACTTTTATTGAATTTATGGGATAAACTTGTATTCGAGAATACATATTCCATAAATCTTTCCAAAAAATCAAAAAAATTTTTCTCTCTTCCTACCCATTATTTTATTAATGAGGAAAAAAAAGGCAAAATATTTTCCATTAATTGGACTTTAGTTTGAAATTTTTTTGAGAGGCCTTTAGGAGAATTAAGATTGGACCTCAATGGGCTATGAAGCTTTAATATTTAGCCAAAATATTATTCAACACCATTAATATTAATTTACTCCACTATAAAATTAATATTGAACTATCCATCTTAACCCACATTCACTTCACAATAATATGGCTCCCAATCATTATTTCCATTTTAAGATTATCTTAGTCCATTAATTAATTATGCCCTTTAATGACTTTATATTAATTAATACCTTTGTCTTTTAAAAAACAACTCAACATTATTATCTATCTGGGAAATAAATTTCCACTTGCAATTTGGTATGATAAAGATTAACGATAAATCAAACAAGCGTGCCTGCGCCAATTCTCCATATTAAATCTTAGCAATCGTCATGTAATTAATAATATTGCCCAATCTGGTATCGAATCGCATTGACTCTCTTCCCATCATAAATTCGAAGCAATAATTATTAATTTCTACGATCTGTTTAAGGGGCGAAGATTAAAAAATAACGAACCACCGGTCTAATTCTTGTATATTGATCAAGAAGAATTTATCCTCTTGTAGGTCTGAAATGCATCACAATGCACTAGTGTAATCCCTTGGTCCACCAAGTCAATAAGAGCCTTACACTTCAACCTTTCATGATTAACATTCATTTCCATCTGGGTTGTGAATTTGTACTTAGTCATGAGGAATAATAATTTGATCTTATGTGATCTGGTATCACCAAATTAACTTCTGATGTGACATCATCTTGACTTTATTGAGCGGGTATCGATAAATATATATAACATTCATTCATATTTAATGCAACATGTGATAAATAATTTATTTGATAAAATAAATAAAAATTATTTGGATATACAAAGTAAAAGCATATTTTTTTGAATTTGAACCCCAGCGGCGTCAGAGTCCCGGTCCACAGCGCCTCATTTAAACCCCCCTTAACCGCCAGCGCCATTCCTCGCGCTGGGGGCAATACTTCGCGTATGTCAGCAACCTGGCGCATGGCAGCGTACATATTATCCCCGTCCGTCACTTTGGCATCCGTCTTAGCTCGGCGTATGTCCAGACACTTGGGCGTCCATCTTTAACTACGAATAAATAAACCTAGATCTAGACTAGCCTATTGCATTGAACAAATCAAACAAATTCTAATCTACTCGTGGATTTTCTCCACAAAAAACAAATTGAGCAGAATCGAATTAAAACCAACAATTTATTTGCATGTAAATAAGCACATTAAAATACCATGACAATTGGATACCTACAAAAGCAGATCTACTTGTTCTACTATCCAATTTCAATTTTAATGAACAACAATTTAAATTACAGTTTAAATGATCAGAGCCCGAACTAGGGCTCTCATACCAGTTGATGGGATAACATATGTCAGGATCTATCGGGATGACCTTGATGGTCCCAATTTTTGGTGGAGAAAAACCCATTTTCGTGTCGGAAGCAAATCATTTAAATCTTATGCATAAAAAACGAGGGGGAGGGTAGAGTGATTCCAAATTTTCGCTCTTAAGAGCGATGTGTGTTGTTTTGCTTATGTCGAATCGTTATAGCAAGTATGAACATAAAGCGATAAAAGAATATACGAGATTTTATAGTGGTTGGAGACGAAACCGTCCTACATCCCTCTTCCCTTAACACGGGGGCAACCTTAACCTACTTAACTGCGGGACTTATACCCCTCACGGGATGGCGAGATGTTTGGGAGTTCGCACTCAAGCGGGACTTATCTCCCTTCTGGGATTACCCGATAGATGTTCTGGGGTTCACACTCAAAGCGGGACTTATCTCCCTCACGGGATTGCGATAGATGTTTATCGAGTTCACACTCACTAACAATCTTAACCTAACTTTGAGTTTGGGTAAAGGTTTGTTTGGTTTTAACTAGGTTGAGATTTTCCCTTACATTTGTTTAGCCTCAATCTTGGGGATGGGAAAATCTCTCTAAGCTAGGATATAACATTTGTGTTTAGATCTAGGGTAGAACACTCTTGAATATATGTGTGTATTTCTAGCTCTGTGTTCTATGGTGGGAATCTTGAGTATATAGGATTGGGAGAACAATTCTGTTGAATGCCTTAGCCATGCTCTGATCGGGCCATATTTGAGGACTCGCGTCATCGGCACCGACCTTGGTTTTGAGGCTACTTGGAACCCATATCTTCTTAGCTCTGTAGCATCGTTTGCTACATTCTCCACCTCTCTTCCACATTCATCCACCCTTGATAATGAAGGAAGAACTTGTATTTATAGTGTGGATTTGAATATTCTTACCGTTGGAAGAATCACATTCAAATCCATACTACTCACATAACTTTTGCGACTTTTTTAGGGCTTGTCGTCTCCCTCTCATTGGTCCACGTCGGCTAAATTTAATTGGTATATTCTTGATTTCTTACGAGTCTCTAATTTATATTCTTGAGGATCTTACGAGTCTCGGGATCTTGATTCTATCGAGCCTTCAGTTATCTTGAGTTCTTGATAACTTCTTGAGTCTCGGGTTCTTGATTGACAAACTTCTCTTATTGAGGACCTTATGCGATGAGGCATCTTAACACTTCGAGCTTCTTGAGTTCGATTCTCTGATTCCAGAACATCTCGACCCTCGGGTCACTTGACTCGAGCTATCGATTTCTTCTTTTACGATTACATTCGGCTCGGTGTCGGATCAACCTCTCTTCAGGATCATCTCGGGGATATCATCCAATTAAATACGCATTAGGTTAACATATCGGTTTATCATATCGATCCTCGATCACGTCGATCTCAATCGATCTCATCTGCTCATCTTCATGTCGATCTCGATCCGTCGATCTTGATCGATCTTTTTTTTCTCGTCTTACGTCTATGACCTTCTCTTGATTTGTTGGCTTTAGCTTTTTCTTCGTCCCCGATTTGCCTGGCTTCATCGGTTGATTTGGAACTCATCGACTCATCTGATCTCGATCCGACTAAATCTGCGGTCTCGTCGATCTCGTCATCTTCTTACGATTTCTTGAGTTCCCCTCAATTTGTTCTTCGTTCCCCCTTACTTGTTATCGTAAATTTGCTTGAATAACACAAGTTAATAATGTTTTTGGCATAAATTATCAAAACTAAAATATCCCACAATTTCCCCATTTTGATAATGGCCTTGAAAACATTTGAAAATATATGATTATAGATGATCGGTTTTTTTTTTTTGTTTTAAAAAAAGATCATTCGGTGATCACTTTGAAAATAGTGATCTGTTGAACAACCAGCTCGATACCAATTGATGGTCCCAATTTTTGGTGGAGAAAAACCCATTTTCTTGGCGTCGCGGAAGCAAATCATTTCGTGCTATGCATAAAAAAATAGGGGTGAGGGTAAGTGATTCCAAATTTTTTAACTTTTAAGAGCGATGTGTGTTGTTTTTGCTTATGTCGAATCGTATGGCAAGTATGAACATAAAGCGATAAAGAACACCGAGATTTTATAGTGGTTCGGACGAAACCGTCCTACATCCACTCTTCCCTTAACAAAAGGGCAACCTTAACCTACTTAACTGCTTGGGACTTATACCCCTCGCGGATGGCCGAGAGATGTTTACGAGTTACGCACTCAAAGCGGGACTTATCTCCCTTCAGGGATTCTTAGATAGATGTTCTGAGTTCACACTCAAAAGCGGGACTTATCTCCCTCCATGGGATTGCCGATAGATGTTCTTTGAGTTCACACTCACCTAAAATCTTAACAACTTTGAGTTTGGGTAAAGGTTTGTTTGGTTTCCAAATAGGTTGAGATTTTCCCTTACATTTGTTTAGCCTCAATCTTGGGATGGAAAAATCTCTCTAAGCTTAGGATATAGCATTTGTGCTTAGATCTGGGTAGAACACTCTTGAATATATCGTGTATTTCTAGCTCATGTGTTCTATGGTGGGAATGCTTGAGTATATAGGATTGGGAGCACAATTCGGTTGAATGCCTTAGCCATGCTACGATCGGGCCATATTTGGGACTCGCGTCATCGGCACACGACCTTGGTGCAGGAACTACTTGGAACCCATATCTTCTTAGCTCTGTAGCATCGTTTGCTACATTCTCACACTCTTCCCGCATTCATCCACCCTTGATAATGAAGGAAGAACTTGTATTTATAGTGTGGATTTGAATGTTCTGAGTTGGAGAGAATCACATTCAAATCCATACTACTCTCTGTAACTTTTTACGGCTTTTTAGGGCTTGTCGTCTTCCTCTCATTGGTCCGTCGTCATTTGAATCTACTATTTATATTCTTGATTTCTTATGAGTCTCTAGCGGTTATATTCTTGAGATCTTAAGGATCTTGATTCTCTCTGGATCTTGATTATCCCGAAGCCTTGAGTTCTTGATAACTTCTTGAGTCTCGGGTTCTTGATTGACAGACTTCTCTTGGTGGACCTTATCTCGATGAGGCATATTGACTTTTCGGGCTTCTTGAGTTCGGTTCTCGAGTTGAACATCTTTTGACCCTCGGTCACTTGATTTCAGCTATCGATTTCTTCTTGCACGATTACGATCGGCTTCATTGGTTAGATCAACATATCTTCGAGGATCATCTCGGGATAGCATCGGGTCATCGCATTAGGTTAGCATATCGGTTTATCATATCGATCTCGATCACGTCTCGTCTGCTCATCTTCATCTTCATATCTCGATCTCGATCCGTCGATCTTGATCGATCTTTTTCTCATCTTACGATCTGCAACCTTATCTTGATTTGTTGGCTTTAGCTTTTTCTTCATCGATTTTGCCTGACTCATCCGATTGATTAAAACTCATCGACTCATCGATCTCGATCCGCGACTTATCTGCGGTCTCGTGCGATCTCGATCATCTTCTTCCTAATTTCTTGAGTTCCCCCTCAATTTGTTCTTGTATTACCCGCCAACTTTTATCTGTAAATTAGCTTGAATAACCTGAGTTAATAATGTTTTGGCATAAATTATCAAAACTAAAATATCTGACGAGACCTCATAAACACAAATTTAAATTAACAATTATTACTAGCATGAATTTACCTAAGTGAATTCAAATAATAATTAATCGACAACAACATGCAAATAATATTTCCGTAAAAGATCTGGCATGTGGAATTTCTAGGAGTTCTGAAAACATACCCATTAGAGGCGATGCAGAGGCGGATAGGATCAAAATGTCTGGATACCCACCAAAAGTCCTTCTCCAAGTATTCCCAAGTCCCCGTCCAATAACCCCGGAAGGTTCTCGATGAGCGATTTATAAAACAAAGGAAAATAAAATATTGTTGCACCACCTTTGTGGATTTTTAATTTTTCAACACATGGAACACTAGTTGGGGATGAAAAATTCATCCCTATTTATAAGTGAGGAGGGTTCGAAAATTTTGAGGCCAATAAGGACTAGGAAAGATCTTTTCTTGACCTCGAAAATCTTGAATATATCGATATATTCTTATTTCCATGTGTATTTTTCCAAAAATCTCACACCCTTATTTAGCATTAAATTTGAAAATTACAAGAAGATTTGCATGATTGGATCTTTCTTGAATTTATGAGATATTTTGTATTCAAGAATACATATCTTTCTCCATGAAATCTTTCCAAGAAAATCAAGAAAATCTTTCTTCCTTTTCTCTTTACATAATTTTTTGAAAATTGCCAATTAAAGAAAACAAGTGGGAGTTTTCTTGAATTTATGGGATAATCTTGTATTCCAAAATACTTATCTCCTTTCCATAAAATCTTTTCAAGAAAAATCTTCTCCCTTTCTTTAATTATTTTTTGAAAAAAAAAATATTCAACAATAATTTATTTTATTTTAAGCACCTTTTATTTATTGGACTATAATTTGGGCTACTTGAGGGGCCTTTAGGAGAATTAAGATGGACCTTCAATGGGCTTACGAATTCCAATATTGAGTCCTTATATAATTGACCCATTAATATTAATTAATGCCCTTTATATAATTAATATTGCCTTTATCGATCTTAACCCATATTACGGTAATATGGCTCCGGTTATTATTTCCCGTGTTTAAGATTATTTAGTCCATTAATTAATTAAGCTCTTTGAAAATCTTTATATTAATTAATATTTTTATCCTTGGATAAGGGCGATAACTTTATTATCCATCTTAGGAAAATTAATTCCCTTGCAAGATTTGGTATGATAAAGGTTAAAGACCCCACAAGGGTACCAATCAAAGCAAGCATTGCAAGCACACAATTCTTTGTATTAATTTAGCAACTTTAGTTGCAATTAATATTATTACCCAAGAATCTGAGAGTGTCGAAATCATGATGATTCTCTTCCCATTTATAAGTCAAGCAATAATTACTAATCACGCACGATCCTCATTAAGTGGCGGAGATTAAGAAATCAACAACCCTTTGAGGTCTAACTCTTCATCCCTTAAGTCGGTCTGAATGAGTTTATCCTCTCTGCCCGAGTCAAACCCAGCTCATCGAATCTTAGTGTAATCTCTTGGTCAAGACAAGCCAATTTGAGCCTTACACATCAACTTCTACCAATAGATTGTTGAATCTATCTAAATTTTGAAACACACACTCGTTTACAAGGGGCCCGTTAGCGTGATCTTACGTGATCTGGTATCACCAAGTTAACTATAATGTAACAGCGTCTTCTGAATGGTTTTGTAATAAATATATATAACATTAAATCATATTTAAAAGCAATAGTGACAAACAATTTATTTTAGTAGATAAGTGTTTAATACATAGGTTATACAATGTAAAAGCATACTTTCACGTATAACCCCAATAGTGTGACCTATAGACCCTCATATATCGGCGATTAGTCAAACTAACGGTCTAAATTGAACCTTAGACAATAAATTAGACATTCTCAATATATGAGGTATGTTTAAAAGCGTGCAACTACACATGGCTAAAACATGGGCTATTACAATAAATTCCTTTCATTAATTGAATACTCGATTAAGTCTTGAACATGATGAAGTGTATTTCAAATAACTTATATCACTAATTGATCACTTATATCACACTTGTACAAAGTCGAGTTGGCGTGCATTAGCCGATGACTTTGATCGATTATGATGAGAAGATGAGTATTCTCTTTAAATCCACTTTGAGGAATGAATCCTTTTCTTGGCTCGACTACCACGCACATACGCCGTGATGAACCCAATCTTAGTCATATCTACCCATGGAAGGGTGCAAGAATCGGTCATGGTCAAAGTTCATCACTCAACACATGTAGGTGCTTATTGACATAAAGTCAAAAGGAGTATCACATCGCTCCACTAACAAGAGACACCCATAGACACATATAGTGGAATGTTGGGATATTTTAGTTTTGATGAATTATGCGAAAACATTATCAACTTGTGTTATTTAAGTTAATCTCTGAGATAACAAGTTGAGGGGGGCGAAGAACAAGTTAAGGGGAACTCATGAAATCGGAACAAAGATGATCGAGATCGAGATGAGGTTGACGATGAAATTTGTCGAGATTAGATGAGTATGATGAGTTTGAGGATTAGCCCGATGAAATTTGCAAAATCGAATAAAAAAGAAAAAGGAAGCCCGGTGGTCGGATGACGGAAACGGAGACAAAATTGATCCTATGACCAAATCGGTGTAGACGGATCAGACTGATCGGATGACAAGATGAAGCGGATCGGAAGAGGCGGTGATCGAAGAGGTTCTTGATCGGGAAGAGGGCGGAATAAGAATGATTGAGATCAAAGCGTGATCGAGATCGGATAAAATGACGCTGAGGTGACTGATATCTTTGGCCCGATGTTGTCTTGATCGATCAGGCGGTGATTCGTCGAGGCGAAAAATCTGCAAACCGGATCGAGGACGGATCGAACCGTCGGATAAAGAGAACGAATCTCTTGATGATCGGATGCTTTGAGTCATGACTGGAAGGTCGATGAGGTCAAAAGTGACACGGGGTCGGGATCTGAAGTCGGAAGATGAACTCGATTAACTTTGAGTGTTAGTATACTTTGATCGGAGACAAAGGTCCCTTTGAAAAAGTGTGCTTAGTCAAGAATCCACGAGTCGAGGCTTTGAGTTCGAAAGGCGAGGATCGAAACACGAAGATTATAGTAGTTAGATTCGGTGGCGTGGACCATGGGAGGAAGACAACTTGACTAAAAAAAGGCTGCGGAAGCTACGAATAGTATGGATTTGAATGTGACTCCATCGAGCGGTAACATTCAAATCCCCCTACTAAATCTAAGTTCTTCCCTCATTATTAGGTTATTGTGAAATCATTGAAAACACCATTGAGCTCTGAGCCAAATCATCTAGCATTTCCACCATAGAACCTTTGAAAAAGAAATACGCATACATTCAAGAGTGTTCTACCTAGATCTAGCACAAATGTAATATCTAAGCTTATATATTTTTCCCATCCTTAGCATTGAGGCTAAACAAATGTAAGGAAAATCTCACCCTTAATACACCAAACAATCTTTACCCCTGAGCGAGTTTCACGTTAAGTTTTGTTAAGCAAGGATTGTAAGTTAGTTGGACTATCTTACTTTCTAGGTGTGAGAGAACTTCGTTAAATATCGAAGCAATCGAAAAGGGAGGGTAGAAAGCAATCAAGTGAGGGGAGATAAGTCAGCGAGAGTGAGAACTCATTAAACATCATGGGTGTTGGACTAACACGTTAAACTAAGTCCGATTGGTTAAGTTGGTGCCCTGTTTTGTTGGGGAAGAGTGGATGTAGGAGTTGGACTCGAACCCTTATAAAATCGTGTGTTCCTTCTTTGCTTTATGTTCTTACTTGCCATATCATTTGATTATAAGCAAAACACATGGTTTAAAAAATAAATTTGGAATCACCATTCCCTCACTTTTGTTTTATATGCAATACATGATTTTTACACATTTAATGGGTTTTCACGGGACCAACATGGAACTACATCAAAGCGGTTTCTCGGATGGGTATGCAATACCCTCTAAAAGGTATTTGTGTGTCCATCATGAGATACCCTAGTATCTCGTAGTGAGTGAGATCTCCTACACTCTCAAAAGTATGATGATCAATATAGCCAATCTCCATTATATCATCAATATCCCATTCTTGATGATCCTCGATTGGGGCCATTTGAGAATCATGCTTAGGTCATCTGAGTTCTCACACACTCAATGACAACAATGACTCAAGGAACGAGAGAAGAACAAATGCAAACAATCAAACATAATATTCTAATAAGTGCAGCGCCATATATTTAATATTAAATAAACAATAATATTAAATTAATCTTGAATATTATCGAGCATTATGTCCTTCTGATGGATTGTCTCTGGGACACTAACACTAGCATTAAATTTGTACCTTTTGGAATCAAATCTGCCTCACAACTCTAATTACTTTGGGTAGCTAATTTGTCTTCCATAAACATCTACATACACATTCACCACTCTTGGTGCCTTAGCGATATCCACATCTATGAGTGTTGGCCTTAGCATGAACATGAGCTTTAGAGTTCTTTTTGGGTTCAAGCCTCTTGTTGGATCTTTGGCCTTGAATGCTTGGTAGTCTGGGTTTATATTTTGGCTTCGGGTTCGGAGGACCTTTACCCTTATGCATGTGTGGGGTTTGGGTCTTACATCTTGAAATTAGGGTCTTCGGTTACGAGAACTTGGTCTTTTCAAGAGAATTTTCTCTGTTGAAAATTCCTCAAGTGGTTTCGAGTCAAATTTCTTGAGGACAACATTCTTGGCTTTGAGACCTTGAAATACTTAACTTTGAGTGTTAAGGGGTTTCTAGCCTTTTCACGAGGTTTAGGCTTTCCCTCTGAACCTTCAAGTTCTCTTAAACCATATGTCCTTTACCCTTGTCTAAAACTTCGTGGTTGTTCATCTATTAGAAGATCGATCTGAACATGGGTTTAACAAAAACCATCTTAGTGCCACTAGTTGAAGTAACATTAAAAGTTGACCTTGTGAAGTTCCCCACGGATTATAGCCTAATCCGGTTTTTTATAGTCTAAAGGTTTTTGATAACTCTGAGTTTCATCTATTGCACTAGATCACGAAATTCAATAGAGCTAACTTTCTCCATGATTATCTTCACATTTCTTTAGAGTTTCATGTTTCTCAAAGAGGTCATTGAATTGATTTTGATTAACTTATTTTCTTCAGTGGATTTCTCTAATTTTCCATTCAGGACAACTATAAGCTTCTCTTTCTCTGAGAGTTGTACCTTCAGAACATCAAGTTCATCGGTAACTCCCATCAATTGAAGTGATCTCGATGGTATTAGAGTTTTTCCACTTTAGATTGTCGTGATCAATACCTCATTCTACTCTTAAGTTTTAATGAGCAGTTCTTGTAGCCGCGAATAATCTTTCATCGGGTTCTCAAAAGAACCCATCGGATCGAAATTCTTGTTTTTGAAGAACTTGAAAACTCGGTGCTTATGTAGGGCGCAACGGAGATAGAAGAATTTACCTCCTCCAATAGCAACAAGGCCGCATCATCATCAACCACTGTCGAGAACATATCTTACGAAGAGCTTGAACCTTCTTCTTGACATCATTTTCTCGGCAACCATTGCCTTTTTGCTAGAGTACTTCTTATCTCTTTTTGCTTGTCTCTCACTTCTTTCCTTGGAACTCAACTCGGAACAATCATATTAAAAGTGACCCGTTTTCTTGCGGTTGTAACATCTGTTGGTGTCATCATCTGATCAATTTCTTCCTTGGATTTGGAATCCTTCTTTACGGATGAAGAACCTTGACTTTGTGATCCTTCTTCTGTCGGCGTGATCTTGTCCTTAGTTTACGAGTTGTTCTGTTCCTTTACTTGCTATCCTTATAATACCTTTTGTACTTTTCATATCTGTTTATTGAGTCTTTCAAACCTCCTTGCCATCGGGGCATATTTTTCATCTTTTTCATCTGATCTTTGGCGGTGAATTCTCGAACTCCTTAGCTTCTGGGGTTTTTCTTTGGCTTTGAAAGCCACATTCTTGCTAGATGTAGATTCATCTTTTCTGTCGATTTTCTTAGTTTTCTTGTCAATGACAAATTCATAAGCTTTATTTTCGAGGAGAAAACTTGTTGGTATGGCATAGAATCAATATTTTGGGTGTTTTCAATCACTGCATTATGAATATCTCATTTCTTGGATAGTCCTCTAAAGATTTTCGGTTACAACTTCTCTTTTTGGTATCTTTTCCCAAAGCATTCAGATCATTCATGATCTTAGTGAATCTAACTTCGGTTATCAATAGATTCACCATCTTATATTTCAAAATTTGTCCAAACTTTGCAATAACCTTGATATATTTTGTTCTCCTTGATATGATATGTGCCTTGACACGTGATAGCAAGTGTATCCCAAATTTCTTTAGCGGTTTCACGGTGAAAATCATCCCCATAACACCATCATCAATAGTGCTATATAGAGTATCTTTATCAATATAGTCTAAGTTAACTAATTTTCTCTCCTCGAAATAAGTTAGTCATCGGACTTAGGAAATTCATCTATGGGATCATCTTTCTCGACATCGATAGTTTTGGGATTCTAGCGATGTAGTAAAATGGTCGCCGAGACAACTCTCCACACTCTTTCATGTTTAGAAATGCAGAGATGTATGCATTCTCGATCTCCATAAGTCATAGTTCTCAGCAGAGAACATAGGTAACTTCTTAGAAGGCATAGTGATCGGCCTTGTAAAAGATATGAACAATAAGATCTATTGATTACACCACCAAGTCTCTCAAAAAACAAGACTATGGCTGCAAAAGCAAGTGGTGGGTTGAACCCTTTTTGCTCTAATACCACTTGTTGGTCACAAAAATTAAGAGTCTCAAGCGTGTATGAGGGGGATACACGTGTATAGTAATTTTCAACTTTGAAAACCTTCTTGTCGATGAGTCGAGGTTATCACGAGTTTACATACTGAGAAAGCACAAGGTGCTTTCACGAGTTAATGTCTCTTGAGGCAGTCACTCTGGCGGCTTCGAAAGCTTAGTTAAACAAGGCGATACGAGTGTGAAAGTGTCTGAAAGCTTTGCCACGGATAACTATCTTCACGGAATACTCGGGGTAAAGTTATTCCGGTTTGGTAACTATCTACACTAGCTTTTCTAGGGTCTTGAAAGTGTAGGCCCTAAGTTTATACTTGTTTTATCTTCTTTGAAAATACCTTTTCCTTATGAAAACAATGATTAAGGCTATGCTTAGTTTTAATGCAAGTTAGGTGGATTAGCTCCAATGAATATAATAAAACTTCGATATGCTTTTCGGTGAAATATGCAACAAGTAAATATCGCGATTCGGAAAAGTAAATAACCACGACCAAGTTATAGTGGTTGAGGCTCGAGCTCCTACATCCACTCTCTCGACCTTGAGGAGAAATTCCTTAACTCCTCTCCTACTACTCAAGCTTTCAGCTTTCGAACTCCACGTAGCTTACTTACTTTCTTCTCACGAGTTTTTAATTTGAATTACACTCTGACTTACTAACTCAACTCACACAAGTTTTTCGGTTGTCTCAATAGCTTACTAACTTCTTCTCTACAGAGCTTTGAGAAATTTGAACTCAAGCTGCAGACTTACTAACTCTTTACAACTCTCACAATCTCCAACAATTACACAAACTACCTTACAAAAGGGTTTGGGTTTGGTTGATTTCCAACTAAGGTGAGATATCCTTTTACAATAAGAACAAATGTAAAAAAGGCTAGGATATCTCTTACTAAGCTTTTGGATATTAGCAGATTCTAGGCTTAGTAAATGAGCTCTCTTCAAGATGAAACACTTGGGAAATTCTTGGGGTTTGAGTGCTTCACAATAATACTCGAATCTGAATGAGCTCTGGGGTTGCTTCGATTTTCTTGACCTTATGAATGTAAGATCCTTATTAATGTGACTCACCAAGGTCACTCTTGAAAAACTATAATGTTGGGCGATAGCATCAAGGGTTTCCTCTTACGGTTAGTGATAAACTCTATTAGGGTTTTGAACAAGCCACTTGCATGGTTTTAGGTAATATATAACCAATGTAGGTTTAGAATCTGTGATGAACCAGCCAACTCTAGTTAGGGATATTTTGGTTTGATAAATTATGACAAAACATTATCAACTTGCAAGTTGAGTTTTGGGTCGGGCGTGAATGATCGAGGATCAATGAAATTGCAATCATAGATCGGATAGCTAAAGATGAGTTCGGACCCGACAATGGTAGCAAAATCGGAAGAAAAAAAGCTAAGCGGTGATTCGGATGACGATGACTGATCAAATGGCCAGAATAGACGTCGGATGATCGGAAGAAGACTCTGGTGATCGGAAAGCGAATAAAACGATCGAAAAGTTTACGGTCTTTAGTAGTTGAATCGGAAACAAAAACTTTTTCCGATCAGGTGATCAACTCTTGAAGATGAAGCGGATGATCAAAGAATTGAATCCTTGCTAAAAGAACCTAATATCTTACTGTACAAATAGTATCTTGAATTCCTTTTGATCACCTGTGTGGTGACCTTAAAGACACTTAGTTCCAATTCCTTTTTATGCAATCAATTTTTGGACAATATTTATTTTTCCATAAATGTTTGGGGACTTAAATTGGTCGGATATCCTCGATGATATAGTCTTGGTCTTTAGAGTCTTGAGTCTTGGTCATCCGAGTCTTCAAATTATCGAGAGTCTTGACTTCGCCGGATCTTGAGTCTTGAGGAATATCTTGAGTTCCCCTCAATGTATTCTTCATATACTAATCTGAGTTATATCTGGCGACTATACATAGTGCGAATATTTTTGAAAACATCCTAAAGCCCGAACACATATATTGACTATCAAGATTACTCGAGCATGTCATACTTTCGGGGGTTTTGGGATCTAATCAAAATCTCTTTTATTAATTCATCTCCCCAACATCAAATAATCAAAGTTTTTTTCAAAGTCTTTTAGGATAATGTGCGATCTTTTTAATATTAAAATTGCCGCGTGTATGGCCAGTGCATCTAAGTTAACTCTTATTATATTAAGTTAGTTATAACATACTTATGTTCATGTTAACCTAATTTTGGATTTGTCTTATTTATGTAAGTGTTTGACTTAGAAATGTGGGTAAGACACAAGTTAGACACAAATAAGGTTAGACACTTTAATACAACAATATATAAGTACATATATATATATATATATAAAAAGACTTCGTGTTTTTTATAAATGTGGTCTTCGGCTTTACTCACTTTAAGTATAAATTCTTTAAAATCGTCATTTGGTTTTTCTTCTAAGTGGTCTTTTTTTTTTTTACGGGGTGCTACATCCCAATGGATGGATGAAAATTCATCCATCCATCCATCTCACTCCTCCACATCATCTCCACATCATTAATTTATAAAAAATTAATTCTTTAAATATCTTTCTCACAATAGTTTATCAATCATTCATCTATACATGCACCTTTTTTGTGGCCCCACATTCAACTCAATTCTACCTACTTTTTCCAAAAAAATATTTTCTCTCTCCATCCATTCTATTGGATGGATGTCACTCTCTCTCGATCTAATGAACACCCACAATGATTTTAAACATCAACTTTCATCCATCAATGGTTAAACACTCATTGGATAGACCATTAATGGATGTTCTAACTAACAATAATCATCATAATTAAAAGTATTGATTTGACATAAAACTCCATCCACCTCTGCTTCATCTAACACAAAACAAACATCGATTATTATTCACGGGATTTTCCCCATCCACATTTTTCTCCATCAAGATTTCCCTCATCCGTACTCAAGGCGGAAACAAGCGTGCCCTTGTGGACATCACCATTCACCACGACATTGTTAAACAAAATATAAAAAAGAATATGCGACAATAATTCATAATTAAACAACAATTATTTGTAATTAATTAAGAATATTCTATTTTAGAGTGAACCTAATTATCTTTGTGCACTCATATTATATTTTAGAAACATGTAATTTGTTATCTTGAAAGATCTGACTTATTTACCTTTGGATTTTACGTGCAACTATAGCACTATGAATGAGTATGCACCTAAATGCATACAAGACTTAGTCTTATATCTTCATTATTCGATCTCCAAAGCGGCATATGTATTGTCTCGATTGTATTTGCTATGATGTGTCAAAATCTTTTGATACATCCGTTTATTTGGGGTTATCTTTGGAAAGTATGCTTTTTTACTTTGTATAACAAAACTGAATTTTTTATTTATTCTTTGAAATAAATTATTTATCAATGTTGCATTAAATATGATTGAATGTTATATATATTTCTTTGCATACTGTTCAATAACTGGTACGTGTTACATTATAGTTAATTTGGTGATACGGATCACGGAAGATCAAATTATATGGTTTCTGGTAACTAAGTACAAAATCACAACCTAGATGGAAATGAACAATCCGTATTGAAAGGTTGAAGTGTAAAAGCTCATATTGGCTTGTCTTGACCAAGAAATTACACTTAGTGCATTATGATGTCTTTGAATAGGACCCTCTGAGGAGGATAAATTCTTGACCTTTAAATATAAAAAAAATTAGACCTCGATGGTTCGTTATTTATTAATCTCCGTTCCTTAAATAGGATGGGTGTGAAATTAATAACTATTGCTTTGACTTATGATGGGAAGATAATCAGCGTGATTCGATACCTTATATCTTGGGCAATATTATTAGTTACCATAGCGATTGCAAAAGATTTATCTGATTGTTGTAATGCAATCCGTCTTTAACTTAATTTGTCCTTGGTGGGCTCGGAAGCTTTATCATACCGTCTTGTAAGTGGAAATTTATTTTTTCGGTATGGATAATAATGTTGGTATCTTTACTCCAAGGATAAAGATATTAATTAATATAAAGCTTTTTAGGTTGGCTTAAATAATTAGTTGACTAGATAATCTTAAACCACGAAATAATAATCGAGTCATATTATTGAAGCATTGTAATATGGATTAAGATGGATAGTTTAATAATAATTTTATAGTGGAGTAAATTAATATTAATGGGCTTGGATAATATTTTGGCTTAATATTATAAATTCATAGCCCATTGGAGGTCAATATTAATTCTCACAAAAGCCCCTCAAATAGCTCAATTAAAGTCCAATTAATGAAAAGGAGAAAAAAAATATAATTACCTATTTTTTTCCTAATTATTTTGAAAATAATGAGTAGGAGAGAAAAAGATTTTCTTGATTTTTTCTTGGAAAGATTTTATGGTATAAGTATTCTTGAGATACAAGTTTATCCCATAATTTTCTGGCGCTTGACAAGGTGCGGCCTGGGCAGCCTTGGCCTTGGTCTTGCAATGGGCAAGCCCCGCAGACGGCGAAGTCACGTGCGTCTGTACTTTGTCTTTGAGCAAGTTCATTGGAGCAGGCAAGAGGCGGATCTTGGCTTTGCAAAGGCGGCTTGTGGCGGAGTGCGAAGCCGAATCTGTAGCGCCTGTGATGGCTCTGGCGATGCTGTAGAAGATCCAGCTCTCCAGGCCCCTTGTTTCCTGCGCCTGAGCCGTGTCGCTCGGCCAGGGGCGGCGGATCTTGGGCGTGCATCCGGTTCTGACTACTTGGCGTGGCGATTGAGGCGGAATTTTTTAGAGGCGAGCAGTGGGAGAAATTCAAGATGGAGTTTCTTCAAAAATCAAGCCAAAAAAAATCAAACCATGACAATTGGATAATTTGTTGCCCAATATGTTTATTTTATGCTTTGCTTGGTTTATTGTTGTATTTTCTTATGCTTTATTTAATTTGTTTAAATATGTTTTTCATGAGATATTGCTTGTGAAAAATCTCAAACTAAAAATTACTAAGTATGTTTTATATAATTAATTTGGTTTTTGAATCAAATTAATTTTGACCTCCATGATTTATTTATTTGTGAATTCTTTTGGAGAAATTTCCCACTAGATGCGGCCAAAAGCTTTTACATGAATAAATTCTCAAAAGGATGATTGTGAATTATTACTAGTGGCGACGATGACCCTCCCAGAGGCTCGTTCAAAATGAAATAATAATTCTCTATTTAATCATGGTTATTACTTAGGTATAAAATTGATATGCATATCTTTCTCGAAGTCCTGTCAATTTTATAATGGTGTTGATGGGAGCCAATTAATTAATTAAAGGTTTGTTCTTGGTGGCTCATTTAAATGATGACCCACCCGCGTGTTTTAAGATGTTAGGTTAGATGCATGTTCATATTTTTTGAGTTTTAATATGATTCATGTGATCAAATTATGTGATTTTTTTTTGTGTTGATCCGGATATTGACCTGAAGGCGTATGTTTATTTAGGTTTCATCATGTCATGACCTTTTTAATCCTTTATTCGATATCTTTGAAAGACAATTTTATTCTTTGAGAGAATTTTGTTGATTGGTATCGAAACTTACAATTGTCCTCACCGCTTTTAACATCATAGCTTTGGGTTCTTACTACGCCCAACCCGGAAAAACCCGGTGATGAGTCGACCAAAATGGATAAGAAAGATTATCTTTTTGGGGCGTTCAATGAAATGGCAAAGTGTACCATCTTGGCTTCAATGTCGGATGTGTTGCAAGACCAAAACCAAAACATTGAAGCTGCTGCGGACATCATAGTAAATCTTAAAGCGATGTTCCAACATAAGGAAAGCCGTGTGGCTCGCCCGGATCACCATGAGGACATACTCTCCCCATGAAGATGGTGGAGGGAGCGTCGTAAGGAGCATGTTCTCTAAATGATGGCTCACCCTAAATAAACATGAGATCCTTGGCTGAATATGATATCGAGACCCCGTGGATTTCATACTCCATTCCACCAAAAAAGCTTCGGCGATTAGGGCTCAACTACCAATGAACAATTAGAAAGTTCAAAATGCGATCTGCTACAAGCTTTTAGTCTCGGCGAGGAATATTGGGAGAAAACAACCAAGCCTTGGCGACAAATGGTCCATCTTCTTCTTCTAGGCCAAGAGGGGTATGAAAAAAAAGAAAAAAAAGCCAACTAACTTCGAAGTGTTGCCAAAGGGCAAAGGAAAGGTGAAGGAGGGGTGGCGTGAAGAATTACTAAGGAAAATGTTTCCATGCTGCGGTGAAAAATGACATTGGAGGTCGACTGTTCCAAACCCAATGCGAAATGGAAAGAAAGGTAATTCTCGAGGCACTAGTTGTCAAAACTTGTTTAGCGGTGTATGCTACCCATTAAACATGGGTAGTGGATCTGGATCATTTGATCATGTTTGTTTCACCTTACGGGGGTTCAAAGCGGACGAACAACAGTGTAAGTGAGATCCTAATCACGCTAAGCGATCTTCTTCTGAGTGGCGGTGAAGCGATGGGAGGCGTGCACTCGTCTTTGAAGACATAAGTTTAATTTTAAAGAGATGTTCTTTATGTTCTGTTTTTTGGAAAAACCTTATTTACGTTTCTAAACTATTTTTCTAATGGATATTATGTTTCGTTTTAATAGACAAGTTACTATTTTTTCATAATGATGTGTTTTTACATCCCGGAACTTTCTGAAAAAAATCTCTATACTATTAAGCATGCACACCACTCACAAAATGCATCTGTAACACATTGGTTGTTTTGAGCACTAAAAAAAACATTCAACTAATGTGAGCGAGACAACTTATTTGGCATCTAAGATTGGGTCATATTAACCCCCGAATAGGATCGAAAGGTTGGTCCAAGATGGTTCATTGGAGTCCCTCGGGTTGAACCATTTTCAACTGCGAATCATGTTTGGAGAGTAAAATGACCAAGAGGGCATTTGGAGCCAAGGGGTTAGAGCTAAAGAAGTGTTGAAATCATTCACAGCGGCGTGTGGTCTAATGCAAATCAAATCTAGAGGTTTATATATAATATTTCATTACATTTATCGATGATTACTTACGCTATGGATGCGTTTTCTAATGAAGCATAAATCGAGACCATTCATAAATTCAAAAGAATTTAAGGCTCAGCGAGAGAATCATAAGGAAAAAAGTATCAAGTTTCTACTATCGATGATGGAAGCGAATACCTCGATGATGAATTTTTAAAGCTACTGTCAAGCGAAGGGATTACATCCCGGTTGGTACGCCGATACCCCTCAACAAAAGCGGGGTTGCATAGCGAAAAAACATAACACTTTTTTGGAAATGGTTAGATCAATGATGAGTTCTGCAGCGTTTGCCAAAATCGTTATGGGGTTACACTTGGAAATAGCGGTATACATTCTAAACTTAGTGTTATCGAATCGGTTCCCAAAACCCTACAGAATTGTGGACAAGACACAAGCCCGACTTGGGACACATGAGAATGCGGGGGTTATAAACATACGTGTTGGACAAGGAAGGCTAGTAAGTTGGATGCATGTTGGAATTAAGGTTGTTTATAGGATACCCCATGGGAACTAAAGGATCATGTTCTATGGTCGAAAATCAAAAAAAGTGTAATAATAAGCTTTAGATTTTTGGAAGAAGATATATGAGCGATAAAAAGCCTAGAAGTTAGATTACCTTAAAGAACTTAGAGGCAAACTCCTTTTGCCCCTTGTACAAGCGATATACCAAGTGTCACACCTACACAACGAGAACCTAAATGTCGAGTGGAAGGCTTGTTGAACCAACTGAGCAATTCTTGGGGATAGGAGCCAATGGACCCATGAGTGTAAACAAGCGGCGATCGAGACAAGGATCACATTCTTAAAAAGCGCAATGGAAGCGAAATGGGTTCAATGGATCACAATAAAGTGTGTGGGAGCTAGTCGAACCACATAATGGGGGTGAAACCCGTTACCTGAAGTGGGTATCTGAAGAGGAAAAGAAAGAGGACGGAAGGGAAGGTGGAAACCTTCAAAGAGACTCATGGAGAAAGGTACATTGAGAAAGAAGGGATCGACTATGAGGAAACCTTTTTTTGCCCGTTGTCATCTTTCAAGTCCATCGAATTCTCTTGTCGATTGTTTGTGCCCTTGATTTTGAATCGCAAATGGAATCTTTCATACTTAAGTCTTGAAGAAATCTATAAGCAACAACTTGGGGGCTTCATTGAAAAAAAAGGTCAATGCGGTTTTGCAAGCTTGGAAGTCCATTTATAGATTGAAGCAAGCATCCGTGCTTGGAATCAATGTTTTGATCGGGTTATAAAATCCTACGGTTTTGATCAAAACAATTTGAAAGTTGTATTTACAAATGGCGTGATGGAAGCGCCTTGGTATTCTTAGTACTATCGTGAAGCGACATTACGCTCGCCGGGAGCGATGTAAAGATGTTGTCGGGCGTAAGGTATGGTATCAAAATAGTTTGATTTGAAGTACTTGGGAGAAAGGCTTTCGTATCTTAGGGATCAAGATCACTCGAGATCGAAAAAAGGATGATCGGCCTCTCTGGCTTCATCTATAGACAACTTGTCTTGAAGCGATTCCACATGCAAGTTTCTAAGAAAGGTTTGTACCTTCCGGACAGAATCCATCTATCGAAAAATGTGTCAAAGGCGAAAGAGATAGATGCCATGAAGAACATTCCTATGCTTGCTTGGTGTAGGAAGCCTCATGTATGCAATGCTATGCAGAGACCGGATATCTGCTTTGCGTGAGCATGGTAGCAAGATATCAAAATGTAAACCAGGAAGAAAAGCATTGGATTTGCGATTAAAAAATATTATAAAGTATCACGAAGAGGACCGCAGGATAGAATGTGTTGGGGAATTATTTGCCCGGATCTATTAGGATGAATATTTAAATACAAATTTAATTCTAACAATTATTACTAGCATGAATTAATCCTATATTAATTCAAATAATAATAATTGACAACAAATATGCATATAAATAGTTCACATAAATCCTCTGCGTGAGGAATTGCTCACGGGTTTTACGTGGTAACACATTGGAATAGCGATGGACTCGGTTGATAAGAACACACCAAAAAGCCTTCCCAAGTATTCCCTAGCCCTTGCTCGTCAATCCGGTAGAAGGAAACTTCATGAACAATTAACAAAAGGAAATAAATTATTTGTTGCACCACCTTTGTGGATTTCTAATTTTTCAACACATGGAATTATTCAACTTGGGATGAAGAAATCATCCCCTATTTATAGATTATGTGGTGGCGATTTTTTCATCATGGAATAGGGAGGAAAAATCTTTTCTTGATCCCCAAAATTTTAATATATCTCATATATTCTTTTTTCTCCATAATTAAAATATTCCATAAAAATCCACCTTCTCTTGTTATGGTTTATTTTAAAAAACAAGGATAAATATTTCAAGATTTGGATCTTCTTGAATTTATGAGATATACTTGTATTGCAAAATACATATCTTCCATAATATCTTTTCAAGAAAAAAACAAGAAAATCTTTCTTTCCTTATTAACAAAATTTTTTGAAAATATCGAAATAAATAACCAAGTGGGAGATTTCTTGAATTTAATGAGATAATCTTGTATTCCAGAATACTTATCTTCATTCCATAACAAAATTCAAAAAAATCTTTCTCCCTCTTTTTATTTATTATTTTAAAAAAATAGGAAAATTAAATGACAAAATTCATTTTATTTTTAAACACCTTTTTTAGGTTATTGGTCTTTGTGTTTTGAAATTTGAGGGGCCTTTAGGAGAATTAAGATTGTACCTTCCATTGGATCTTGAATTATCAATATTGAGCCACAATATTATTCAAGCCCATAAATATTAATTAATCCACTACATAATTAATATTGCACTATCCATCTTAACCCATATTATTGTTAATATAACTCCGGTTATTATTTCAAATGTTTAAGATTATCTAACCCATTAATTAATTCAAGCCCTTTGAAATAGCTTTCCATTAATATATTTTTGTCCTTGGTTGAGAGCAGTTCAACATTATTATCCATCTGGAAACTAGTTCCACTTGAAAGATTTGGTATGATAAATCTTATGAACCTCCCGAAACCCGTCGAACAAAGCGTGCTTACACACGATTTTTTAGTATTAAATCTTAGCAATCGCGTGTGACCAATAATATTGCCCAAGATATAAAGTATTGAATCTCGTTGATTCTCTACCCATAATAAGTCAAAGCAATAATTACTAACCACATGCGATCCTATTTAAGGGCAATTGAAATAACGAACCCTGAGGTCTAATTCTTCCCTAGTTGATCTTTGAAGAATTTGTCCTCCTGTAGGTCCTATTCGATTGCATCGGTCATGCCTTAGTGTAATCTCTTGGTCAAGACAAGCCAATCCCGAGCCTTACTTCAACCTTTCCACGATGGATTGTTCATTTCCATCTAGGTAAATGAATGGTGTACTTTTTCCCAGTTACAAAAAACAATAATTTAATCTTACGTGATGCGGTATCACTAAATTAACTACAATGTAACACGTCTTATTTATTGAGCAGTTAGGCGGTAAATATATGTAACATTGATGATATTTAAAGCATCGATGATAAATAATTTATTTGATAAATAAATAGAGAAATTCGGTTTGGTTATACAAAGTAAAAGCATACTTTCGATATAACTTGAGAATGTTGGTTTATCGATCGACTGTCTAATCGTCGATTACATGGACTCAAATTTTCGATCAAACTTGGACTCAAGAAGTCAACCTCGGGTAGTGTGTTTTTGCATGGGAGGAACCGCATGACATGGAGAAGCGTTAAGCGAAATGCATGGCGATTCTACCATGGAAGGCGAATCGTGGTGTTTGTGAAGCAGTGAAGGCGGTTTAGCTCAAGAACTTCTTAGTGGACTTGGGCGTTGTTAGGATTTGCCCGGTACAATCACGGTTCTTTGTGATAATGTCGGATTGCAATTCAAATTGAACGAGAGAGCCCTTAAAATCAGCAAACACATAGAAAAAAAATACCATCTTATATAATACGTTAAGAGAGGAGACATAAGTGGCAAAGATTGCATTGAAAAACTGACCGTTCTAAAACTCATCCGTTCAACATGTGGAAAAATGGGTGTCAAGCGTTGTCGATTATAAAAATGGGAGAAATGTTACGGAAAGAATTAGATGTCACAAGAACACAGCGTGATGTCTATGCTTTGGTATAAATTGTTGGGGTTATCTTGAAAATAGGTTTTACTTTTAATAACTTATTTGAATTTCTTACATTAGATCCTTTGTCATTAAATATAGATTGAATGTTATATATATTTCACGAACCAATAAATAATCGTGTTATGTAGTATTTGGTGATACACTTACGGGAAGATCAAATTATGATTCCTGTATTGTATAAATGGGAAATGATTATTTAAAGGTTGTATAACTTCGAATTTCTTTCTTATTTATTTACACTAGTGCATTATTTATCGGTGTATGACATTAAATATGATTGAATGTTATATATATTTCTTATATTGAAAGATAATCAGTGATTCCTTTAGATGGTTAATATGACGATCCGTTTATAGAAAGGTTAAATGAGCAATTGGCATCATTGAAGGTCTTGCGAAATAATTTATTCGGCATGGATAATAATGTTGAGTTATCTTTACTCAGGATAAAAGATAATCGAATTAAAGTTTATTGGCTTGATAGTAGTGGACTAGATAAATCTTAAACGGGAAATAATTTTGGAAACCGTATTGTTGAAACTGTCGTAATATGGATTAAGATGGATGGTTCTATTAATTTTAGTGGATGAAATTAATATTAATGGGGCGAATAATAATTTTAATATTATAAATTCATAGCCCATTGGAGGTCGATCTTAATTCTTCTAAAATAGAAACTCTTGATAGCCCAATTAAAGTAATGAAAAAGGAGAAGAAAATATAATTTGCTTTTTTTCCACTAATTATTTTCAAAAATAATGAGTAGGAGAGAAAGAAAAAAATTTTCTTGTAAAGATTTTTATGGTATAAGTATTCTTGAGATACAAGTTTTATCCCATAAATTCAAGAAGGTAAAGATCACATTCCTTACATATTTTATTTTGTTTTTTTGAAAATAATGAATACAAAGGAGGAGAAGATTTTGTTGGGAGATATTTTGAGAAATAGAATATATTAGATATATTCAAGATTGTATCTTGAGGAAGAAAGCAAGAAATTTCCCAATAGCCCAACAAGGCTAAATTTTAAATCCCAATCCTATAAATAGGGGATGAATTTTTCATCCCAAATCTGATTCCATGTGTTGGAAAAATTAGAAATCCACAAAGGTGGGGGCAAATATTTTTAGTTTTCTCTCTTTATTAAAATGGTTAGTGAAATCCTCCCCCGGATTACGTTAAATGGACTTGGGACATATTTGAGAAAGCACTTTGGGTTGATCCATCGTCTCAATGGTTGTCTCTACAAGATATCTGCGTAATTTAAATAACTCCTAAATTCCGCATCTTGGGATTTCGTGAATTCACGATGTATCAAATATTTGTTGTTGCTTATTTGATTATTATGTTGAATTAATTTTAGGATTGATTCATGTTAGTAATTAATTGAATAATTTAAATATGTATTTAAATACACCTAAAATAGATCAAGACACTTGCGTGTAAATCTAATTATTTAGTCGGTGTTCATATATATGTATCCGTGTAATCTAATTATTCATCTTAATCCATTACACGTGTAGTCTAATTATTTAGTCGGTGTTCATATATATGTATCAATTTATAAATTATAGAGATGTTAAAGGTTCATATTAGTATACCTAACCCTTTTAAACTAATGTACAAAAGGTTAGAGCCGGGGTGGGCGTAGAACTTTTTATCGGCCAAGACACAAATATAAAATAAAATAAAAAATTGTGTCCCCGTGCCACTATAGGAAATTAGAAATCATGACGAAAAAAAATTAAATCAACTGAAACATCATTTTTAAATCACAATTGATAATTTGTGGCGAATTTTTTTGTGCCATAGATCGTCATTTATTGTCGTGGTATTATGAAAAATGTATTATATTAATTTATGGATTAAAAAAGGCATCATTTGGTGACGAAAAAGGTCATCGTCCTATATGTTTCCATCTATTGTGGCCTGTAAAATTGTCACTTTAGGCATAAAAATTCATCACTTAATATGACATTTAAATCACTAAAGTTCAACTTTACGTGTGATATAAATAGTGTCTAAAAAATGTTACTTTAGTAGGCGTTAATTTTATCCTGAATTAAGCTTGGTTATTCGTCACATTTTATATATTAAATCAAAAAAAGAGTTGTTATCGGTGACGAAATGTTGATAAATAGTTATATGTGTACATATAAAATGGCGATAAAATTTATCACTAAATAGTATGATTTAGTGACAAAATTTTTATTATCATAAAAATGATGTGGAAATTGTGGCCAATTATTTTGTCACTATAATGTATTATTTAGTACAAAAATAATAATCATCACTAGAAGTTTAGATTTGGTGACAATATATTGTTAGCGTCATATTTGATATTTTCTCGTCATGAAAAATTTGCAAAAAAATAGCGAAAAAAAAATAATCGTGATTATATATATATATATAATGACAAATTTGAATTTAAATCACAAAAAAAATGGACTTTAGTGACAAAATATTTGTTGTCGTTAAAAAGATGTAAAAATGGTGACAAAATATTTTTTGTCATTAAAAAATATTATTAGATGACAATTATGATAATCGTCACTAAAAAGAAATTTATATAATGTAACAATATATATCGTCATTAATTAACATTAACATTATTATTTAGTCATAAAAATTATTTAAATTTCATAAAAATAATTACTTTTATTATCGATTTATTTGAAATTTTATATATATTAAATCATTAATAATACTAAATAATAAATATTACAACAAAAACTAAATTAATTAAAAAGATAAAAAAAAAAAAATTGCATTAACAAAAACTCCTTCAAACAATAGAAACCAATCAACAATCTTTGTTATGAAAACTTCATGAAATAATAAACTAAAAAAATCAATGTCTTATATGTATTTCAAAAATAATTTCCATGCACTTCAAGCAATCGAATCTTAAATCTTCTCTTCCATAGATATCACCTATAAAAAAAATATCATATCGGATGAATTATAAAAAAGCATAACTCCGTAAAATATCGAAAAAATAATCTAGCTTTAAATGCAAAATACTTTTACCAAAATTAAAATCCAAGGCATTAGGGTTGAATAATCAAAATCCAAGGCATAATCAAAATCTAAAGATTGAGTAAATGATTTAGCATTCAAATCCAAGGCATTAGAGTCCAAGATATCATCAGGTTGGGTTAAAACCATCCCAAATTGAGACTAGAAGAACCATTAGCGGGTTTCATACTCAATGCACTAAATTAAAGTTTTCAATATATATAACGATACGCAAACCCGAAAATCAGCCCCAACTTCAAAAGTTCAAAAACGGATTTAAGCAAATCCATAAATCCGCGGAAGGAATAAACCCGTTATCGAAGCAAAGCGAGTCGAACCATTGAATGCACCATTTGACATAACATTAGAATTAATCCTGGCACGGACCCAAATTTTGAAACGTCGAATGCAATTGGAAAGGAATGAAATACACTAACCATTAATCATTACATCAGCGAACTAAAATCGCATCAATCTTTGCTTAACACACCATAACTAACACAATTTGGTAGTGAAATATACAAAAATCTATACTACCACTATCTATATACATGAATACATTATATCTTAGGTAAAACTATAAATTGTATCACACACATATTCACATTTATGTTTGAATCGAATCGTGATTCTGATGCTCCAAAAATCAACAATTGCGGCATCTACAACTATAATTGCATGAAATATCATCTACAAGACCTAATCTAAAGGTGAGAAACTAGAGAACCACATTCCCTTATTTGTTATACATGTTGAACACAAATAAATCATCATATTTGCCCTCTTCTAATACGATCGACTTTAAAGCTACACATAAGTAATACTACTAAAAGAAAAATGAAAATAATAAAAATAAAAATTTGAAAAACAACAAAAAAACCAAAAACTCAAAAAAAAATAAAGGTAACCTTAATTATATGTCGATCCTTTCTCCTCATAAAAGCCATTAGTTTGTAATTAGTTGCACTTTGCTTTCGAGGAGAGTTTTCGCGGTGAGAATGTCATTTTTGCTCAAAGAGTTTGGCGGAACATTTTTCATTTTAGTATTTAGGTCTCTTTCAAAAATAGTTACTTGAGTTTGTAGTTCTTCCACTTGAGCTCTAGATTGTTGCAACTCTTAGTTGTTTCTCTTAGTTCATCTTCATGAAGAAGTTGTACAATGAACTTCTGGCTTAGTTGGAGGCTTAGAACCATAACCTTTGGTATATTCAGCCCCATTTAACACCTCCAAAGCTATGTCAACCGGTCTTCTCTATTAGAGATCGAAATATTCCTCTAAAAAACTTTCGCCGTTTCATCGTTTTACGGTATTTAGCATAAATAAAGTAAATAAAATGCTCATCTGAATTGAAAAAAAAGAAATTAACCTCAATAATAACATAATCAAATATCATAAATGTCTACCACTTACCGATTTCTTTTTGCCTTGTTTCAATTTTTCTCTCATTTTTTGCTACTCGTACAAGATCTTTGTGGGTTTTTGAGTTCAAAAGACTACAAAAATTATAAAAAAAAATCAGCTACTTCATCACCATACCCAAGATTGAAATAAAATATTCAAAAACCCATAATTGCCTTCTTTTAATGTTTATATGATTAAATTATTGACATATCATCGGACTTATGTTCATTATCAGGGAAATAGAGCTGAATACTCTATGAGAATCGGAAAAGATGACAAGTAAACAAATAATGGGATATGAGATCTTTTACCCGCCGTAATGGACATATTTACATATTTATGTTGTAAAATGGGCCAGTTAGTTTTATAAACATCAAGATAAGCGGAGGATGCCTATTGGAAGATCTCTAACATCATCATTATGTTCATTACGATTAGGCACATTTTGCATAACAATAAGCGGGGGCTTTCTAATTACGATTATGTTCATTATATTCATTGATTATTACCTAGGATCAATTTATGTCTATTAGCGGTCAAGGTACATAACACCACAACGAATGACCTCAAATAACAATAATCGGGGCTCCTTTGTTATAAAAGCTTTTCATAAGGAGTTTTGTTGTTTAAAAAAGCGGGAAGGTGTCCTACCGATCAAATAATTTCTTGTCAAAATCACAATAGTTCAATATTTTAAAAGGTAATCTTATTTTTATGTGATAGGTGTGTAGATGCAACTAGTGCGAGGAATCTGGCGAAAACATATACTACTTGAAAACATATACTCACAAGTTCATGCGATCCCGTTGAAAAAGGCTTTCCTCGATGGTATGCTTGCATAACATTTTTCCTATTGCTTTTATTGATCTCATTAAGCTCTTGCAACAACATTATAATTGTAACAAAACAAATCGAAATTTTGCATTGAAAGTGTTAGCCATTAAAAGCTGTAAAATTATGTGCATTAAAATTAGCAAAGCTAACGTTACCTTGAATTCGGGGGTGAAAAAATAATCCTGAGTTTTTCGAAGTTATCTTTAATAAAGACGGCCTTTGGTTTGTGATCCTTAGCCTCTTGTAGATCTGGATATTTAAGAAAGTGTTGATGCGACTTATAACATTGTTGCCTCTTCTTTCTTTCACCCGTCGACCCGGGCTCATTTTCTCTCGGACCTCGTCAATATTCAAATCCGTATGCATCTACAACTCACCGCCATTTATGCAAATTAGAATAAAAAGGTAAAAACAATATATTAAACACATAATTTTTTTCAACCCATACCTGCGGATGATCAAACAACGGCTTCAATCCATTTGTCCTCGTCTACCTCTTTCCATCGTATCAGTGCAGAGGAGAACTTGTCGTGTTACTATTCCATTATTAGTTGCCAATTTAGATTAGTGGACCACATTTGTTGGTCTCCCCAAGCGATGGATCTATAATCTTAAATTAGTTCAAATGATAAATTACCACTTAAAAACACATTTGGGAAGTGCACAACTACGAAATAATAATAAAATTCAGACATTGGGCCTCTATCGTATTTATTTATACTCTGTTTTTATAAAAGAAGGGTCTATTTTTTCAATTTCTATATCGCAATCAAAATGTATTGAAATATCAATGTTTACGATTATACCTTGCCCTTTACCAAAGCGGATATACAAATCATTGTCATTGTACCTGGAAAATGCTTTAGAAGAAACTCGAATCAATCGGCAATTTGGAGACTAAATAAAAACAAATCTTGAGCGGGTAATTTTTTCTGCTATAGACACAATCCATAAACGAAATAAAACTAGCGTCCATACTTATTGACCGGCAGTACTAATTCACACAAGCATTTTCACTTACACTTCTTTTCCACAATTTCTTTCTTGCAATTCATCACTACATTTGTGTTGGCATTTTATAACGACACATTTAAATGCGAAATTAAAAATTCAAATATCTCATTCAACAAATTTAGCATGCGATAAAAGAACAAATTAGTGGTTTCTTGTGCGATTTCAATAAACAAGTAATCCAATTACAAAAACCCGTTGAAGAATTACCTAGATGAAGAGAGACAATTGAAGAACGAAACCGGAGACCCACCACACAATTGAAGAATTCCCAGTTGAAGATTCATGATTCGATCGATGGCGTATACTCGAATCAATTGATTCGATCGTGACATATCAATTTTGCGAGAGAAAATTCACAAAAGTGGAATTGATTCGATTGATCGTGGAAGAAAGGTTTGAGGCGTGGAAGAAGGGTTTGATTAATGAAATAGTGGAGAGGATCGTGTGTATGTTAATCGATAAGGAAAGTAATTAATATTTCTTCAATTTTAAAGCGATTTAAAAAATTAAAAGCCCGTTAATAATTATTTTGGCTCTCGTTTTTTTTTTTTAGCCAAATCTTTCAAAATTTATGTTTAATTTAGGCTCTCAAATTTTTAAGTGTTTTGGTTCTAAAAAATTTATTTCTTTCCAATTCTTTTTAAATATAATTAATTACGTTTAATTTTATGTATAGTATATATGATGTAATAAATTTTATATTTTTTTATCTGATAATACTCTTATAAATTATATCTATAAGAACCTTATTATTATTAAGTACAAAATCTATCACTATTAAAAAATATTTTATTTTTAAAAATTATAATTATATGCATAACAGGTGATATTATATGATTTCAAAGTTACATAATTTTGTTTAAATCACAATAGTCGAATATTCTGAGCTTAATTTTTGAGCCTAAACAAAATAATAAATATATATATATATATATATATATATATATATATATATATATATATATATATTATTTTAAATTAATTTTTTATCGATTATTTTTTGAAAGTATAGAAATTATATTATTAAAGGCTATCCATGAGTTATACAAAAAAGCTTTTAACTTTTTACTATATAAAAATTATTAATCATAAAAAGGGCTAGCCCACATGACTTATTTCAACAATATCCTTGTGATAATTGAATGGGTTAAACCACTTATGTTTAAAGGATGTAGATCATTATAGAGTTTTTTAAAAAATCCAAAAGTTGATACGAAACAAAATAAAAAATATATTTTAAAAATGGTCATGATTTCAATACATCTTCTAGCCATCCATTTAATTTAATCATAAAAGAAATAAAATTAAAATTACAAATTTTAAATAACAATATATACCTTTAATTATAATTTTCTAAAACACCTACTTTATTGAGTTGAGCTCGGGTGATATATAAATATATATATGTGATTTTTAAATTAATTTATTTATGTTATCTTATTTTAGACAAAGTATTTAAAGTGTTATAAGGTTAAAAGAGCGTTATATCTGTGTTTACAAAAGAAATTTTGTAAGGGGCCCTGCTTATAACATAGTGTTGCTAAATCATTTAAATTTTTTATATATTTTTTAAAATTATTTGGACTAAACATTTTTATGGTGTAATTGTGAATACATTTATATGTATATTGAAAATGTTTTACATATTCTTTCTCTATTTGATAGAGTTTTTCTCACTAAAAATCAACATTTTATTTATAGAGTGTTGAAAATTTGGAAAAAAATATATTTAAAAAATTGAACATGATGCACATAATACTTTGTTTAAGAGCTCGTTTAATCTAGTTTTATATAGTTTTAAATTCAAATTATAATCACAAATAATTTCATTCTTCGAAATATTAAAATTTTAAAACACCCTTTTTATGAGTTGTACTATGAGCTTTGGCGTAAATACGGTATATGCTAATTATAAGTATATATATATAAAATTTATCTTATCTTACTTATCAGGCCCGGTGAGGGCTCCAAAATGTAATATAAGGTCTATGGTTATATATATGGTGATCATATAATATATATATTTTATTTCGAGAGGTGGCCCATGTTTTTTTCTTAAAAACTGCGATAATCACTTCCAAAATAGTTTCAAACTTTTTGAAAATCGAGGTGGTATTTATCTTAATCCCGGAAATGCTTTCCATGGGTCGAACAAATTCGTTAAACTTAGGCACAAAATATGAGATGGGATACAAACAAACACAAATCAACACCCCGCATCCTTCCGAAGTGTTAAATTAGCCGATGCCGATTATGCTCCATCTTCGAAGAATGTATATATTTTTTGTATTTTAAGGTCTTTGTCTTTTCTTTTTTTGAGAGATTTGGGAGTAGAAAAAATTGAATGAAATAAACGTGTATTTTATCAATAGTTCATTAAAATTTTATTGTGAAACAACTAATACCTTTTGATGAAACAACTATCTTATTAAAAATGTACACCCCTCAATTTCCCGCCCATTAATCCTCTAAAAACCGGTCTTTACCAAATGGTATGAATTTTTAAATTCTATTTTAATTTTCTTTATTGAAACTAATATTTTATAGTTAAACAATTAATACCTTTTGATGGAACAACTAACCTTTGTTAAAAAATACCCGCCAAAATGAAAATCGGTTGTCTTATTTAAAAAGATTTGTTGGTGTTTTTTGCATGAATAGTTAATGGGGAAATGTGGATCATAGATCGAGGTATTCAAATTCAAACTACGATGTTTAAACATTAGAGTAAGTAAATGCAACAATAGGGCCAATCCTACATTTGTGAGAAAAAATAAGAAAGGAAATACCATGAAAAGAAACAATGTGTATTATAACTTCATTAAAATTTCTTAAAGTGTGCGAAAAGATCAAGAAAATCGATTAATAATTGAAGCAGGAAACCCGCTCGTTCGAGAAATAGATGGAAATTCTCTAAATATGAGCTAATTTCAATAATAGGTCGATCTAAGGTTTCAAACAAAATTAAAAAAGCGATATTCATTTAATTGGTGAAATTAATGAAATGAAAGAAAAAAGTAGAACTTCCCTGCTTGAATATTCTTGTTGTAATTTTCATATCGTCTTCATTTGGACTCAACATACATATAGCATATCTTGAATCGAAAAGCATGAATGATTTTTACTGAAACGAGTGGATTATATACACCAACATTGTCTTGATCTTACTAAAAAATCCCGATTAATTGTTTCTTCAAAATTAAATTTAGCAATCAAAATAGAAATGTGCATTTGAAAAACTAGAAAAACTTGTCTGTCTGAATCAAATATTGGGCTACAATTGCTTCTCATGATCACACCAATGCTGTTTGAAATTATTAAAAAAATAAAGCCAAATTAGAAAAAAAAGCGTATCACAATCGAAGAAAAATAGACCATCTCTGCGCATTTGATACATTGATTATTTTGCAAAATAATTTCCAAATAATATCCGGTCGAATAATCATCCTAAAGTAACTTAGAGAGAACTTTGAACAACTCTATCCTAATCGATTTAGTTCAATACAAAATAATTCGGTTAATGTTGTAAAAATTTACCCTTGACTTTGTTGATAGCCAAAACATTATTAAAAAAACTACCCGTTAAAAACGGGCTTATCCATTTTTGAGTTGCGACTTCTGACCAATGGAGACTTCTCGAGTTTACTATTTGGTTCAAAATATCCGAGGTCATCATAAACAATTTAACAAAAATGAATTGTTCTAATTTGTAGCTTGGTTAAAAGTGAACATAGATAAGTATTGGTTTATTAAACTACCATCACCCAAAAAATTGGAGAGAAAACAACAATTACCTTATGATTTTGCATCACAAGACACTTCCATATCTTCTTTAGCAAACGGGGAAAAACTATACGAAAAAAAACAATCAACGAGGTTTGAGAGATATTTGTGGCTTCCCGGTGAAGAAGATAGATGTTCAAACAGCATGGGATGAATCGGTCTTTGGTTGTATCGAGCAGGGAAATGAGATGCTTCGGCTAACTAATAACATTTATAAACTATTAAGCATTTATGACATCATGCACTTAACTTTGTAATGTTTCTTACTGCTGCCATATCGTCTAATAAGAATACCTCTCTTTTGCAACTCTAAAAAAACGCGATTTCTAGAATCGCCGTCCTTACACCACGATAAGCATAAAATAGCAAAGGCTCCCGTATAATGTTATACTTTTCTCAATTATGAATCTTTATCGAGCACCAAAAGCGTAACTAAAATGGTTTTGAAGAAAGCAGAAATGAGAGGAAGGGAGCGAGAATAAACGGCGGGGTTTTCTTGGTGATGCTTGATGCACAGTGGATCTGAATTTGGCGATTCATATTGTTTTTTAATCGGTGGGTATTATGAAATCCATTTGGCTCCGCCAATTTGCTTGATTAATCACCCAAATTACACCATAGTAATCGAAATGATAGAATTTGGACATGAAAATCATGTGTAAACATTGCCATTTTTAATGGCGTGCACTGTTTCAGTTAGACATGACAAAAGTGGATTTGGCTCTTTACCAAAACTTCTTGACCATAAGTTGAAATTTTTGGTGCCCGAATCGATAATCTGACAACTTCATATGGAGGAACTACGAGATATGGGCGATCTTTGTGACCCCGGGGTAGGGAGGGTTATTATGTATACCAAACAATATATTCTTAGCGATAACAAGTATACGATGTTGTTTGATTATACCTCAAATGCAAGCAGAAATCTCACAGAGATAGGTAAAAAATGGGTCATTGTGCATTCTGTTTCTGGATTATGGAATCAAAGCTGCCTTTGAAGCATCGAAGATCAGGAAATATGTTTGACTTCTTAAAATTAAAATGAAAGTAATATAACGAGTTTTTAACATCATTCCCCCAAGAAAATTCTAAAAATTCTAAAATCGTTGAAGTTCCTCAAACTTTATTTCTTATCCACGAATGTCAAATCAAATCTATACCTGACTTATGCAATGGAATATACCGAGAAGACACCATGAGTTGAAAAATCTAAAGTAATATAGGAATCACCCTTTCTCTATTCTCTCTTTCTATTTATTAAATTTATAAATTACTCGAATAGGCATATATTCTCAATCATCTCTTCCCACTCTAAAGAATCGGCCGTAATTGCTCCCCAACAAACATATTCTTTTTAGACATTTTGAAATTTCTTTGCATTTTCGACATTTTTGCAAAAAACCTAAACGTTTATATAATAGCTATATATACACACATACATCAAATATTTACTGTTTCTGCAATATTCTTTTCCTTTCTCACCTACTCATTATTCTAAACCAAATAAACACACGAGATAATAAAATAACAGGAAAAACAAGAATACAAATTGAGTGCAAAATTGATTTATTCCCTCTCGTGTCGATCCAATATATCCCAACACCCAAATAAAGCCAGAGATCAAAATAAACATACCTATTCTTTGTTTTGGTACTCGGATATCAAGTCTCTAATTTATACTTATGCATAATATATATTTTATGTTTCTAGTAATATCATGTATAATTAGGCATATGATAATGAATAAGATTTATATATTAGTCGATATACAAAACATTATATTTCGAAAGTAGGAAATATCGGACACGAGAAAATGAATTAGTTTACCTGGCCATATATCACGACATATCATTACTTCATCGTATCTTTGAAAATGTGTCATTTAACAAGTTATAATAAACTAATAATCACATTTGTGAATGTGTGCTTATTTTTCAAGAAATAAGCGGCTCTTGTGGCAATCTTTTCTTCAAGAAAAAAAGCTAGGAAATCACTGTGGCAATGTCGGAGAAAACCCGAGACCGGATAATAAGAATGCAAAAATCTTATCGGTGAAAAAGAAACGGAATAAAAAGAAACAAGACAAAGGTAAAATGATCTTAAGTGTACCCAAAGTTTACCCTAATGATTTAAGTAAATCGTCCAGTTACACTCCACCATGCACGATCTCATGCAATTTCTGTTACACAAACTTCACGTAAATTTAAGCTAAATTTAATTAATTTAGAAAAACAACTTTCTGAATTGGGAAATGATTTGGCAATTTAAATCGCGATTTAGGTAGCGGTGCCAAATTTTGGCGCGATTTACGGTAACAAACACAAACTTCACTAAATTCTACATTTGATTCACGCCCAAAATTCGGCTTTAGGTTGGAAAATTGGGGTATTTGGGATTTTTGTAATTGCATTTATACTTTTAATGTATTAGAATGTATTTTGTATTAAAAAGCGTCACATATATGGGGTGTGAGCGCAGTTGGTCTCATAAACTTACGAGTAATACTCTCGTCGAGGATTGAGTCTCTCTACCCAAATTTTTGTCATTTTTTTTGAAAAATTATCAAATTAAAAAAAATATATAGTTCATTTAGTTAAACAAAATTTAAAAAATATATTTCCATTTTCGGTTAAACAAGCTTTTTATGGGTGGGGAAAAAACAAGTTATTTGTTGGAAATGTCATAGAGTTCTATTCCCATTGATGTATTTATTTTTATATTGAAAAATTGATTCAAATATTTTTAATAAAATATCTAAAACAAATTTATTGTTTGGTTCGATAGTTATTGAGTTATCCTTTTTTAGGTAAAGGGACGATGTCGAATCGATGGATGAAAATATTTTTCAATTTTTTTTAATATAATTTAGATTTTTTGGAAAATAATAAATAATTTTTTTAATAAATTATATATTAGCAGTTTTATTTAATAAAATATATATTTTTATATGGAAAATTTTATTAACGTCACCATATATAAATATTGGTGGCCGAAATATATAATCCTTATTTACTATGAAAAAAGTTAATGGCCGAAACTTAAAAAAGCCGTCATGAAAATTTTATATTATATGATCAATATTGATGCGTCCTTAATTAAAATGAAGATGGAATCACCGAATAATATTGTGACAAAATAGTCGTCTATGATTATTAATGTTCACTATATATAAATATTGGTTGACGAAAAGAATGTGTCACTAATTACTATGAACAATTAAATGAAATAAAAATTGTCATGAAAACTTTATATTACATGATCAATATTGATAAGTCACTAATTAAAATTAAGATGGTCACGAAGTTTATTGTGGCGTAATAAGTGTCATTAAAAATGATTATTAATCTTCACTATATCGATATTGATAGCCGAAATAATATATCACTAATTACTATGAACAATTAGCGGCGAAACATAAAAATCGACGAAACATAAAGTGTCATAAAATTTCTTATATATATATATACTTATAATTAAGACTATGATAAATCTCATAGTTACAATAAATTGTGATCGTCACCATAAAGAAAATTATTTGTATTTAAGATTAAGTATATCATGTATATTCTTACGAATAATTAATCCTTTAAACAAAGTTGTTACAAAATACTATTTTTCCATATTGAATATATTCACTAAATAATTGTAAAAATCGTCATTTTTATTTAAATAAAATGTTTTTTTGTCATGAAATTTTGAATTAGTAGTAAAAAAGGATCGACAAAATAGACAAAAAAAATGTAATAATTCACATTTCAATATACATATAAATTAGTAAAACTCTGAAAATATAAATTTTTAGTCAAATAATTTTGAAAATATGTAAAAATTCTTGCAATGTTAGCTACACTATGTTAAAATTCATCCCCGGAAATTGGAATTTTCCTGTAATTAATATCATGATGAAATTGTCAATAATTTATATGAAGATATGATTCTAAATGCAAAATGACGATTTTCACCAAACTTAACGAATGATGATCGTCGCATCATTTGAATAATTAATGACAAAACACAAAGTTGTCATAAAAATTATTTTCCATAGTTGAATGAGTCACAAATATTGGTATACTTTATTGTGTGAAAATTTGTCAATTTTGATTTGACATGATACATCACTACTAAATTGGCGAAATTAAATTTGTCAAATTTAATATACATTAGTCACAAAAAAAATTATCGATTTTTTTATCCATCATGAATCGTACCTTACATTCTAAATGCAAAAGCAAGTTTCATCAAACTTGAACAAAATGCATATCATATATATGACTTGATAATCATATAAATTCAATAGTTATGAGTGCATAGTGGTATGAGTTGAAAAATAAAATAATTTTATTTTAATGGTCTATCCATTGGTGTTTAATTCAAATTAAACAAATTTCATATAAAATCATAAAAAAATAAAAATTTTTATAATACATCATAAAAAATCTGTCTTGCCTCAATCTAAATCTGCCCAAAGTTAAACAAATTTTTTCTAGCCGCTTATATCCGGATCGATTTATGCTTGGATTGGTTTGCGCAATTTAATATTTTAAAATAAATTTAAAAATATATTATAATGATAAATGAATTAATATAATATTTTTTATTGATATATATATATATATATATATATATATATATATATATATTTCAGATGAAATGAGTTAGAAAATATTTATGCGGAAATCATATTGGAATATATTAAATAGTTATTATATCTTCATGAATAATTGATTTTAAAAAAATAAAATTAGTTAATATCTTTTTTTTTTTTTGAAGAAAATATTAATAATTAATTTTATATATTAAGGATAATTAATATGTAATTAATAGATTAGATCTTGGTCATTATTGATCATTAATATGTAATTAGAAATCCCATTAGGTGAAGCACTTCGGCCGTATAGACTTAATCTGGCGTCAAGTAAGGTTCAAAGTTTATTCGGAATATTGAGAGCATGGGTATTGGCCGAGGGGAAGCGGATCTTGGTGGAAGAGGATGATCCCCGTTAATCGCAGGCGTGGGGTTGGAGAGGAATATTTGCCAGTAATCTTGGAGGACCCGGCGGAAATCGATCGATCGGAGGGACAGTCCAGCCGATTGAAATGGAGAGATGATCGTGGCGAAAAATGAGGAATAGGATGGGTGTTTAGGATCATTATCTTAATATGATGATAATTAGAATATCAGTTAATAAGGGTAATTGGAAGGAATTCCTTATAAATAAGATGCAATTCTGTGAATAATGACCAAAATTAATGACCAATAAAGACCAAAAGATCTAATTTATTAATTATTTATTATTAATGACCCTGTATGACCAAAAGATTTAATCTATTAATTACATATTAATTATCCTTAATATATAAATTAATTATCATAATAAACAACTCTAAATAAGGTTAAACTTCCACCTCACTAAGCATATTCTTCAATCCAGCAAACCCGGTACTCGACCTCAAGAACTGAAGATCGAAAGGTGGGCAAAATGGCGAGATTATGAACCATGTGATCATTTCGTGAAATGTATTATAACCTCGCACCATGATCAGTTGCATGAACTCTATAAGATGAACTCAGTCGGGCCCAAATATTCGTCAGTAGCATTAATCGCGTGGAGGCATCGATTGAGTCTGAAAAAAGAATGTGGACTCTTTCTTCATAAAATTCATGTGTACCAGCCAAGCCTTTTTAATAGCTTTAATTTCAGCGCCTAACTTTGGAATCCTGGAGGGTTAGTCTTCCGGCACATCCACAGCAATGAGGCGTCGGTTCTTATTAAAAACAACCGCACCGATGAGAGAACCATCTCCGCTCCTCATCATAACTTGCATCTACTTTTTAGCACATTGCAATTGGCCGATCTGCTTGCATCCCATCGTTCGATCATCATTGACTTACCCCTAATCGACTTGCATATTTCTTGTGCCGCTTGGAAGTCACGTAGATGCTATCTATAGCCAATCAATCTGAATCTGAAAGCCCTGAGGTTTTCTTCTTTAAACTGTCCGGAGAGTGCTTAAGGTTGCATTGTTTCCTCCATATGCCCCCATTAACTGACCGCCAAATCATCCAGCCCTATTTTAGAAATTATCAGTATATACTGCAACAGGTCACGGGGTCGGATACCCTTGATAAATTGCCAAATACCATTATCCTTCTACCCTCGCACCAACGGGCCAAAAATAGGACATGGGATGTGTCCGCCATGTCTGCGTTACAGCAAAAACATGTCAGAAAAAGACCGGGACATGGTGTTTAAATAAGTTCCTTCTGTAGCTACAATCCCTCGTAGCCTTCCATAGGAATATGCACCTTCGGCGGAACTTGGAAATCTTCATCCACCAATCTCTTGCAAATCTGAACATTTCAGGTCCTCATCATTCAACTCGTAGAGTTGTATCCCGAAACCGAAACCACCTTTCTTGCCTGTACCCAAAATTTTCGTTAAGAAGAAATCCTACAATGTCTTCTTTTCAGAACCCCTGCAACCTCATCTAACTCTGAAAAAGACAAACCATAGAGCCTGGCAGCTGATTCACCATTGAAAAAGGCTTATTGATTCACCATTCGACACCCTCCGCCGGGCCCAGTCCTAATAATTATCCAGCTCCAACAAGTGATCTCCAAATATACGAAGGATTAGATCCCACATCCACTTCCATTACATCTCCCTCTCCTTAAAATAACGGCTTTAAAAAGCCTTTGCGACCAGTGATGAAGGGTTAACAATGAATCGTAAAACCTGTTTGCTAACAAAGCCTTGTTAAAAAGGGTTAACTTTCGAAATTAAGTCCACCCTTGTCCTTCGGTTTACAAAGCTCGTCCCACTTACCAATAGATTTTGTTTCCATCTGATTTCATTCCCCACAAAGTTATTACAAAGTCTCTATATCGCCTAGGTCGAGGATGGAATCTGAGGAAACAAGTCATGGCATAGGATTAGGTTGCTTGCAACACCGCTAATAAGAACATCTCTCCACCATCCGAGAATTGTCTTGAAGATAACTTTCCGCTTTTTAGCCACTCGATCTCTTAGATATCAAAGCGCAACCTCTTCTTTGCATAAAATAAAGGTTGGAAGTCCAAAAAAACGACCTGTGCCCTTGACAAACCAACATACTTTCGAGTATTTCTGCGGATGAAATCTAAATGAGTTCTGAGGGTTTTACCACTAAATGTGATAGCTGATTTCTCATAATTAATCAGTTGTCCAGATGCACATTGCTGTAAAAAACATGATTTCAACTCAAACAATCCTTTAAACAGCGAAGATCCCGGGCTATCATCATGAAAAAAATTAATGAGATCATATAAGGCATCTCTGGCAATCTTCCTCCTCTTAGGGCCTGATCTTGTATTCGACAATGGATAGAGGATAACCCTTAAGCACAAAGGGCCGAATAGGTGTATGGTGAGAGAGGGTCGTCTTTGCCTTAATCCTCTGGATGGCTTCACATTACAACTCTCACAGTTCCATTGATTTTGAAGGCGTCTGGCCATTGTAGCAGCCTCAAGATCAAATTAATCCAAACTTCAAGGAACCCCATTAAGCTTCATCAATTCCTCCAAATAAACGCCATTCAATTAGGTCTTGCACCTTGCTCATGTCAAGTTTAAAGGGCAGCGTAACCAACAATCATTAGTGTTCCTAAGGCAATGCATGCATTCATAGTTGATTAACCGCGTTATCCGTGATAACCCTTCCCGGAACAAAAGCATTGTAACAACCGAATCCATTTAGGACTTATTTGTTTATTTTTCCTAATTTGTTTAAATGTTATACTTGTTTTAAAAATATATTGTACAAGTTTCTAAATTTTTTAATTTGTGAGCCAGGCTTTTCGAGCGAAAAATCCCCTCTTAGCACTTTTCGAGTTTTTATCCAAGTAAAAGCAATAGTTGATAATGTCAAAAATATAAAAAAATTCAAAATGAAAGGAGAACTTCAAATGGAATCTCAAAAAATAATTAGAGTTTTAACGATGCGTTTAAATAATTTTTTGAAACCAAAAAGGCAACCAGAAACTGATCACCGAAATACCGTCGGGCGAAAATCGGCGTCTAGGATCGAGGGCTACCATATTTGGCAGCCCTGGCAAGCTGCGAAAAATCCCCCATTTTTCGTCAAAAATATTCCCAAAAAATCAGCAACCATCAAGTGGTTCTTACCCCCGTTAAAAAAGCCCGAAACCATTTTTTAATCATGACATATTACTAACCCCCATCATTACATCCCTCCTCTCTTTTTGTCACCCATGGCCCAGCCACCCTCCCTCTTCTCCCTATATACTGCCTTCCTCCCCCCAATCTTGGTCTTGGCATTTTTGTTTCACAAAAAAAAACATTGAGAGAAAATGGAGAGGATTGAGAGATAAAGGCTCAAGAAGGGCTTTTCCCCTCCTTCTTGCTCTTAATTTGATCATCACCACCCAAAGGAGATTCTTCCTTCACCATCTTGAAGCTATGAATGTGTTAAAGTAGGATTTTTCCATCAAGAGCCCTCAAACCCCTCGAAAAAACTTCAAGGGGTGAGCACCAATGAGACCTTTAATCTTGATGTTATGATCATAATTTGTTTAAGCATAGAAATCCTTAGAAATGGCATGCTAGAACCTCCCCCTGAGCTTGTTTAATCTGTGAAAATCATGTATGAAGTTTTTATTGGTGATATCTGGTGTATTTGAGCATGTTTAGCCATATATGTTAGAAAATGTGTATGAAACGAAAGAAAATCTCTTGCCTCATTTTTGGAAAACCTATTTCGATGCTTTAATGATGTTTTTAAAATCGTGGAAAAAATTCTAGATAGTAATTGAAGTTTAGAATACTTTTTCATGTTCTCAGGAGAATAAATTAAGTATTTGTGTGTCTTAAATACGTGAAATTGGTATTGTTTTATTATTAAAAGATAAAATTTTTAAGTTTGGGGATGTTTTTTTTGTCCAAAACTCATAGTAGTTTATGGTTTTTTGAAATTTATGTTTTAAAGTTGTGCCTTTTATTTTCACATATTTTCACGAATAAAAATCATAGAGGAAATTTTTTATGTTCTCTTAATGATTCAAAATGGTATATTAAGTTTTAATTGCAAATTGTGTTTTTAGTTGAAGTGTACCTTTTTATTGGTGCCTTTCAATCTCGAATGAATTTGTTTGCCTTGAAACAATTCATGCGCCACTCTGTTTCTTTTCAAAATATGTATAATATACTAAATTTTATATTTTTCCGATGAAGTCTAAGTACTCTTTTCCATTTATGCATGATTCGTTTTTTATCTTAAGACCAGTAATCTTTTAGGAAAAGGAATGATAATACTTCTAGAACCGACATGTTTTGGGTTGGTGAATACTCAGTATTTTCTTACCGGCGGAATATATGTTTGGATGTTTCTTTGTTGTTATTAAGTTTTTTGATTATACCGACCGTCATGAACACTTTCCGCAAAATAGAGAAATAAATCTTGATCGATAATCGAGTTTCGATGCCCGGCCGAACTCGAAATGAACTCTTTATAACTTTTAACTACTAAATGCCCTTTTTTTTATCGAAGAGCCCTTAATTCGATCACGAAATCATTTATTAAATAAAAAAAATGAGCGATGACTATTGAAACGGGCATGTCTTTAGGTCCTTAGGATTAGCTCAGGAAGCTTGGAAGTCGTTAATAGTGTTCAAAAGCTTTCAAGAAGTTAAAACTTTTACTTGAAAAGTTGTGAGGTGGGTGACCTTATCTGTATAATAGATAATGTTATATGATTTGTTAATGATTTTCAAAGGAAATAAATCTTTTATTAAAAAAGCAAATATATACATATATATTTTGAAACTTGTAGTTTTTGGTAAACAATGTAATTTTGAAAATCATGTGAGCCGAATATGGAGTTTGTGAATATTGGAATTATAAATGTATGTATGGATTTTATCGGTTGGGCCTCG